>CM046834.1:3553556-3966056 GCA_025618425.1 Heliocidaris tuberculata
ATCAGGGTATCTTTAAATAATGGATGTAATACTACTATTTTGCGTTACCCTTCGATATTAGTTTAAGATGACAAACCTGGTGGTACTGTAATTCCTGGTATTTGTTATTGGTAAACCATAGATGAGGCATTGCATGTCATTAAGAATGTGTTTATTATGTGAATGTGTTTGCCGTTCTTGTTATCATAAGCCCAAATGTTGTTAATTCCTATTGATGACATGGCTAATTGCATTTCATAATCCATGAATGCTCATTTAATGGACATTGAATATATATATCCATTCTATTAGTATGCATGGAAATCTAGTGATATATGTTTGCTATGTCATGCCTGAAGTTTGCAAGTTCTACACATGAGGTCCTCAGGCAATCACTGTATGAAGCAGGCATGCAAGAAAATACATTCATTGTATTGCGTATGGAATGCAAAGTCTGACTAAAAAGAATGTTACTCAATATGTTAGGTTTGTGAGTTATTGATATCTTCTTTTTGTTCAAATTCAAATTATGATGTTATTTGTGTAAATCTTTTACATATTACTTCATAGAGTCTTCATATTCCACTCTTGACAAAGCTGCATGCATATATTTGTGAAAGAGAAAGGCATTTTCATTGACTATTACCAATATTTTTTGCTCCTCTACAATTGATTGTGGTAGTTACTGCAAGTACGCTGGTGGAATTTTGTAAAGGTATAAGGTTTTGATTCTCTTGCATGTAATATGGTTAAAATCTGCTAATGGTATTGATGATTATGTTCCATTTATCTTGACATGGACCTTGTTGAATAGTCATTTAAGTTGGCTGTGTGGATTGTGCATGATAGTTATTTTACAAGACTCATTTGTTTTTCTAATATTTTGTGTGCATATTTTTCAAATAGTGAAGTGTAATACCATGTATATAAATACTAGAAATAGCTTATACATTTAGTTATGCCTTTTTGGGGGTCAATATGTTGCCCATTTCAATGCACTAAGCTAAGCTTACTTGTATATGTACATGTACTACTATTACAATACATGTATTTAGCCATTCAACATCTATTATTGGGATTTTGTTTGCCATGCGTTGTCTATGATGAAATCAAGCCATGAATCATACAGGTTCCATAAAATTTCATCATTATTTTCTTTTGGTGTGTGCACAAATCTTATTTACCTTATATTAATTACAATATGAATTATGGTGCTTAACCTAATGTGACTTAAATTGTTAATGAATCTCATTATGTAACTACATGTAGCCAGCAGTAATATATGTGCATACTGCAAGTCAGCTTTATTATGATTATTACAAATCGTTCGAATTTGTGTGTGTATTTTACAACTATTTTACAACAGAAAGGGAATATTTTAAATTGGATTGTAGTATAATTTTTAATGATTCTGTTTGACAATATTTACAGGAAAGAAACCAAAATTTTGTTCATTCGGACTTGATTATCCAAAGTGATTTTAAAAGGTGTAATAGTTGGTATTTACATGGTAATCTCTGGAGTATACCAAAATGTTATTCTTATACTACTGCATGACAATTTGATTGACCTTGATAACTTTGAAACCTGTTCTGACTGAAGATATCATTAATGTTTAGAAGCAAGAGGCATTTTCATGGGAGAGTTGGGGGCCATTGTAAGAAATCTTCATATATTCTTGGACTCATATTTCAATGGAATGTAAACTTAAGACTTGTGATAGTTTCTTGCAGCAGGCCCCAGATCGTTTTGCTTCCCTTCATCTCACTGGTTTGTCCCACTCTCTCTCTCTCTCGCGCTCTCTGTTTTCTTTTTTTTAAATGAGGGTTGACTAATATGTAAAAATTTGGGCTGAAGATATTTTACTTGAATCTAGTACTATTTCATTTTATAATACTTATTTTACCTAGACTGTAATGTGCACAGTATTTATTTATTATGACTATGTTTCCAATTTTAGTTTTCTTTTTTTTATAAAACTATTTTTGCAAGGCTGTGATATATTGCATCATTTTTGTTTTTTATTCTGGGAGATGTATAGGCTTGATTTTCGTTTTCAATTTTTGAAGTATCCCCCCCCCCCCCCGGCCATTAGTAATAAATGTTCAGATCATTTGTTTGTTTGGATAATGAAACTATCACGAAGGCAATATTGATTGTATATGGAACATTCTATTGAATTATACAAATGTACTATTATTGTAAGTTAACCTAAAGGTAACAGGTATATTTCCAAAAGTTTCAAGGGAAATTTCAAGATGGTTGTATAAGTGGAGATTTTATGTTTTCAAGATAAAACAAGATATCTTGAACAAAGTAACATAGTCTAATATTAATTTGTACTGTTTTATTGACTGATGTGCAGAATAGCAGTTTCTTGTATTTCTGAAAGCATTGAGTGTACTATTTTCCACTGATAGCAAATATTATTTCACAGCTTCGATTGGGGAAGAAATATGAAGAAAATGATTCTTTGAATGTGTTAAATATACTTGTGTATTAGTGATATGTGATGGCCAAATTATCACCCAAAATCGTGAAAAAGTTTACATGTGGACAAAAAAAAAAATGCCAAGTGGTATTTGTGTGTTGTTGGTGTCTTCCCAGCTCAAAATATACCTATGAATAATAAAAGATATTTCAGTGTACTTCTTTCCTTTTAGGTAATGAGATGTACATTTGTGGTCTTAACTGAATCTTGATCAGTACTCAGGGAAATATGATTTTCCTCAAATTGATCACAGTAAATCCAATTAAGGCCATGAAATGGATGAAAGTCATAATATTCCCCATCCAAAGTCAACATTTTATTGGTAATGTGATCTATTCATTTGTACTGCACTTATCTTTGTCAGTGAAAAAAAGAAAAATTGGGGATAATTAATTAAAAACTAATAAAGATGTTTTTTTTTTCTTCAAATCCTTGTGCTTCATTAACAGAAGTATTAAATTTCATGTACTAGATTGTATTGAAAGAAAAATCATATTTGATGTATGTGCAATGCTATTCGTTGTATGTCATGCAGTATATCTGTACTTTAAATTGATATGTTTTATTGTTACCCACTGTGACAAGTGACAAGTGTATTGTTGCTATGTTAAAGATTATTATGATGGAGTGACTACGACAGTATATTTTTCGTGATATCATTGTGAGCAATAAATATAATAAATATTTCAGCATTTTAATGTCTCTTTTTCATTATTCTTTGTTTAACACGAATGATGTAATGAAATATAGGGAGGGGGGGGGGTAATGGATTGTATGTTGAGAGCCAGAAGGGCCTTAATCCTATGCTAAATGCCTTTTGGCTCAGAAAAGACGATATGTGAGAGATTTGATTGAAGGGAAACAGTGTGGTTTGGTTCATCTGCAACTATAAATAATGTTCGTGTTATGCATGGCAATAAGAGCAATTACTTTAAGCAAATATAGATCACCTTCCGCGCCCTCGTTTCATTCATTACGTATATTGGACATTTTCAAATTGTACACATTTTTAGTGTCAACATTTATGTACAAGTTGATAAACCAAACAACTGCCTCATTCAATATATGATTATTGTAAGTTTTTTGATAACCAATATGGTACAAGGTAGAAAGATGCTAGGACGCTACTCTTGCCTAGAGTGAGAACAGAGCATGGAAAAAATTCGATATCATTTGCAGGATCAGAAGTAAGGAATAGTCTGCCAAAAGATATCAGAAGAAAATGCTCTTTCCATTCATTCTGTACAGCTACAAAAGATCATTTATTACAAGAGTATATTCAACACCCATTGTAAATACCATCTTACCTGTCTAGAATAGATATTAGCTACTCTATTTTATGTCATACAATCTTTTTACAAGTAATGTAATCTATTTATAATGTAAGTATATTATTCATATTTGTCTAAAGGGCGCCACGCCCTACTAGCAGTATTGCTATCTAGTGGTGTCCTATTACCAAAGATTTATTTTTCAAATGTATATTGTGATCAATTTTTGGTAATGAAGTGGTATTAAGCCTTCAGCATGATGGAATGTATACACTTTGTATTAACATGTAGTAAGGACAGCTAGGGTTAACTGCAAAATCATAATAAATATAACAGATATTAGACACTTTTGCTCTAGTGATAGCACGTTAAATTTAATGAGACAAACGTACTTGTTCTTATGCTCAGTGTTAGATTTGCAATTTGATTACATTAGTTCAATGCAATTCAATTCATTTATTGTCTTTAAATTGGAAATGTTCTGCGTATTATACATATACATGTACATAGCAATATATGATAAGAACAGATATTCAACCTCGTAAAAACAACTGAAAATATGTTTTAATATGAATATAAAATTATTTTATATTTCATATTTGTTTCATTGCTGAGCAAAAATTTCTGCACACACTGTGTACATTTTTGTTACATGACACTATTGCGTTTGATCCCAGGAATTTTAAAAAGGAGAATAAGATTTAAAATCCTTAAATTGGCAACACATTGAGAGGTTCAAAATCATTGTTTTTATCAAAATTGGCAACTTTTTCAACTTTTTGCCAATTCTTTTAACCATGTATATTGTTTTCAAAGACATTACTCCTTATTACAATCTTGTAGTACTAAAAGAAAAATATTATTGTTGCCAATTTGAAGAACAAAATGTGATCAATTTAGCCCTGAAATAATTCCTGTCCTGAAAGGGTTAAGACATGGTTTTTGTTTCTACGATATACATGCAGGCCCATACCAAAAAAATGTACAAGTATCGAAAAACAGTATATCCCTTATAAAACCTGTTCAAGTACGTTTCATGTAGTATGGCTGCTTCACTTGTTCTCTGGATCTTCAACAATACCCACAAAAGCAAATCCTGGCAAATCCTTTACCGTACCTCAAAATCCTCCAAGTGCAGTGCAGACGGTCTATTGGACCGGAACTTGGGGCAAAAAACGAAACAAACTATCAGATTCTTTGCATTCTTCTATCAGCGAATAGTTGTACTACAGCTCCCCCAGTCTCCTAACAAAGCAAGAAAATCTGATTGATGAGATATTGAAATACCAGGAAGATATGGAATGCTTTGCACAATAAAGATAGGAATTAGATCTCGATTCATTTTTGAAATTCTCTTCTACAATATAGTGGCACGTGTGCCTGTCTATTATGACCACGCCCACTCTATCGACACGATTCAGCGAAGCAGCAAACACCACAACAATGGGAAACTACGTCACAATTTCGACACACTGATTATGGCCTAAATTCTACACTAATAGCCCTACTTCAATAAGTTTACATGTATGGACATTAAATTATTCTTTGTCAAATTCCGGTAAGTGTTGACGAGTTCTGTAATTGACCAGTTTGATAAGGGTCATTACATTTCAATAGTCGACATTGATATGAATATTGAATTGAATTTTTATTTAACATCTTTGATTTACATCAATATTCTGTTCATAAACATTAAACAGAGTATATATAAAGTTCAAAAAGTTCTGCGACGGAGATTAAAAATAGAGAGAGACAGAATAAATCATTCCGTCAGACACAAAAAAATTATATATACATGTATATATATATATATATATATATATATATATATATATATATATATATATATATATATTTATATATAAATATACAAATATTTAGAGTGTATAACAGAAGTATAACATATGTCAAATGTTAGGTAAGTACAAAAATAATGCAATGCAATGGAAAATATGAACAGTAAATTCATAATAATTTATGATGGTATCCTAAAGGATATTATATTATGTTATACATGCATATCTACGGAAAATGTACACACAAAGCTTTGAAATTGAGTCTTTTTTGTTTTATCTAAATGAAATCATGAATATATTAAGTAGGTATAAGCCTATTTAACAAGAAATAAGTCAAAATATATCCCCAAATATGTAAGTCAACATGTAAATAGTACAGAGTAATATAAATGACGCTTAAGGTATTGTCAGATATGAAATATCTGGTAATGGATGTATTAAAATGAGACACTGATACGTGCAAGATCTAGGACCCAGCCCTTGACCTATTTTATTTCTATTATTCTATTGTTTACCTTCCTCCATACTTCACTAGTCTCTTGGACAATTCTATAAAAAAAAACAATTTCCAGCCTAGCTGATACACGGATGCACCAAAATTACACCTTTCAAATTAGTCTGCACGGGTCCGGCATGAAGCATGCCAATTTTCTCTTTCACTTTGCTGATTATCGAGTAAGGGGCGTTACCAGTCCTTTTAGGGGAAGGGGTTAGGGTTAGTTGGGTCGGACCAAATTTACCGACACGCGTGCAGATTTTTTCTTTCCAACAAGCAAGCTAGCATATATAAATCAAAATGAAGTATTGGTTTGAATGATATGTCAAAGGCAACTCTATCTCCCCTATAATATTCACTCATAATGGATAAGGAATGTGCAGTACGATGTAAATGATGTCTATGAGAGCTAAGCAAACTTGAATCGCACATACTATACATGCAGGTATGCTGTTTGCGCAAATACAACTTGCCTCTCCAATTAAAACCAAAAGTAAATGAAGAGTTTCTCCCAATAATATGGGGCGTTTCCACTGAGTTATATTGAAATGCTACTTGAAATGCTTAAATGTTTAATTACTACTTCAAATGCCACTTGTTGAAGTGCAGAATATACAAGGCAACGGAGCTAGGGGGCTAGGTACACCTTTCTTTCAAGTGATCATCTATGCCGCTGCTCGAAGAAAATCAACCGTGACAGTGGGAAAGGGCCTTCAGTCAAAGAAATGGCTGACTGATTTCTCTTCCACGATTTCTTTTCAACACCCTCTTTGGGTAGGATTCGGGCCATTGGTATTGTTGGTGTTGGGTGTGCACCGGATTTATTTATATCTTGGATGTAAGAGTACAACGACAGGTTTACGACCGGTGAACTTCTAAAGTTAGAAACAAACAGGAGTGTCAGCTTTGTAGTGTGGCTTCTCAATATTGAGTTACATGAGAATGCAGGAGAAAATAGTTTATCACGGAAATGCCACCATGCCACTGCTGGTTATACGGAAAATTTAAGGTGCTACCAACATACACCCTTCAAGGATAAGTTCTATTAATATCGTTGAGGATTGAGCTTACTATTCATGCACAGTTATGGCGCCTTTCCGGGTTGTGATGATTTGGCTCTTCATATTCTTACAGTCATCTGTAAGATTAATAGGTAAGAATACGTGCATTGTGATTTCATTATGCAGTAAGGGTTAATCTAGTTTGTGTAACTAGTGAAGGTATAGCCCTCAGGCTTATTTCATTCTGACATCGTGTTATGAAAAGATGTGCTGGTCATCGCATTGACTGTTTGATTCATATTAGGGATAAACTTTCTAAACAGACATTTTTTTGTTTGTCGTCATAATTGCATATTCTCTTCTTTTGAGTGATGAGACATTTTATTCAACTGTTCCAAAATGATATTTCCCATGTTAATCATTATTTGCATGCCTGTTTGCTAGGTCAGATAAACCTTCGCCAAGCTTCGAGGTAGTCTAGAGGAACTGCGTCTGGAAAACACTTGCATATATTAAATACAAATGCATAACGAAAATAATCGAACTAATTTGAAAAATATCCCCTCTAATTTTTTTTCACTGGGAAATTAATTTCTAGATGGACAATGAACACTTAATGCATTCCCGACTTATTATTTTTGGACTACAAGTTTATCATTAATTTAAAGAGAAGGTATTTGATGGGAGAAGTAAATACAAGTACAGTACATGGAGTACATTTGTTGATTCTGTTGGCTATTATTATATATGTGGCCGATTTGAAAATTAAATACAAATCAATTTAGGACTACAAGTCATGTATAATAGTTTACCATTATTAATCAGTACGTTTTAAACAAAGGCATCACATTTCAAATTATACCTTAACAATATCAGGTAAGTTTACAAAATAGTAAAACTTCGTGTCATAAGATGGCAAGCCATGCACACACGAATAGTCTTTGAATGTTGTCAGAACTCGATTCATCAATAATTGTATTCAAATGCATTTTTGTTCGTACATATTCTTGTGGGTTATGGTTTTGATACTCATTATGTCGCAAAATATTTCGGGTATTGTGTTCTAACCAAAGGAGAGAAGAAGAAATCCGGTTTTGAATGAGTATTGTAAATACAGAGCAGGTGCAAGATCGCTCCATTGTAGTGAAAAGTATTGTATCTTTACAATAATTCTGATACAGCTCCATATATTAGCCGCACCTTGACTTGAGCTAATAAATGCATTGTGTTCTATAACTGGAAAGGCATTATCTGCTTTTTCTATTGAGGTTTGGTCATGACGTAGCAGTAATGAATGAATCCGAACGATTGTAAATGATATTTACATTCATAATCATATTCATTTTCAGGGGGTACAATGTGATGATAACATTTTATGTTCCTCCCTGTGCCAGTCTGCCATTTATTTGATAACTAATGGCTCCAAGCATTGCAAAGGCGGATCGAATAATTGCCATTGTGACGAGTTCCTGCTTTATTTCAATAGTAGCATTAGTGAATGAATAAATATCAAATCGTTAGCCTACTTCAATTCATGTTAAAGAAATTTAGAGTGGCATCAATTTATCAAACATTTAATAAACGTCGACACATTTTCGGGCGTCAATTGCTCCTCGGTCAATACCTTATTTATACACTTAACCGAATTCCTATTACCATGCTAACTTCAACCCAAGACCAAACACAATACCTTACCCTAACCCTAAACCTAATCTAAAACCAAATTGTAACCTTAACCCTATTTCTTTGACGTATTAATTCAAGGAGCTGATGTCGTAGCACCGGCTTTTCCTATTCGAGAGCATGAGATAGGAGTAGACAATTTAGAATAACACAGCTTTGATAGGCGTCACACTTGACGGCAATCTTTTGTTAGACGATTAAACTTAAACTTAGCTGCATGTCTCCAACATTACCAAAGCTATTTAAAAAACGAGTACTGAAGCTTCCAACTTGAAAATAAGGATTAAGGATAAGGGGGGCTTGATCAGTCATCTGTTACTTCCCTTTTTAAGGTTTCTGAAGCCACTGTCAGAGCTGCATTTGAAAACTTTGATTTGGTTTTTGACGGAACATTTCTTTGAAAATCCTTTCAGTCACAAACAAACTTCTTTCTTTTCCGTGTGTGTGTTTGTTATTTGTTTGTTGGTTTCTTTAGAAGCATAAATTGGGCTGAAATCTGTCGTTGTCATTGCTTTGATAACATCATATACCATGGAGATATAATTTTAAAAAGGGATAGCTCTGCGTCAGAGTATCGAAGGGAAAATTTAAGCACGTGTTCTAAATGACTTTTGATATATAATATAATGTCAAGGCGTTTCAATGGATGGAAGTCGAGACTGTCTCAAATTAATCTCCGAATGCATAGCCACCTATTCTATACGGGTACGTAATTAACTTCATCATTGATACAACCAAAAAACGGGTGCTTCCATTGACATGAGTACAGGATTTATTGCAAATAAATGCCAAGATCCTTCTTTTTTGAGAAATGTTTGAATAAACATGCAATATATTACCTCTTTAAATATCTGACGTCAAACTAACTTTACGTATAAGCAAAATGAAGTAAGAATGTCGATTCGGGGGGGGGGGGATGGTTGTCCCCAATAATTGCTGGATACCACTTAATCTTGCTCCCGATAATAGGCATCCCTCATCAATATCTTGATAATCATTTAAACTAAACAGGAATAAGTTTTCCCACTACTTGCTTATTCAGTTAGTTCAGTTCGTGGTCTTAACAATCCTATAAAAATGTCGATGGGAGGATGCAAAATATTGCCAGTTGCCCCCCCCCCCCCCCACCACAACAAAAGAAAGAAAGAAAGAACACTAATTTAATTTCATCTAAGATAGAGGGTTAGGGTTGCAGTTTCGTTCAGGTTCGGTTTCGAATAGGGTTTGGGATAGGCATAATGGTGGTGTGGGGTTGAAATTATAGGATTTTTTTTTTTTTTTAGTGTAGGGTACTGACCGCGGAGCGATTGTCGCCGGAGCATGTGTCATGCTACTTTGTGATGATTTCAAATGTATTATTCATGTATTCAGCAAATATCATATTGTTGGCTTCGTTCTATTCATGTTAAAGAACAGCCGCAAGATTACATGTGAATCATAAGTATGCAGAGTAAACTTCTGATTCTTGTTTGTTACCCTCATCCTCCTCGCCAATCCCACAAATGGACGGAGGCATATAGTATATGATGATCTTATAATTAATCCCAAATATAACTACAGTCCTGTCATGTTTTTTCTTTGTTTCCATTGTTCCTGTTCGACTGGGGGTTTATCATTATCTGTCAACACATTGCAGAGGCCGTGTAAGTATCCTCAACTCCAAGGTTCTCAAAAAAGAAAGAAGAGAGAGAGAGAGAGAGAGAGAGAGAGAGAGAGAGAGAGAGAAAATCTGTCTCTTACGTATATGAGTAAAGAGAAATGCAAATTATTCAAATATATTTATGTTATTCATAAATCTGTATAATATTCGAAAAATTTGTTTTTTCCCCTAATTTTGAAGAGTTTAGGCTCTCCGGTGAGTTTCGTAGAGAGAAAATACCGCGTAAATCAGTATGCAAGCTATACAGAATGCATATATCTGCTTTTCTGCATCCATTATGAATTAATTCCAAATACCTTTTGTTAGAACATCAGTATATTTACAAATTACAAATTTCTGGTGCGTTATGAAGCATGGCGCGAATGGTATCCTAGATATACACAGTTCGATGTATTTACCCTTGAAATCATTTCTGCCTGGTCGCTTCTTTTCAATATTAATGTACCACGCACAACAATAGGACATGGGTGAGAAAATATATAGACATCTTTTGAACGAGATAGCTCGTACATTATTCCTGGGCCTGTATTTCCATAATTACTTCATCACGAAACATTTTTTAAATAGATATTTTAGACAAACATAAAACAGAAAATGTAGTCTCTCTATTGCATGTTTTTATTAATGTGGTTCGGTATCGAGGGGGCACTCACATAAGGGTTGGGGGGGGGGGAGTAAATACGAGGGGGCGCTGGCATAGGGTGTAGGAGGCGGTCTTACCGTCTTCTTTTCATTTTTCTTTTTTCTCATTCTCCTCTCTCGCTCTCTCTCTCCACTGGCTCTCTCTTTCTCTCTCTGTGTGTTATGCATATATGGCCTTGCATGCCTCCCTGGCTACAGCACCGATGTAAAACAAAAAATATATAACTGCTTATTGTTACGCAAGCGGGGAATGAAACAGAATCAAAATCAATTTAGGATTTAAGATTTCAATATATGCCTGTATGGGCACTTCATTTATTAAAACTCCCTATATTGACGTTGATCAAAATCTTTATTCTAACAACCTAGCTTTCGTAACTCACAAACCTCGATATATACGAACTTAAACAGTTATCCGTTAAGAGAGCATGCAGGATTAACCCAATACGTGCCACCGACCTAACACCATTATTATCAAATGGGACTTAGTAACGGACCACTCATCCGATACCGGTCAACACAACAGAAACTCTAAAACTACCATTAAAATGCACTTCTTGAATTTGTAAAGGCTTTGGGTCCTTATAATAAATCCGTCTTTGGATAAAGACTCCCTGATTTGGGTCAGTGCGACAATTTCAGATAACTCTAGTCTTCCTTTTCAAAAGATCCTGCCTGCATGTGATAATTATGTCATAAACCGATGTTTCGTATGCGAAGCATATTTTAGTACCTCATGGCCTCATAAAACATTGACCAACATCATAAAGTACGTCAGTTTTATACATTTATCTTTCAAATAATATATAGTACTTTTCCATACATTCAAGTCCAGTCTTATAAATTTTGAACTATAGTTCAAAATTTAAACGTAAAGTAGTAATATTTGAGTTATTATATAATTATGAAGAATAAATTGATAGGACTAACTGTTATCATTTTGTCTTTTCAAATACAGGGCAGCTGTAAGTTTTCAGTTCCTGAAATCGTATGCATCAGTACAATCTAGTATAGAAGAATTCACATCGTAAGTATTTTAAGGTCTTGAAACAACAACAACAAACAAATGCTACGCCACGTGAAGGGTTATATGCTCCATTTGAAATCTAGAAAATACTTAACATATTCTTTCAAGAAGGTTTGAATACGTTTTTTTTTTAATTTGAAGAATAAGAGATAAAGAAATAATCTCTCGCATGAAATCGACCATGCTGTCATTATTGTTACCATCGCTATCTCATAATCTTGTTCATAATCTATTATAATACTTCCTCGTTAATTGGGCGCAACACGATTCAAAATATAATTCAAAGAGTTGAGAAGAATCGGTGTACCAGTTAAAGGAGAGAAGACTGGTACATTTCATTCAAAATGGAAACTTTAGATAGGAAGCGGAGAAATACATGTTGTTCAATGCTTTAAAAAAATCAGACTCAGTGCATGGCAGGAAATGACAAGTAAATATGCTTCTTAAAATTTCCGGGTACAGTAATCAATCAAATAACAGTAATTTTACCCAGCCTTAATTGATTCCTTAACTGTTTCTGCGATAACCGTTCATTCGTATAAATATCATGCTCATTGAATTTCAAAGAGTCAATTTATTTTCACATTCTAAGCATTCTTACTATTTTTTAAAATTTCAGGCAACTGACTGTAGATTTCAGAACAAAGTACAGTTTTACGAGTCAGCACATCCGAAGTATTCAAGTTAGTATGATTTATCTGTTCATTCTTTGTAGATTATTAGTGCAGAACGCGCCATACCAAATTTCTCGGCAATCTACGTAGAAATGATTTTAAATTCCTTACTGTATAAAATATACATGTACTGGGTCCTCTTGCATAAAAAGTTGCGATTAAACGCAACTCCAACAATTAAACGCAAGTCCCAAAATAATACACGATCCTGACTGGTGTTGCGTTTAATCGCATCTTTTTAAGTAAGAGGCCCCTGGAATTTATACCTTATAGGGCTACAGCCCGTACGAGACCGTCAATGTAGGTCACACGGGCCTTCCGACAACTTTTCTTAGGGTTCACGAGAGAGGTATTATGGGCTGTCTATCTATATTGGGATATCCATATATTACTTGGCAAATTGGTTCCTATATACCATGCATTTTTTTCCATTTTAAAGGCAATACGACAAGAAGAAGTCTAAACGTGGCTAGTAGACATATACAACCGGAAATTTTAAAAATATCCATTTTAATACTTTAAGAATAAATTATTTTTTGCGGAGAATTATTGCCTAATTATTTTGCTTAATGTTATGGAGAAAGTTTAGAAGGCAATCCAACCATGACAGCAAGAGCAGACAATATAAAGAAACAGGATAGGTAAAAGTTTCAGAAATAGAATAATCAGTAGAAGAAAATTTGTATTGTTCATTATGTAGATTATAATCATCCAGGTTTATATAGATCAATATAAACATACTAATTGAAAATATATTAAAATTTCTAATCTAGAACTTAATGGATACAATAATTAATGATTGATAATATTTCTTCTGTATCTTTTTTTTTTCAGGTTACTTCATCACCTAGTGATCGCATCCAAGTAAATTTTGATCTTGATATAGATACGAGAAACAGGACGCTGATATCACAAAGGGATAGATTAGAGAATGATGTAAGAAGAAAAAAATCCTGTATGAATATCCTCATTTTGGCAAAACCTCCGTCATCACAAAATGAGCACTTTTAGTGATATACATGATGAAAACATTTCAGTCATGAGAAAAGAATCAAAATTATTTGAAAAAAAATGAAATAAATGAATGCTTTGAACATGAATTTATTGTTTGACAAAGAAATTGATTGTAATGAATTTTGAAAATTTATAATGTTTACGTTTATCTTTGAAATTGTTGTACAGTAATGTCAATTTGTACCCCTCCCTCATCTAATCGAAAATTAATTCTCGATTAGATGAGGGGGGGGGGGGGGTCAAATTGACCCAAAGTATATATTTCTGATTTCCACATCGATCAAAATTAGAGTCTTTTATCATTTATTTAGTATAAAATCATACTCCTGCGCTCTTGATCAAATATTATTTTGATATAGCTCATGAATTGCCCTTTTAACAGTAGTTTTGAACAAAATTATTCATCAATCACATCAATGAATTTCTCGATTAATGAATCAAATATACATTAGTTTGTCAATTTTTTTTTGGAAGAAGAATGATGTTATGAGGATTTTCTTACAAGTAAGTCATACAGGATGTATGGAAAAAGATATTTAATGCAATCGAGTTTTATCCATTATTTTGATTTGTAATATCTACTTTCAGTTATTGGCTCCAAATTATATATTCCTGTTCACAAATTCGACGGGAGCTCGTGAAGCGTTTTTGGTCGATAGTGAGTCTGCATCTGTTACACCATCATTTGAGGACGGATGGCATCAGATTGCACCAGATATATTCTATGCTTTGCTTGTAGGACTGGTACTCCTTGCTATGTTCTGTGCGGCAGTTTATTGTCTGGTGAGCTATCTTCCATCCTCATTATCATCACCATCACCATCATCATCATCACCACCACCACAATGATGATCATGATCATGATCACCATCTTCTTCACCATCATCGTCAATTCAATTATCACCACTATCACCATCATCCTTACTTCCTTTATCAGTATCTCTATTATCGCTAATATTTTAACACGTCATCACATATTTTTATTATTTTGTCTCTGTTGGTACATTTTTTCTGTCGGAATATCTAAATAAGAATATATAAACAAAAACAAACAAACAAAAAAACAAACAAACGGCCCTCTTCGTAAACCACTTTTTATCACACATATATATATATATATATATATATATATATATATATATAATTTTTTTTCCTTTTTTTTTTAAGCAGTCTGATCTAGTGATGGGGAGGGTTTGTTTTTAGGCAACAATGACATAGCAATCATTAATAATTTTAAACTCGATATGCATCTCCCTACTGTATGAATTCTTTAATGTTTTCACTGATGAAAAAATTTAAAAATATATATTGCGCTATGAGTCATGCCTATATTTAGTACGGTGCATAGTTTATTCAGTGAGTGTTTACATAATAAAAAGGACGTGGTACCTTAAATGCAGGTGAGTGATCGATAATGTCATGTTTACACAAATTCCCTTGGGGCTAAAGAAGTACACTCAAATGATATGAGACTGATATAGAAAAGGAAATACTATTGCTCATTGTTATGCGAAAAAAGTAGTAGACCCTTAGTTAGAATTTGGAAGAAGAAGAAGAAGAAGAAAAAAAAAAGCACTTCGGGACAGCAGTCTTCCTGCTTCTTAGGATGCAAGGTTACCACAATATGTTTGACATTATATGCTTTAGTCGATCGATTATGGAAATCATTTTTTTTTTCTTCTATTGTTGACGTAAAAACAGGTCTCCAAACAAAAGAGGTTGAACTTGAAGAACAGCTCTAACCGAGAAAACGGAATGCCGCCCTCAGCTGGCCATTTGAATGGAATCGACAACGAAGGCTTTGTGACAGAAATGACTCAGGTTTACAGAATCAAGGTATTGACATCCAACAATTTAAGAAAAAAATATACCTCGGCTTTATGTAATGCGTTTGAAGTTTGTCTAGAACATAGTCCAATAAAAAAACATATTCTTGATTAATTAGTAAAATTATCTTATGCAGGCTTAAAATGATAAAGCATACGTTGATTGGAAGGTTATTAATAAAGAATAAAAGGAATAATGTTTTGTTCTCTTCTTTTTCTGCCTTTCTTCTTGTTCTTCTTCTTCTTCCATGTTCTTCTTCTCCTTTTTCGTCTTGTTCTCTTTCTTCTTTGCCCACATCTTCATCCAATCAGAACACAGAAGCGTCCCCCATCCCTCATCGTCCATCGAGATCGATAGAGACATCATTCTCTGTAATCGAGCCTTCGTCGACGGAATCAACAGAACCTCAATCACCTAATCTACTGCAGATCCCACACCCGTCTTCACCCACGCACTTGCAGCAACCGACAGATTCACCTATTCTTGAAGACATCTCACCACCTTCTTCACCGGTGTACTTACAGGAACCTAGAGAACCCCAATCACCTTCTCTAGATCAGATCCCACAGTCATCTTCATCGGCGCAGTCTCATCGAGGGGATCGACCATCGCTGCGTAGATCAGTCACGACCTCGGAAAGTCCAACATTGAACGACTTCATGCCACCGTCGTCTTCTCATTCCCTTGTGAGAAAGATCGTATCAATGTATGACTCTGTGCGTACGACTCTTAGATCTTCTATTTCAAAACAACCTCCTTCTTCCTCTTCACCCCGTCAATCTCAACAACTTGATCAAACACCACTTCGCATCGCTGTCACGCCGTCAGTGAGTCCTACACATTCTGAAAAGCCTCCGACGTCGTCGAACTTGACACCGAAAGTAGTTTCATTACAAGGATCTATTCGTTCTAGTATTTTAGTTTCTACGACCACGACACCAGCATCGTCGAGACGGACATCAATCATCGGACCTTCCATCTATGCTAGGCTACTCTATGCAAGTTACTCGGTTCCACCCAAAAGGGTATATAACTATATTTGAGTGGAAAAAATATATGATCTACATCTCAATGAAATCTACTGTCGAGTGCAATCAGTATGACATAGAAATAAATCGGATTATAATTATGCTGTCGAGATCACCACGCATCAAAGTGGTATATTCTATAAATCATGATATGATCAACTTATCTCCACCAAGCTAGCGTGTCTTAACCCTAAAAGGACTGGGGGGGGGGGCATGATGGCCCCAAGACAATTTTCGCCGCGAAATTCGAACCGCTGCATTTCACGCCACGCCACTTTCTGACTTTTTTCTTTTAAGTCTTGCGCATTTTTTGACACCAAGTTTACGAAAATCGGTCGTACCGTACCGAGTCACGTGACCTTTTGTGACCTCATGTCAGCCCCAAAACGGAGAATTTCTGAGTTTTGTGTACAAAACGAATGGGAAACGGCATTTTCTCATGTTCCTCCATTATCACCTATAATTTTGTATTAAGGCTGTTATTATCATATATTCTAACTGAATGGTGGTCCAAATAACACCTTGAAACAGAATACTTTAAAAAAACAACAAAAAGGTTAAAGTTGAATAAGAAATTCGTAAAACAATAGAATTCATAAGAATTGAAATCACTTTCCATTTTTTCTGTCATAATAATGTTTTTAATGTTTATAAAGAGCTTCATGCATAGAAAGTTTATCTCCAGGGCCTTTCATTACTTGATATTACTTCAAAATGTGTATTTACGCATATAATTTGCATAAATTATCATATTGAATAAAAAATAAAGACTTACATAAAAATAACGATGGATTTGTGTTCTTTAAGCGTTTTTCGAGGTCAGTGCAAAATTTCGCGGCGATAGGTCATGTCGCGGCCGAGATATCAACGGGAGGGGCCATCATGCCCCCCCCCCCCCCCAGTCCTCAATACTTCCAAAATAGCCCAGTCTTTTTAGGCTTAATCATAAACTCTCCATGCCAACCATGCTGATCTATTTGACTTTTTAGCTCTTTTAACCTTTAATCTGCTTGACAGTGGCTTAGTTCGGAGGTGGGGGCGTGGGGGGGGGGGTACCTATCTCCCACAATCATCACTTATAATCATATGCATGGACAAAATACACAGACGAATGAAATATTAACCTATATATGTTTGCAGTACTTGTTCAACAATATCTAGATAAGGTCCTGGCTGTATAGACATTCCATAATGAAGAATAATTTTATTATTGATATTCTATAGTCATGTCAGTCGCAAGATTACTACATTATTGTACAATATTCTATATCAAATGTAATGATGCTGCTTGAAATTTACACCATGGCCCCGTTGCATAAAACTTACCATTAACGGTAACTTTGCCATCAATGGTAACTCCCATGGAAACCTTGATTTTGATTGGCTGTTGAGTGAAGTTACCATGGAAGTTACCATTGATAGCAGAGTTACCATTAATGGTAAGTTTTATGCAACGGGGCCCATATCTATAATTCTAGCTGGTACAGGTGAACATGTTTATGTACACATAGCTATATAGACATATTCAGAAAGAGAGAGAGAGACAGAGAGACAGAGAGAGAGAAACAGAGAGAAAGAGAGAGAGAGAGAGAGAGAGGGAGCGAGAGAGAGAAATAGAGAGAACTATATTGGAAATTTGAAATAAACAATATTGGTCCATTGCGATAGAATGTTTAACTGTATGTTTATTGTCTTTTTTTCATTGGCCCGTATTCTGAACTCCGGTTAACTTAAATTCTGTACAAAGTTAAACCACACTTAGACTAGAGTTAAAGTTAAACCGGAATTCAGGATACGGGCTATTGTGTTTTTCAGTCCCGTTAAAATAATTGATAGGAGAGAGTTAGACGGGAAAGAGAATGAGAGGGAGACAGCGAGTAAGAAAGAGAGAGAGAGAGAGAGAGAGAGAGAGAGAGAGAGAGGGGGGGGGGGGGGGGGGGGGGGGGGGGAGAGAGAGAGAGAGAGAGAGAGAGAGAGAGAGTGCTAGATAGATAGGTAGGGGAGAGTTAGAGAGACACACAGGAGAGCTCTCTCTCTCTCTCTCTCTCTCTCTCCTGTCTGTCTCTGTATAATTATGTCGACATATTCTTGGTGTGATAAAAGATAGAATCTTAGGAGAGAGAGGGAGAGAGAGATATATATAAATAGATAATTATTTAATATATAATGATAACTTGGCATTCTCAACAGAGTCTACAGGCTAGAGAATGCCACGATGAAGTTAAGGAGACAGTGAGCATTATTAGTAGAAGATAATTATTCACAGTGTAGCATGTCTCGGTTTTACCAGACAGAAATGGCGCGAAATGTAAAAGGTAAGACGAAATTATCTAATACATTGAGGCACCAAAGATGTAGGAAAAAATGAAGCTGAAGTGCTATTTCACATACGGGTCATTCCATGAGGTTGGGGCAAAATTATGACGATATCCATGTAAGGCGTATGCCTGATACACAGCGATTGTGACGTCTTGGGTTGTAATTTCATCCAATAGGTAGAGCTCTATCATACTACCAGTGCGCATTGACATACGAAACAATGGATTTGCAGTGCGTGTACGTAAAGTACTAACTTTAAGCCAATGAAAAACCTGCTACTAAGATCCCACCTACACGCGCAAGTTTTGTGTTTACATTAGTAACGCATCTGTACCTGTGTACAGGTGCTCCATTCTTTACGAATTCACCTAGATACAAAGACGTTAGCTCTGCTTTTGTCTCGATATCTCAAAGAAAATGACCCGCAGATCATCTCGTAATCGCCGATATTTTGCCAGACTCCAAAAGAGAATGGGGAAATGTATCAGACGTCTGTGTTGTTTTGTTTCAGGTGCGAAACTTTTTCTTTCCCTGCTCATTTTTTGCAACATTCTTTATTTCATTGTAAGAATATGTATACAGGGTATATATCACTACATTTCATGAATGTAATAGACAAGTGTATATCTCATACAAAAATGGACTACAAAATGACCACAAAAAAGTTGTAAGAATTATTGTTGCTCTTACCTTATACTTATAGTAGCAGAGTTAGCATTGCCAGTTGAAGGAAATGGGCCACCGGTTCACCCGTGGCGATGTTGCGATGCGGTAATGAAAGCGGTAAAATTGAAGCGTCGGAAAACGGCTGTCCGATTTCCGAAGCCAGTATAGTTTAGATATTGCACTGTCCCGTCATATATTAAGCAAATGATGAAGCAAGAAGTCCGCTAAATGAAGGATGAAATAAAATATGGTGCAGAGGCTAGGTTAGCAGGATTGGTCTGGTAGAATCTAAATTGACTGAGTGACTTGTAAAAACATGATACTCTGTAGAGGATCTACATAAAATTGAAGCTTGGAAAAAAAAACCTTTTCCGGAAGGCATGGTCTGGAAACAAACTGATTGGCTAGTGACCAAAACAGACTATAGTAACCAAGAATGGCCATGCCTGAAAAAGACTACAATTAAAAGCATGAGATGAAAAGTATGTAAACAGAGGTTTGCATTAAAAAAAAAAAAAAAAAGACTACCAAATTAGCCAGCTGTTGTTAAGATATGCGAAATGTTTGGAAATCATTATAAAAGGCAATTGAATAGAATTGCCTGGGTAAGAGTTGAAAAGGTAGTCACTTCAAACTTATTCTAGATCGTAAATAACTTAAGTTTTTCAAACAATTCTGCCAGGAAAATTCTTTATCATAACAGCCTCTTTTTTTATTCAAGCAAAATATTATAAACTAAAGACTCACTTCCACACGTTTTCTATACAGACACAGAGGGTGACTATAGTGGTAGGCGTAGCCATGCCTTGACCATAGCAGACCTCAAAATGGTAAGTAAATCTTCATATCAGCATCATTCAGTCTAAAATGAATGAACCCTTTTAATTGCATTTCATTTTCAATCCTACTCTTGCCTATATAATTCTCATGTTTCCCATTTGCATTATCAAAATGTTTTAAAAACTTACTTCTCCTTTCAGTTAGCCTGTCAGTTTTTGTCTCTCTCCTTTTTAAAACTTCATTCCAATTTTTTTTATTTTCCAAAATTTGGTTCTTTGTTTCCTTAACAGTTCCATGATACTGACGTTGAAGAAAGAATGAGCTACTCAACTTCATTATGGAGCTCAGAGGAGAGCATCCCAAACATCACTTACTATCCCATTTTCCCATCGAGGTATAACGGCAGTGATGATGATGGGACAAGCGAGTGCAGCAGCCCTCCATCCGAATGCTCTTTCCTCAATCATGCTGAAGACTTCATCCATGTTCAGGATAATCAGAGCGTTGATTCATTTACAACGGCAAGTTTGTTAGAGTTCTTGAAGGAAATGGATGATGAAGACAGCCTCACAGATCTCTCGATCAGCGATGAAGATGACGATGACACATTAACCACAGTCACCGATATGAGCGACTTTGGAAGTGATGATGAAGACAAAGATGACATTTCCATTGTTGACCTAGATTTGAACAATGAATATGAAGAACAAAACATCCACATTGCTACCAAAATTTTGGATGAGCTCATTGCAGAGGTCGCATCGAGAATAAAGTGTTAAATATCTCAATCGATCTGTATTGCACTTGATATTTAAACAACCAACAAACACTCAAAATAAATTTCTATGAAATAAAATTCAAACTTGTTATACGCATTGACATTCGCAGAAAACGTGTGATATTTCAGCAAAACTTTCTTTCTGTATCGTGTAAATCGAACTGGATATGCAGTGCGTCCCAAAATAAAGTACACAGTTGGAAAAATTCTCCCCAAATAAATGTTTCAAAATATTTAAAGGAAATTTTCATACCAGTGGATAGCTTGGGGTCTTTTCTATCAAATGACACCAAAATGTCTCATAATATTTTACGCTTGAGTGAGCAAAGGCCAATAATGAGAAAGGATTCAAAATCCAGTCTTGACAAGAATTGATATTGGCTCTGGCTGTATCAGCCGAGCTGAGAGCCATGTAAAGGCTTAGAAATTTCCATACAAGACAATTTATGAAATAACAGGCTATGTTCTTTGTATATCCTTACACATCCTATCAATATTTTATGCTTGTGTTAGTAATTAACTACTTTGCTGGGTGTTTCAATATGTTACTTTTGGTGAGTCTTTTGATTTCATTTGGCTTGCTTACTCAACCATAAAGTTTTGATGGGATATATCAGGAAATACATTGAGCAAAGTCTGTTCTTTCATAAATAGTCTTTCAATGATCAGAATATAAAATTTCGAAGTCTTTTCATGACTATCAACTTGGCTCATACCAGCCAGAACAACAACAAATACTTGTCAAGAATGGATTTTGCACCATTTCACAAAAGTGGCTCTTGCTCACTCAAGCATAAAATATTGTGAGCTATTGTAGTGTCATTAGATGGAAGAGATCATAAGCTAACCACAGGTATGAAATTTTCCTGAAAATATTTTGAAATAGTTAATTGAGGAGACTTTTTCCAACTGTCAATTTCAAACGGTTCTCAACTTTGTTGATACCATCCAGAACAAATACCAATTCCTGTCAAGTCTGAATTTTGCACCCTTTCACAAATTAAAGTGGTTTGAGATTACTCAGGCGCAATAACTAGTCAGATTTGTTTGTGTTATTGTATAGGAGGGACCCTCAGCTATCTACAAGAATTCAAAAATATTGAAAATATTCAGAAATATTTATTTGGGGAGACTTTTTCCAACTGTTTACTTTTTTGGGAGACGCACTGTATAATATAAACAACCAACAAACATTCGAAATGAATTTCTGTAAAATAAACTTCAAACCTTGCTATATGCAACGCTTTTTTGTTAATAGAAAATGTGATATTTGAGCTTAGCAACATAGAACGGGTTGTGTCGTAAAATTTATAACGACAATCGAAAAATAACGGTTTTGAATGGAAGTTATCAATTGCTAGAAAGTTAGCCCGAGTAGAAACAGAAAATTAGAAGAAGAAAAAAAAAAAATAGCAGGTTGAGATGACAAAAAAAAAGAAAAAAGAAATAAAATAATAAAATAAAGAGAAATCTCCAGTTGGCAATGCGGTCAAGATCTGTGATGTCATACATGAAGAACTTCCTATTTTTTGTAGCAATTTAATTTTAACATTCTAACCAGTTCTCTCTCTGGAAAAAAAACACAAACTGAGAAAAGGCCCTACTATCTGGATACAGAATAAATGGCAGCGTTCTCCATGTCAGACATTACATAATCACGATCGTATTGCCAATAAGAGATTACCCTTATCTTTAGTGATCTCAACTCACTTTCAAAAATTCGTAATTTTCTCATTCTGTTTTCAGGTGTTTTGTCTTTCCACTCAGGCTGATTTTCTATTTCATTCAATTTAAAGTAACATTGTTTCCAGCACTTTTTAAAATTTTTAGGGAGGGTTAATTATCCTTTGAATTGTATATACTGTACATTTGTACATACTTCATATTTAACTTTGTATATTTATTTATTTTACTTTGAATATTTACATCAATAGATCAAAATCTTCCTCCCCTCCTAATAAGCAAAATTACTTTATAACATAAATACACGGAATTATTGGATTTCTTTGGGTGAAAATGAGTAATATTTGAGTGATATTAAAACAGGTTTTCAATTCTTTTTCTTTCTCAAAAACATGAACTCTGAAGTTGTACATTATTCTTGTGTGATTACATTGTGATTTTCAACCTTGCAAAGCTTCTATGAAACTTTTGCACACTGAAAGAGGGAGATAAGGAATAGCAGAGAGCAAGAACGAGAGAGAAAAGACATATAGACACAGAGAGATGGGGAGGGAGTGAGAGATAAAAGGAAAAAGACAGAGAAAGAGAGAGAGAGAGAGAGAGAGAGAGAGAGGGGGGGGGGGTAAAAAAAGAGATGCCTCCCCTATAAGCAGACAGTCAGAGAAAGAGAATATTGAGAGAGAGAGAACTACAAGAGAAATAACCAAACAAAGAAAGAATAGAACTGTAGACCTTGTTGGACATTATCAATTGGGGAAACATTCTATTATGTTAGTAAAACGATGTTAATTGTTATAACAAATCAAAATCAAGACAAGTCATTGATTAATAATTGCGCAGAGATGGCTGTGCTCACTTAAAGTTATCATAGACATCTGCGCAAGCATGCACCAATGATTAGTGTTTATTGTACACAATTTCATTTTTTAAAATGACAATTAACATAGTTTTCCTTATCATGAAAGATCACATAGTTTTCAGAATACGGCCCCTGGTCTTCAATTTGCACACATTTCTCACAGAAGGTACATGTTGTTCAATCACTAAAAAAAGAAATCAAAATAAAATTCCTAGGAATAAAATGCATTTTATTTTTGTTTCACAGCAAAATACATAACACCTTCTTCATTTTCAAAATATAGATATACAAAGTACAATAATCACAAAAGTAAAAGACACAGCAATTCAAAGTCAAGGCATTGTAAGAATAGACATTCAGTCTGAACAAGGTGATAATATAGAAGATATACATCGATATTCAGTCTTAACAAAGTGACAATGAATAAGATACACATAATATATGCATAAGACGTAGAAAATGCATTTTGTATTTGTTTCAGCCAAAGGGTAAACCCTTCCAAAGATCATGGTCAAAATTGCATGAATAATTTAAACAAAAGTCATTCTGCAGAGCTTGAACTGAGCATGAAACTGCCTAAAATATTATTTTCATCTACATTGATTAATACTTTGTATTTTTTTTCTATTACGAAGGAAGTAACCCTAATTTATAAACAATTTCCAAAGGACAAATGGGATTATCAACTATTATTTAAACAGATGAATCCCCCCCCCAAAAAAATCGTTTTTCATGAAGTTAAACCAACATCTTTTTAGTTCTCTGATTGAGTTGAGATCTGTGGGAACATCGTATAATTATTATCTTCGTTATTCAAAAGAATATTTCGAATCAAAGATGGAATATTGAGAATCAGCCGCCGCCCCCCAAAAGTGCAATAGGAAAACAAAAAGCGAGTGAAGTATCTCTTCCCAATATGAAACTGTTGAAAATGTGATAAGAATGGCAGATTTTACTCTACATTTTATAAAATATGTCCAAAAGCTACTTAGAAAACGACATAAACAGACAGAAGGCAAATTCCTCTTCAATGCAATAAAGGAAAAATAAATATGTATTTTTGTTACTATTCTAAAATGTACTTTACGTATAACTGAACTATTGTCAGAAAGAGTTTCAAGTATGCTATTTTAAAGCTATTTTGAAAAATACTATACGTTCTTAAAATCGGTGTTAAATTATCACTTATAATCATATGCATGGACAAAATACTTCACAGAAGAATGAAATATTAACTCAAGTTTGCATTACTAGTTCAATTATATTCAAATAAGGTTCTGGCTGTATAGACATTCCATATTGAAGAATAATTTTATTATTGATATACTCTATAGTCATGCCATTCTCAAGATTACTACATCATAATACAATATTCTATGATTATGAAATATAATGATGCTGCTTGAAATATCACACCGTATCTATAATTCTAGTTGGTACAGGTGAACTTGTTTATGCACACATAGCTATATGGACATACTTATAAAAAAAAAGAGAAAGAAAGAGAGAGAGAGAGAGAGAGAGACAGAGAGAGAGAATGAGAGAGAACTATATTGGAGAATTTGAAATAAAGAATGCTGGTCCATTGTAAATAGCTGTATGTTTTTTTTTTCTTTTTTCATTGGCTCGTATTCTGAACTCCAGTTAACTTAAACCCCAGTCTTAGTTAAACCAGAGTTTAATCAAAACTGACTTAGACCGCACTCCAGTCTAAATTTCTGTACAAAGTTTAACCACAATTATATTAGAGTTAAAGTTTTTTGGTTTTGGTTTTGACAATTGTCGATGAGCGGGCCAGGAGCCGAAAGCTTGTAAATACACTGAGTGACCTGCTTCTTTTTGTTCCATCATTCTCTCTTCACATATCTAAATTTAACATGGTTCAACCGATTGGTACACACATCGACACCTCTCTCGCTATATATATATATTTGCTTGTCAGTCGAGGCAGGAGGGCTAGCAAATACGAAAACTACCCCCCCCCCCGGCCCGCTCATCGACAATTGTCAAAACCAAAACCAAAAATGTTGTCCCCCATATTTTTTGGGTTCGGACTGAAGACCATAGTGCTTCCCCCCCCCTAATATTTCAGCGGAGCAATGTCAGCGGAGCAATTGTCGATGGAGCAATTGTCACCGGAGCAAGTGTCGAATCTCCGGAGCATATTTCGGCGGAGCAATTGTCGGCGGAGCAATTGCCGGCGGAGCAATTGTTGGCGGAGCAAATGTCAGCGGATCATATGTCGTGTCACCGTTAAATCCTTACTCTATAAATCCACTGCTGAATCGCAGTTTTGTTAAGTAATAACAAAAAAATGTACATGTATTTTCTTTTTCATTTTTTTCCATTTCACTTTCTTTTTGCTTTCGTTTTCGAAGAATGCGGAAAGGAAATCAATATTATTGGTTTTAAAAAAGCTATGCTGCCCTCTATCAGTCTAAAATAATAATACGATTGCATGTCATTGAATAAAAATAGTTTGTTTTGTTTTTTTTTTGCTTTGTTTGTTTGTTTTCTGTTTTGTTTTGTTTTGTTTTGTCTTGTTTTTTTTATGGGGGGGGGGTGTTTAGCCGACTTCCCATCTGGGAGAGGTGCTAGACTCAAGAAAGTTGCACTCATGGGCAATTCCGATTTTTCTTTTTTTTAATATGGGTCCTAAATGCGTGGGAGGGGTTTTATTCCACTTACAAACGACTGGTCCTTATAAATCATCATATATTTGCTATGGACCACAAAATAGCCTTGTGGTAGAGTCTCTGCTTGATGTTCAACCACCGCCCCCCCTCCATGATTTGAATAGTTTTTTTCTCCGACTTGTTTTCCGTTCATACAAAAATGTGCAGATTGTGAGGCTATACCCTAACTGCTTACTACGACAAGATACAGCAAAATTCATTTTAAAGACTTCATACTGGCTCCAGACTCTCCCCTTGCGATGCTTTACTAAGGAGCTCCTTGTATTGGCTTAAACAGAGTTGAGAGATCAACCAAGGAACTCCTTGTATTGGCTTAAACAGACTAGAGAGATCAACCAAGGAGCTCCTTGTATTGGCATAAACAGAGTAGAGAGATCAACACAAGGAGCTCCTTGTATTGGCTTAAACAGAGTAGAGAGATCAACACAAGGAGCTCCTTGTATTGGCTTAAACAGAGTAGAGAGGTCAACCCAGGAGCTCCTTATATTTGGCTTAAACAGAGTAAAGAGACCAACACAAGTAGCTCCTTGCATTGCCTAAAACAGAGTAGAGAGATCAACACAAGGAGCTCCTTGTATTGGCTTAAACAGAGTAGAGAGATCAACCCAAGGAGCTCCTTGTATTGGCTAAAACAGAGTAGCCAGATCAACACAAGGAGCTCCTTGTATTGGCTTAAACAGAGTAGAGAGATCAACCCAAGGAGCTCCTTGTACTGGCTTAAACAGAGTAGAGAGATCAACACAAGGAGCTCCTTGTATTTGGCTTAAACAGAGTAGAGAGATTAACACAAGGAGCTCCTTGTATTGGCTTAAACAGAGTAGAGAGATCAACACAAGGAGCTCCTTGTATTGGCTTAAACAGAGTAGAGAGGTCAACCCAGGAGCTTCTTATATTTGGCTTAAACAGAGTAAAGAGATCAACACAAGGAGCTCCTTTTATTTGGCTTAAACAGAGTAGAGAGTTCAATCCAAAGAGCTCCTTGTATTGGTTTAAACAGAGTAGAAAGATCAACCCAAGGAGCTCCTTGTATTGGCTTAAACAGAGTAGAAAGATCAACCCAAGGAGCTCCTTGTATTGGCTTAAACAGAGTAGAAAGATCAACCCAAGGAGCTCCTTGTATTGGCTTAAACAGAGTAGAAAGATCAACCCAAGGAGCTCCTTGTATTGGCTTAAACAGAGTAGAGAGATCAACCCAAGAAGCTCCTTGTACTGGCTTAAAACAGAGAAGAGAGATCAACACAAATAGCTCCTTGTATTGGCTTAAAGAGAGTAGAGAGATCAACACAAGGAGCTCCTTGTATTGGCTAAAACAGAGTAGGGAGGTGAACACAAGGAGCTCCTTGTATTGGTTTATACAGAGTAGAGAGGTCAAATCAGGAGTTCCTTGTAATGGCTTAAACAGAGTAGAGAGATCAACCAACGAGCTCCTTGTATTGGCTTAAACAGAGTAGAGAGATTAACCCAAGGAGCTCCTCTATCCACCTCAATTGAAAAAAAAAAAAATTGTGCGTGCTATTCCATTCCCTGGTAATTTATTGAGGACCTCTGGTCTGCTGTATTAAATTAAACTGTCAAGTTGCTTTCGAGATACTTCGAGAACACGTCATAACATCACTCATCTAGGCGATTAATGTGTTCTAAACAGAAGGTAAAACTGTCCACATCTCATAAATCTTAGGGTCTACGTATTTATAGGTGGAAAGAACATAAATCATTAGCTTAAACAGTAAACCTTGTGCGTGGGTGGAATACAAGCCTATCAAAATGCTCTCAGAAAAGAATAGAAATATATTATATAGTATAGTAGACAAATATACCATGCACTGAGAGGCTCTAGTAGAACTTATGAATTCCGAGGTGGCAGGAATAGCATTATTTTCTGAGGGGCGTAGCCCCGAAGAAAATAGTGCTATTTCTGTCGCCGAGGAATGCATAATTTCACTGGTGACTCGAAACAGTGCATGATATGTTTGTTTTATATCCCTTCAACGAATCTTTATAAAATAATGATAAAAATGTACCGCGGTTCACACAGTGGTCTATGAGGCCGAGTTATCGATGAAAAACCTCTGACCGATCGCATATCTGTGATGACATTCATGGTATAGTGCACTATACAATGAATGACGTCACAGTATAGCACATTTTTCTTTATCGGCATCGGCATTATCCATTAATGAGGGATATAATAGTATTCATTTCCATAAATCAGCATAGACATTGATACCATAGGATCACAATAATCATAATAATAAGAATAAAATAAAAGCTAACTGTTTTCCATCATATTAGTAACACAGACAAAATGATGTTCAAATACTTCGACAATAAATACCGCTTGCGCATGGTTAGACAAAATTTATTTGTGTGCTTGGAAACGTGCAACAATATCTTGTTTTTCAAGATATAAACATCAAAGTTTATTTTACATGTCTTAAACAATGACATTTGCTAACATACAGAGAGTATATAAATCATTACAGCATTTTGATATAGAAAATATGGAGCGGATGCGGAGGCATTAGAAGAAAAGCTGATCCCCATTTTCTGCCAATGCATCATTATAATTATGTGATACCTTACAGAAAAGGAGCGATGGTGTTACAACTTCAGTACACGATGATGATAATGAAAATAATAAAAAGGGGTGTAAACAAAAGGGGGAGAAAAGGGGGGGGGGGAGAAAAAAAAGAAGAAAAACAGTTGTTCATGTAGAGTTACTCGATAGAATAAACAATGTTTATGAAATTTAAAAAAAAGGGGAAAAGGAAAACATGTAAGAGAAGAAATATAAATACGCAGACGAAAAACGTATCACGATTAACAATTCCTACTGAATAAGAAAGAAATATGATAGAAACAAGGGAAAGAGACATGATGAGATAAAGAATACGGAGAGAGAGAGAGAGAGAGAGAGAGAGAGAGGTGAAAAAATTAGAGTTAAAAGAAGTAGGGGGAATTTCTTTTTTTAAAACAATATATGATAGTGAAAATGTAAAAATGAAAAAGATTTTAAAAAAAGAAAAAAAAAAAGAAAAAGAAAAAGAAGGAGAAGGAGGAGGAACATGCATGTAAGATAGAGATCGATAAACAGAAACAAAAACAAAAACCTATGAATGATAACATAAGCAACAAAACAAATTGCAGACGGAAAATAGAGAGAAAATGAAAGTGGGATTGAAAAGGAATTGAACAGACACGATAGAAGATAAGAATGATCGATGGGACTGGGAGGGTGATGACTGTCTTCCATTAGTCTTGTCTGGCTTGCATCGGTTTCCTTCAAATTCACAGCAGGAGTCAGACAGAGTTAGTTCATCATTGCCATGGTTACCACTACCTCCCATTCACCCAGCATCAACATCACTATTCATATCCTTGAAGTGTGGGAAAAAGGCAACTGTAAGAAGAGACAGAGAAAGAGACAGATAAGGAGAGGGAGTGAAAGAGGGGGAGGGGGAGAGAGAGAATGAGAGGGAGAAAGAGAAAAAAAAGAGAGAGGAAGAGGGAGAGAGAGAGAGAGAGTCGGGGAGAGAGAGAGAGAGAACAAGAGAGAGAGAGAGAGAGAGAGAGAGAGAGAGAGAGAGAGAGAGAGGGGGGGGGGGGGGTGGGAGGGGGATCGAATCGACAGGACTCGCATTTACTAGTATTTGAAGGACCAACCTGTACGGAAACATATCGCAAGTGACAAAATTTTCTTTCGTTTATCTTCATTTTTCTTTCTCATCAAAACATCATTCATATATCTTTCGATATTGTTAAGAAGATGTGATCAAGAGAAGATCTGAATTAAAAAAAATAAATAAAGAACGATTATTTTATAAAGCTATAATGCCAGAACTATACTCAGTGCGCAAATGTTATTGATTTGATATTTTTCTAATCTTGTAAATGAGGGCGGTATTTTTATAATATGGTTTTGAAATTTGTCACCTCAGATATATTATCGTCCCTTGATTATGAGGAGAAATGACTAACCCCCCCCCCAAAAAAAAATCCTTATTAGTGAAAATAATTTTTGTTGACTAAGTTTTAATAAATCAGGATTAGATTTGATAGATCTTTATATTTTTCTTTTTGTAGTGAACCTCTTTAGGAGCACAAATTTATTTTCGCAAATCATAATAAGCAAAGCAAATCAAAGCAAAGCAAAGCCAAAAAAAAAAAAAAAAAAAAAAAAAAAAAATCTGTAACAGTCGCATGCTTGTATTAAAGAATAGATAGGGGAAAAAAATTGCACTTCCGATTGTAAAGAATTTCATGACTTTCTTGGGTCAGGGAGATGGTAAGATGAGACAGTTATAATGCCTCGTTCAGGAAAAAAAAAGAAAAGATGAGACAAATTACGATAATGAAAAGTCTGCATTGAAAAAGAATAAAAAATGGAAACCCGAAAGGAAGGTCATGAAAGGAAATGAAAGAAGACGGAGAAGGGGTGAATGAGAAAGGGGAAATGAGAAATTACGAGTGACGGAAGGAAAGAGAGAGAGAGAGAGAGAGAGAGAGAAGATAAGAGAGAGAGAGGGAGAGAGAGTGAGAGAGAAGAAGACAAGATAATGAGGAAGAAGCAGGGCATTTCGAAAGAATAAAGTCAAAGGTCAAGGATAAATTGTATAACCAAATATTCCTACTAATATTAAATGAAGGAGAAAAAATATTCATATGTTGATGAGATTTTTTTTTTTTTTTTAAGACGGAGAAAGATATCCGACTGTTGAATTATAGTTATACATGCTTCAGTTTGTTTTTTGTTCACTTTCTGTAATGGACAAGTTTTGTAAAAAAAATAAAAATTAAAAGGATATATAAAAAAAATATCCTACTTATATATTTTTTGGATATCAGATTTCTTTACCGTATTCGAAAGTACTTCAGATTAAGAATGCTGAAATGAGTCTCTCAATGTTCATTTATCACAAGCGGTGCAGAAGAATTTTAGAAGTGGGTTCCAATGTGAGCAAAGTGCCCAACGCATCAATTTTTTTTCGGTAAAAAAAAATGAATAAAAAGGAAAAAACTTAGGGTGGTCCGGCCCCCTAAGCTCCCCTTCCGCGCGCCCTGACAACTTCAGACGGTAATCAGTCTTCAAATTTCACGATTTTCCCCAGACAACGCTAGACACTGTCACTGGATAACTTCTACGTGATCCTCTCATTCATGTCTAGGTTAATCATGGTATTTATTATACAATTTATGCTTTGCATTTGATTGAAATAATAAGTCTTATGTAAAAAAAAAAGAAAGAAAAAAAAAAAAAACCCACCTTGTGAACTGGTAATGGAATCGTCCGATTGTTTGGGGTTTTCGACAAGGTTAGTTCAGCCCTTAGCTGTACAACCATGACAACTGAAAACTTAAAGATATTTGCCTCGTGACTGAAAAATTCTACAGCAGTCTGTCTGGCTTCTGTGTGGATACTGCACTTCATAACAAAGCTCATTCCCTAATCCATGTATGGCTTCAAATATGATTGCGTAATCATTTTTTTTTTAAATTATGAATTTAAATTTTAAAATTGTTCGTTCGTTAGTTTATTTCCATTTCCATTAGAAAAAAAATACAATATATAATAATAATAATAATAATGTGACTTATAAAGCCCCAAATCCACTCTGTAGAGTGCTCAAGGCGCATAAAGAATTACAAAGTACATGTAAATAGAAAGGTTTTGAGAAGATTTTTAAAAGAATCAACAGAGATACAAGCTTTGATGTCTACAGGAAGACTATTCCACAAGGTGGGGCATGCGTAAGCAAAGGATCTTTCACCCCAAGATATATATATAATATATATAATATAAAAATAAAGATGTCATGTTCTTACACTAAATCTTGTAATTACTATGAAAGAACAAAATGATATATAAAATGCATTTATAACCAAGATAATTAAAGTGAAAATGAGAAAAAAGAGAAACTTAAAAAATGCCGTAAAGGCCTTGTCTAGTAAGTTCTCTTACAAAAAAGAATTTGCAGTAGGTTAATCTTTTGATCATTAACATTTGAAATTAAATAATAAAGAAAATAAGTAAGACAAGAAAAAAAATTAAACAATTAACAACATGTCAGAATGTAGAACAGTAGATATATATTAAACGATGTGGGAGCTGTAAACAATAAAGCTAGATTTCTGAGTTAACTGAATATAAGAAGTATCTCTCTACTAAATCAAAATATCTCTATTACATTTTGTGATGACCAGTGATGAAGTCTTTAAGATAATTAATGAATTCAATATGTCCAAATGTCAAAAAGAAAAAAGTATATCATTCCAAAATCAAACTCTGGATGGTTTCTCTCACTCGTAACACGTATCGGCCTAAAACTCATAAGCTAAAAAAAAAAAAAAAAAAAAAAAAAAAAACCCAAAACCGAAAACAAAAAAAAAACAAAAAAAAACAAGAAATTAGAAAAACGTACGTCTCCGTAAATGGAAGTCTCAGTTCTCTCTTTGCATATCTAAGTAATTAATTATTAATGGACTATCAATATTTCGAGAAAGTTTCACTGTTTATAAATCTGTCTTGAAATGTGAAAAATTAAATCCCTGACTGTTTGAACAATGATCAACGTTTAGTCTGTAAAAAAAAACTGAGACAATACTCTAAATAGTTGTGGTCTGAATAAAATTGGAATAATATATGACTTTACAAACACATGAAGGCGTATCGTATTTTGTTTAGGCGAGTGAAATCAAGGAGCTAGCACTGAACATGCTGAAGCTTCAGGCATGTCCTTGGTAAAATCAAAATTTTGTTGGCATCTGCTGACTTTCCAGCTTCCATATCATGCTTACCTTTCAATCTTGTTTTTCACATTTCAGTGTGTTAGACAAGGTGAGTTCATAATATTGATGTCACGGTTGACCAGTTAACCGGACAGTGACCAACGTGGAATTAGAAGACAGCTGCAGTGTGAAGTCACCTGCTTATATCACAGTAGGGATCAACACTTTTCATATCTAATCTAGATCTCGACCATGAACCTCTTCCTCTTCCTTCACCACCCTCTGTTCCTTTCTAATTCTTTCCTCAGCTCTCAACCCCCTCTATGCCTCTTTCACTTCTGCTTCTTTCTCACGTCTCTCCTCTATCCATCCCCTTTTCTGTCTTCTTTGCTTGAATTAAAATTAAGGTTTCAAAATGAGGTGCGCAGGTGGGTTTAAAGTTTGTGTCATGTTCTTTGTTACGCGAAGGAGCTACAGGGGCTTTTTAGTTCATATGCTTGAAACAGAGGTAGAGAGAGGTAGAGAGAGAGAGAGAGAGAGAGAGAGAGAAGAGAGAGAGAGAGATAGAGAGATCCCTTTTCGTGACAGCTTTCTAGGCTAGGATAATGTTGCTTCACACATTTTCGGAACTCGGGGTGGGGGTGGGGGGGGGGGGAAGGCTTTGATATGTCACGCCCATGCTGCCACTGCAAGTGTCATGACTCACACAATCATCTGTTCTTCAAAACTAAACAAGCATGTGAGAGTAAAAATGATTCGATATCTGGATCCTAATACCATGTTCTAAACCACTGGAGATTCAGTTTTTATAAGACTATATCTACGCAGGTAGAGAACTCTCTCTATTTGCAATATCATGTTATTCACCAGAGGCGGCGGAGCGTCGGACTCGGACGATGGAAGTGGGGAGGGGGGGGGGCACATTTTGTCCGCCAAACAAAAGGTCCCCCCTCCCACTTCCATTGTCCGAGCCCGACGTTCCGCCGCCTCCGTTATTCACATTTACAGACAACTTGCTCACTTCAAAACAGGGCTGGCCAGATTCATTATGTCTGGGTTTCTTTCACCTGGCAATAAAGGTGGGAATGTGACAGATAAAAATCTACATAAATACCAGATAAGTATGAAGGTAATGTGGATTCATGTTAAGGTGAAAAGGATTATGTAACTTATCTCCCCGATCGCTGAAATCATTACAATTCCACAGCAAGAACTAATCAAGCATTCAGTTGTTACACCGTTAAGGATATTAAAGGAGAATGAAACCCTGGGGGAAAATCCATTATAATGAAAACGGAGGATAGAGAGAAGCAATTTAAAAAAAGTTCCATCAAAATCGGTTACGAAATGAGAAAGTTATGAAAGTTTGAAAAGTCTCAATTCACTTTCTATGGCGATCCTCAAATTGGCAATGTTGCTTCAAAGTGACAGGTTTAGTAGTACAACTCTCCATATGTTTTGTACACTATATTTTATATTTTCCCCATTATCTCTCAAGGTGCAACTTGTCTCCTTCTTAGTTCAAGATATATCATGAGAAAATGTATTTGACACAACATATGTTGAGTCCACAAAAAACATCTTTAGAGATAATGGAGAAAATATGACATTTTGTGTACAAAACATATGGAGAGTTGTACTACTAAACCTGTAATTTGAGATTTTTCAAACTTTCATAACTTTCTCATTTCTTAACCGATTTTGATGGAACTTTTTTAAAAATTGCTTCTCTATATCCTCTCTTTTCATTAAAATTGATTTCCCCCAGGGTTTCATTCTCCTTTAAGGCCAGGTAAAAATTGATTCCTAGTTTCTCGTCCGGATAATTTGTAACTGAGGAGGAGGGGGTTCAGTGTTATTTGATATTTGATATTTTTCCTGTACTTAAAAATGCTGTTTGCTCGAATTCCACACAAATTTTCTTCCTTCAATTTTATTTGTACATGCACTTCAGAGGTTCAAAACAAGATGAAATTGCAGTATATTAATGATTATTGTTTCCTCGGAATCTTATTTATTCCATTTCATAACAAAAATATCAAATAACAAAAAAAAAATTGAAGGGGGCCCAAAAAGGAAGGAATTAATTTTATTTGGCCTAAGGGGTATTTCTAAGGTGTTTTTTTTTTAAATTTTATTTTTTTATAATATTCCATGACTTCAGTCGAGGGAAAATATTAAAATCTTGATTGATTAGCCCGAAAATATTTTCTATCGCATATCGCATATTCTATTCACTGCACTTTTTCTTTCCCTATGCTTCTACAGCACATCAAAAGTAAATTTGACATAGTTATTTTCATTTCATTTTAGAATTCGTGTTACCTAAGAAGATTGGGGCTAAAATTTATAACACACCAGTAATGCATGTTTGCCAGGTAAATTTCGGCAGGTGACAGCTAAATTTGTTGCTCTGTTTGTCAATGCTCTCTATAACAGTTGGCAGTTTTAAGAATTAAGTTTTTATTAAATTGGAAACCTTTCATTTAAAAAAAAATCTCTCTATGCGATGTTTGTAAATGTTGGAGATATCAATAAAATATTTGCTCTATTACATTCAAAATGTCACAAAACGCCTACGTTTTGGAGAGAAATATGTACATTTTCAGGATGATTTTGGTGATTCCCCCTGAGACTGAAAGTGACAATGCTGATATGGATGCGTTAGTGATGATCATCTCACACAAACAAGAGTTTAGTGAGAAATCTCAAAATAGAAAGGTGAAAGAAAGAGCAAGGTTCTCTTGTAAAGTTACATTTTTGAAAATCTAAAGGCAGGGGCAGACCAAGGATTTGAGAAAAGCGGAGGGGGGGGGGCACAATTCCGACAAAGGGGTACATTTTTGCTGTGTAATTATAGTGTGCCAACTGGATTTCAAGGGGGTGGGCAAACAGCAGCTTGTGTCCCTTTCATCTACCACCGCTAAAGGGATTATCCAAATGATGCATTCTTGCCATCTTGTCAAACTTAAGAATTATCTTCTTTGGATTTTCATCAATAAACGTCATCGGAAAATGAGGAGGAGAAGAGGAAAATTGAATGCTTACCAACATCTTCATGATATGTAGAATATGATGAATATATCAAAATGTCGATTGTTATACAATGATTTATTTTATACGTAGTATAATATTTATAATCGTTGACAAAGAGAGAATGGAGATTGTCGTAACTTATAGCGAAGCTCATGGTTCATCTTTCCACAATGAATCTTAATACAGTGTTGATGAATAGCGTGTGTTTTAAAGAGAGATAAGTCCCTCATATATTGTTCTTTTTTAGAGGTAGTGTTCATTGCATTTTCTGTTCTATTCTGCAGTGCACTGGAAAGGTTTTCTTCATCATAAGCAAGAAACAACTTCCATTACCTCAATTTTTTCCCAAGCCCACTGTCAGATTAAAATAACATTCCCTTAAGCTGAACCATTACTTTCATTAAAAGGAAAAAGAAATTCTAGATTTGGGTCATTTGATCAGAATCTTGGTCATGCTCAAAAGAGTTTTTTTTTCCGTTCTCCCCCCCCCCCCCCTCTCTCTCTCTCTCCATCTTTTTCTCTTTGTCTCTCCCGTTTTTCTCTCTCTCTGTATGGTATGTCTGCCACGCTCTCTTTCTCTCTCTGAGAGAGTCTTTGAGAATGTATGAAACCATGGTGATGTAGTAAGACCTGGATTAGGAAGTTTCAACAACCACCTGTTAAAAGAAAACAAATCTTGGGAAGGTATCATAATACATCACAGATAGAATGAACTTCATAGGAGGTGTCGTAGTCGAGTGGTTTAAGCACTTGACTGGAGATGCAAAGGTCGTAGGTTCGATCCCCAGCACGGCATTAAATAATGTTATTAAAGGAGAATGAAACCCTGGGGAAATATCCATTTTAATGAAAAGAGAGGATAGAGAGGAGTAATTTAAAAGAAAAAATTCCATCAAAATCAGTTACGACATGAAAAAATTATGAAAATTTGAAAAGTCTCAATTTACCTTTTATGGCAATCCTCAAATTGGCAACGTTGCTTCAAAATGGCAGGTATAGTAGTACAACTCTCAATATGTTTTGTACACAAAATTTCATATATTCTCCATTATCTCTAAAGATGCTGCTTGTCTTTTTGCGAACTCAACATATGTTGTGTCAAATACATTTTCCCATGATATATCTTAATTGAGCTAAGAAGGAGACAAGGCTGCACCTAGAGAGATAATGGGGAAAATATGAAATTTTGTGCACAAAACATATGGAGAGTTGTACTACTATAAAACATGTCACTTTGAAGCAACATTGCTAATTTGAGGATCGCCATAGAAAGTAAATTGAAACTTTTCAAACTTTCATAACTTTCTCATTTCGTAAGCGATTTTGATGGAACTTTTTAAAAATTGCTTCCCTCTATCCTCTCTTTTCATTAAAATTGATTTTCTCCCAGGGTTTCATTCTCCTTTAAGCAAGAAATTGTGTCCTTGTGATCCGATCAGCATTGTGAGCGTCTGCAAAAGGCGCCTGGCTGGAATGCTCCTCAGGGAGTGGAGAAGGTGCACACATTGTGTGCCGGCAAGCTATGAATCCGATGTCCGGGGTAATGTCTGTAAAGCGCTTGAGAGACATCGTAGATGTATTGGGCGCTAAATAAAACCAGAATATTACTAAGGGTCATACATTATTCTTAAAGGGAAAGTCCTTCCTAATATTAAGTTGATTTTAAAATCAGCAGAAAAAGTTAAAGAAATTTTGATCAATGAAAATTTGAGCAAAAATCTAATAAGAAATAAGAAAGTTATGAATTTTTGAAGTTGTAATCACTCAAACACAAATTAGCAACTCCATGACGTATCTTGCGAGCTCCTCTCTCATTTGCTCTACGTACACAAAAACTCATAAATTTTCATTTTCTTTGTTTTTAATGAGGGAATAGATTTCGATCATACAGAGTTTGTGTAAAATAATAAGTGAAAATGATTAATCTAGGGTGCATGTATGATAAAATATTTTCTTTATAGAAAATGGAAATTCATTATTTTTTTCAGTACAGGCGATGGGACAGGAACTCTCAAGATACGTCACGGAGTTGCTAATTTGTGTTTGAGTGATTACAATTTCAAAAAGGCATAACTTTCTTATTTCTTATCGGATTTTGCTCAACTTTCATTGATCGGTTTCTTGATTTTTTTCTGCTTCTTTTAAACTCAAGTTGATATCAGGGTGGATGAAGGTCAGTAGTAACAGGTGCCACAAAAATCATGCAATTTATCATTTACAAAATATAATAATCTTTCACTATCTCACTTTGTTTGACAGGTAATTCCATCATGTGACTTTTAATTCAAATATTCAATTTAATCTTTAACATTCCATGTTTCATTTTTTTCTCATAATTCGTTCTGTTGTATTAAAAAAATATTTTGGATGTTACAACTGAAATATTTTACTTTATTTTGTTATTAACGAAAGTTGTACCTTTTTCATGACAAAATAAAATCAAGTAAAAAGTTTTCAATAAATTTTTACTACTAAAAATATTTTTAAAAAAATAAGGCTGATACTGATTTTACGGAAAATCGATTTAGTGTTTTTTCAACTTCAATCGAAAGATTTTGAAAAATACATGTTTCTTCAAGTCAATTTTTTATCAATGGTCTAGACATAGTGTGATGGCGAACAGATAAAAAGTCAATTTGGTAATCACACACACAAACAAATGATTAAGTGCTTTTTGGAGTGATATTGATTTGGTATGAACGCCTTTTGGCGTGAAAGGTAGCACCTTTGATCCCCGAGATATTCTAATCTATCTAAAAATATGTATAATTACCAAAATCGACTTACCACTTTTGGAATTGCCTTTTTCTTTTTGGGCAGTTGCCCTGGAATAGTCATGGGAGGTGTTGGGCTTTGTCTGGACTAGTCCTGATGGTAACGAGGAGGAAGAGAGTTTAGTTGGGACATGGTCCTACCTTTTTTTTTCTTCAAAAAAATCTGTTTGAGATATGCATCGAGTAACCACAAAATCTTCACCGATGAAACATCTCGAAGAAAGAAAAATAAACTTTACGTGCCGAAGAGGTGACAAGGTGAATATAAATATTTAGGTATCATGGCAAACTTATAAACACTGTAAGTGACAAGACATATCGGTCACAATCTTGAAATTGAAGTACGTCTTGGTGAAGAATAATTTCTGTATTATTCTTTCCTCCCTTTTCCATCTCTTTTGGGAATCATGAACCCTATTTCATTTTTCGGAATTACAAACCTTATTTCATTTTCGGAATTATGAACCTGCTAAAAAACGATCTAAAAAAAAAATACATATTCATTCATTTGCTGTTATATACACATGTAAGCAGCGTAGCATTGTGAATGATAGGGGAAAAAATGCTTTCAATGAGGCCATATCAAGTATTGGTACAGTAAGTTTTCTAAAACAGACAAACAAACAAAAAACAAAATAAAACAAACAAACAAACAAACAAACACAAATTATATATCATGGTCTGATTTTATGATTTCTCTTAAAGGGTATATTTCATTCTCATAGTATCATGAGTGTTTGTACTTCCACCCTGCGCCTCAATCTTACATCATTACTGTGCTGGGTTTTAAAAAATATTAATACACTGTCTAGATGATACTAAAGCCCGAAAAAAAAAAAATCAGCTAAATTCTGCAAATTTAGTAGAACCCCCCCCCCCCATTCATATCAGGTAAACTGTGATGAACTTAATATTTAGTTTTCTTTTTTTTTCCCCTTCAAGTTATAATATTGTTTTATTACCCCCATTCCCCATTTGATTGGCTGTGTATGTTTTTTTTAAACACGCAGTATTAAATTGCCTATCCTAAAAAGTACTTTAAAAATAATTTGAATATTTCCTTTGGCATGTGTGGTTTCTCACTTTCCATATTTGAAAACCACGTGATTTCTGACTCCATTTTTTTTTGGGGGGGGGGGGGGACGTTGCAGTCACAAGCCTTCAAAATGTGACGTCGGTATATGGCCAAACATATCGTTTTAAGAATTACGTACCTCGAAAAGTTCAAATTAAGTAGGCCTATAAAGTATAAAAATATAAAATAAATATCGACAGGGACATGTGTCTAGACCTTCTACTTTGTCTCTTTGGGGCATCCCAGATCTCTTTGCAAGAACTACACATGTACTAACACACTAATCATGCTAATTGTAATTCATTTGACCTTTTGCCGTTTTTTTTTTCACGAATTGCCCTTACGAAAGAAGAAACTCATTGATTGCAGACATTTACAAGTGATTTGTAAGATTCATCCCAGCAACTATTTTCCCTGAAACAGAATATGATTTTTTTCGCTTCCCGCTGATTCTCAAAGGTCACATCAGGTCTAACATGTGAATCTAATAATAGCTGAGTAGAATGGTAAGTTTTCCCCGTGAGGCTGGTGGTCACGCGGCACAGTAGGACCGTGTCGCATCGGACATGGCTGAACGGTATTCAAACCAAACATGAATTAGACAACCAGAGAATATCAGAGCGAAGATATAAGTGAAGAAAACAGCATGTGGAACACAGTAGGTGTAAAACAAGAAATTAATTGATTTTTGGGGGTAACACTTACAATAATTCTGTTTGAATTTCACTGCCTTCTGGATAGGAGAGGCAAGGGGGTGTGCACTCTGTATTTACGAAAAAGTACATTAGGCCTACATATCTGTTCCAGGAGTTCAAAATGAATAAACAAACACTGACCCCCCCCCCCCCCCTCAAAAAAAAAAAAAGAGGCGGGGGGGGGGGGGGGGAGAAGAAGAAGAAGAAGAAGAAGAAGAAGAAGAAAAAGAAGGAAAAAAAAAAACACCACACGGCTCCTGTGCAGCACACATCACAAATCTACGCTTCCAAAGGACTTGGGAAATTATTACCCCTTCAGCTTCGGCAACCATAGCGTTCAGTGCATTCAAGGAATAAATCCTACCAGGTACCCACTTACTACATCTGGGTCGAGTTTTGCAAATGTAAATTGATTTATTGCCAAAGGACGTTAGTGCTGCGGGAGGGATTCGAACCCCGTACCTTGTGGTTCATATCCCTAGACTTATCCACCAGACCACGACCCAGCTGTCTCATTGTCATGATGCACCTATTTCGCGTCTGAAGGAGGCTCATATGCCTGAGTCTACCTCTTCGTTATTTTTACTATTTTTCTGTAGGCCTATAATTGTCTCTGCCTAAATTCTTTAATGTAAGTACATGTCAAAGCTTTAAAATGTCAAAATCATAATTATGAAAGTTAGTGTAAATGGCAGTGTATGAAACTTCAATTAAAAAAAAAAAAAAAAAAAAAAAAAAGTTCCAAAATACGCGATACAAACCATATGACCATGATAGATTCATTTTCCTTCCATCTATCTGCTTAGAATTCACTGAGATGAACCCTAGTTCATACCAAGTTATGCCAAGATTGTCGACTATGTTTTCGTCCTGCTGATTCACGCTACCTAGAGGCTAGGATTCGAGAACCAGAGACACAAATGGGACCTGTACTTTGACATCAACACAATAGTCCCTGTGATCGACCCCGGTGTCCTTTGCCCCTTTTCACTCGTCAGAGAAAGGGAAAGATATCAATGGGGACGGGGTTAAGTATCTAGGCCTAGAGATAATGTATGCTTCCCAGGGGGTAGCCAACTACTCAGATCAATAAGGACAATGCGGACGAATAAAAGTTTTAATGATATCTTTATGGTCTAGACAGGTTTTAAGAATATATCTTCGACATCAAGCTACTAGAACCGTCACTTTACCAGGTTTCAAGCCCAATCGATAATAATAATCGCAATAATTATTTATTTAAACCTTTTTAAAACTTATATAATAATGCTCAGTTCTTGCATAGTGCATATCACATATCCATCAATGTCTCTTCATGTGCTTCCAGAGAGCTTTGGGTTATTATTACCCAGGGGCGTCGTTTTTCGAATGGGGGGGGGGGGGGGGGCAATGAAGGTATATAGTACCCTTCATGTTTTTGTTTATTTTTTATTTTTTAACGTCTCTTAATTACCAGCTTCTCAACGGTTACATGAAATTGAAGTCTGATCGTGTATACCTTTTGTATTTGATTGTTTGGAAGGTTTTCTTTCCTGAGTATTTCATCATTTTTCCTTATTTTATTTTACACCTTCGGATTTTTTTTTCTTATTTTTTCTTGAGGGGGGGGGGGCGATATTTTTGCCTCCAATATTTTCCTGGGGCAACTGCCCCCTGCCACCCAGGATTGACGCCCCTCTTATTCCCAGCCTAGCTGCCCTAATGAAGGCTCTGAAGCTTTAACGAAATTACTTTTCACCTTTACTTCACCAGGTTCGAGTGTGCTGTGGCAAATATAGATTAATGTCTTGCCGAAGGACGCTCAGGTGCTGAGGCAGGGATTTGGATTCCGTACCATGTGATCCGCAGTTTGGTGACTTCTCCACTAGACAACAACGCCTCTATACTCTACTCTTCACCAACAACCTGAGAATAAAGCATGTAAAACCTCGTACCCTTTAACTGTAAGATACATTTAACGTGACCTAAAATATATTGCCCTACAACTTATTTTTAAATAAGTGTTCTCAGACCTGAAAAGGGCACACATGGAATCTCCCAGTGTACAAGCCCTTCTTTCAACTAGTTTTTAGTAGCAGCATATGGTCAACAGTAGTCTCCAAATCAAAAGTTGAAAATTGTTTTAATGTTTTAAAATTTTACCCAACCAAGCTATTTAACAAAAATCCCTCAACTTTTATATCAACATCGGGAATTAATGTTTCATTAAGGGATATTATACACTTAAATGAAGGTGCAATCTTTCCTGGTTCAGGTATCTCTTGTAGAAGCACCAGCCCTAGTCGCATTTAGGGCAGTCTCCACCCCCCTCCATTTCTTCATACTACTGGGCTTTTAAAAAAAGGAAACCAAACTTTGAGAAATTCCTGAAAATGAACTATAAGGTTATAAACAATGAAAACCATGTCATATGAAATAGTAATTCGTATGCTTTCCAGTGGTAACTCGTCTAGGTTTCCAGGGTCACGCATCACCGAACACCATTGCCATCAAAATTTTGTGCAAAATTGTGGTTGGTTCACTTTCTTAATATGCATGATGTTAATGTGATGCCTTTTGTGTAACTGGGTGTTCCAATTTTCATTGTGGATGATTTTCTTCCCTTTTTCATATTTGTATTAATGAGCTTCAGGATTTTTGTACATTCCATTTCAAATAGGAAACGTTTTGCAAGAAGACAGTCTGGGTGAACTTTAAAGAAGTTGCATGCCAAAGAACCCGTGCGAACCAGAAAAAACCTGCAAGTTCACAAAGCAATGCGAATGAAAGACAAAAAGCATAAAGAATGAAAATTAAAAAAACAAAACTCATACATGTGTATAAAAATATGACTTTGAGAATGGGGATGGGGGAGCGGGTGCATAGGTCTATGCCCTCGAGTTCATTATACAATGAGCCATACAATGTGCAGTGTGCACGATAGATAATGTTTCTGTTCACACTGGTTGGGATAGGTTGATGTCTCTGTTTACACTGGCCGGGATAGTTAATGTTTCTGTTCACACTGGTTGGGATAGATTAATGTATCTGTTCACACTGGTCGGGATAGATTAATGTCTCTGTTCACACTGGCTGGGATAGATTAATGTCTCTGTTCACACTGGTCGGGACAGGTTGATGTCTCTGTTTTCGTTAGCCGGGATAGGTCGATGTCTCTGTTCACACTAGACGGGATAGTTTGATGTCCCTACGGATTCATTATTCAGCTGCATTGTCATGCAAACGACCCCAAACACATATTCAGGATATTTCTGTGAGTTCAAGCATTGACCTGACCTATGTCAATGGTTTGTCTCTGGTTTAAATTTAGGCAGATTTTCTTCGTGGAAAACATAAAACTTATCAATTTCAATTCAATTAAATTCAATTTAATGACATTTATTTTCTTTTTCAATATAAGTGTACAAACTCGGCACTGCGCGTAGAATAATGCATGTATTTGCAAAAAACAAAAAAAAAAACAAACAAAAAAAACCATGTGGTACATACATAGTTGGGGATCCAGGCTAACTCGGCACCAGGGCGAACTCGGCCTTGGCGGAAAATCGCGGCCGAGTGATCCCATAGAGTTGAATTGATCGCAAATACTTGAGTTGAATTTCGCATTAATTACACATTTCAGAACACTTAAATTCAAAACAATTTGATATCAATGTGTAAAATGATTTGCAAAGAAGTAATTTTGAACATTTCAAGAAGTAAAATTATACATAACATGAAATTTAAGGCTAAAAAACGGTAGGGTGCGTAGCGCGGACATCAACTCTTGAAACATAGTCACCGCGCAGTGCCGAGTTCGCCCTAGTGCCGAGTTAGCCGACCCCATAGTTGGAGGACACATCTCTAAAAGCAGAAGCTTGGGGCGAGGGTGCCCTTAGTACATGGATGCGGGCTAACTCGGCACTAGGGCGAACTCGGCCTTGGCGGAAAATCGCCGTGGAGTGAGCCCAGAGAGTTAAAGTGATCGCAAACACTTGTTGTGAATTTCACATTTAATTACACATTTTAAAAACACTTAAATTCAAATTATTTGATATCAATGTATAAAATGATTAGCAAAGAAAAAAAAAAAGGGTACGGTGCGTAGCGTAGACTTCAACTCTTGAAACATGGTCACCGCGCAGTGCCGAGTTCGCCCTAGTGCCGAGTTAGCCCGACCCCTAGTACATGATACATAATAGTACATAATAAATATATAAAAAGGAAATAACTACATACAAAAAAGAGAAAAAATTACATTCCTAGACCGCTAAGCTTGATTGGGGGGAAAAAAGAAAGAAGGGAAAAAAAAAGAAAAGAAAAAAAGAACACAACATATAACTATATCTATGTTTGTGTTTATGTGATAAATTATAAGTATTTATTCTCTCTTGAGACATTTCATTTATGAGAAAAGGGAAGATACAAAGATAGAGTGTACATAATAATCATCATGATTATGTATTACTCCGCATTAAATAAACAATACTGTTTTAGATATCCATGTTGAGAGAAGTGTCATACTCTGACATCATCTTATAACATCTGAAACAACACAACAATAAATACATGTAACTAGAAGAAATCGCTTAAATCGCTGTGTTGCTTGTTCACAACATTTTTTTGCCTTGTTTTTTTCTTCTCTCTCTCTTTCCCCACTACTGTTCACATCCCTCTTCTTTTTGTTCTTTTTTGTTCTTTTCTTTTTAAAAAACTTGCTAATATTGCTTAATTTAGCACGTTTCTTTCTTTTTTCTTTTAATTTAAGGACTGTAACTATTTATAACTTTTTTTTTTCCAGAGGTCTATGAAATACAAGCCATTATTACTTAATAGACTACCCCACTCATGTTTTCCTTTGCAATTAAATTATTTACATAATACCAATTATCTCTTTATCAGTGTAAAGCATAACCAAGTCCACTGAATGATGTTCTGTAATATCTTTTTTTCCAATTCATATATTTGTTATGTTCCTGTTCTTAAGTTTCATAATTATGTACTGTTTAAAAAAAAATGTAAAAGATATATGTTTGTGGAAAAATAAATATACTTTGAAGCCTTGAAACACACACTCGTAACCAATTGCAGATCCAATTTCTTTTTAAAGGGAGGGGGGGGGGGGGGGGGGTTGCACTGCCGGTGTGCCCTTGAATCTTCCAGTGATACTGTCACCTCTTGCTCTTTCCTTCATGATATACTGCCTTTGTAATTGAATTGTGTGAAGCAGAAAAATAAGAAAAACAAAATGATGAAAGTTTGAAAGAAATTGGACTAACAATAAGAAAGTTATGAATTTGTGCAATTTGTAATCACTACAGGTATGGGAATTTCAAATTAGCCGAAGCGGTAATGTCACTGTGATGTAGCTGCGGTCAACTCTACCGTGTGCTGCAAACTAAAATATAATTAAATTCGGGTTTTCTCCATAGCACCTTTTGTAGATATCACATTGCTATAGGTCCTCCACCCCCCCCCCCCCCAAAAAAAAAAAAAAAAAAAAAAAAAAAAAAAAAACACACACACACACACAAAACACGATCCTACTGAATGATAATTTTTTTATTTTTAATTTTTTTAAAAAACATTTTTGCCATTTTGTGTGTTGTAGCGAATGGGAGAGTTGTCCGATTCGACCAATTTGAAATTCCCAAACTGTTTTTGATGGCAAATTTCAAAAATTCGTAACTTTCTTATTGCTTGTCCGATTTAGTTCGAAATTTCACGAATGTGCTTTTCTGATTTCTCTGCTTTCGTTCATGGCAACTTGTTATTAAGGTTGCATATAGACAATATAGGCAGATTTTAACCATTACTCGCTACTTTTTCGTCATCCTTCGACTTCCGGCTTGGGCGCCAATGCCTGAGCTTGGCCTGTTTTGTCGCCATGCTCGTCTTGTTACTGAGACAGATATGCTGCACGTACAAAAGTGTTTCCATATCCTTGTTGTTGGATCCTAAGCTCTAGGGAGATGGGTTAGTTAAAAGTCATGTATAATTCAGGGCTTGTTACCTCTTTCTCTCTATATGTATCTTTTTCTCTTGATGTCTCTTTCTCTGTCTCCCTCTGTCTCCCCCATCTTATCGATGGTCTCCCTCTGTCTCCTCCTTCTTCTACCCCCCCCCCATAGTGCTGTCCTCCATTTTGTATATGCTCCCCTATCTCTCTCTCTCTCTCTCTCTCTCTCTCTCTATCTCTATCACCATAATTACAGTGTATACATATACCATACATACGTGTATATCATGTCTTTTCTCTGTCTCCCTGACTTCCCCTGTCTCTCCTCCTCCCACCCCTTATATTATGCTCTCCTATATTATTTTTTGTTTGTATATTCTCTCTCTCTCTCTCTCTCTCTCTCTCTCTCTCTCTCTCTCTCTCTATATATATATATATACCCATAAATGTATGTATATATTCTTTGTCTCCCATTCTCTCCCTCTCTCTTACTACCCAATTTCTCTGTTACTTTTCTTTCTAAATCTTTCTCTCATTCTCTCCTCCATATATATTCCACTCTCTATCTTCCTCCCCTTCCCCTCTCTCTTTCTCTCTCCCTTTCTTTCTCCCTCTCTTTCTCCCTCTCCCTCCTTCTCTCCCCCCCTCTCTCTCTTTCAGCATTTTCAGTCTGACCCTAATTTCAAAGCCTCCTCACTAACTGCCCCTTCTCTCTTCATTTTCTCCCAATATTTTCAAAGATCATTTCCATTCACGTAGTCTGGCATAACTCCCTTGAGATGAAGAAGTGGCCCCAGAGTTAGTAACTGATCTCGACTTGAGCTGAAAATGCCTCGTGTTGAAAGCGTTTTGACCCAAAATCAACAACCGACATGTGCTGAAACTACAGATCACTCGCAAGAGATAGTGGTTGTTTCTTATATCCAGTGTAATAGACCCCCCCCCCCCGAATTTAAAAAAAAAAATTACGGAATATGATTTCTTCTTAAAATTATGATAAAGGAGACGTGTTGCATCATTATGTAGATTATTCATTAGCCATATTATTTCTGATAACAGTAAAAAAAGAAAATCAAGCGGGAATTTGTAATTTTTAAAAAGAATCTGTTAACACACATTTTCTTTCTCAGTACTATTTACAACGTTGATGGTATGCCTTGAACCAGTTACTGACGAATATCAAATTGAAATTTTATTGTTGAAATCCTTTGATAACCTTCAAGAAAAAATACTTAAGGCAAATGTCACAAAGAATAAGTTTATCATTACAAACCAATACGGAAATATCAAAAACAAATCACAACAAACTTGACTTATCGAATAAACCTTCTCGCCAATCATTGCATAACATTTATTAATGGAAGTCAAAGCATAATCAGTAAATTCAGTGATCATAATTATTATAATACATAAATGCAATTGCTCTTTGATCAAAAGAAACCTCTTGCTAGCATGATATATATTGTTTATTTATAAAGTACACGATAATGCACAAGACATGGAAGCTGTATCTCCGGACGAGATTTCTTTGTTTCGAAATGATTCTCGGTGTCTTAAAGATCAATTGTCAAATCTAGTTAATTCAACCGAACTGAGTATATTCATTTGCTTGTATTTATGGAAACTCATACACTTTTTGTTGTTGTTGGAAAAACAACAACCGTTTTATCGAGTTCAACAATGATTTTGAAATTGTACATACGAAGAAATCTGCATAAGATCAATTTATGAACATGAACATGAACATGCTAATAAATAGACTTTATTAAACGTTTATAGATTTTAGGTAAAATATATACTCAAATATCCATTTGTGGACATGAATTTAATGATATATAGGCCCATATATCTATTTATGAATATGAACTTACTAATATAGATTCAGGAATCTGTTTATATACATGAAAAAAACCCAACTAATATAGGTTCCGTCATTTCAAAGTAAGAAAATAATTAATGTAGATACAGAAACCCTATTTTGCATCTATACAATCGTGACAATAAACGTAGAAATTACAATAGGTGCTTCTTAGAGACTGTGGAAGAAACGGGGGGGGGGGGGGTGTGGAGTATTATTTCCCCCTCCAAATCAATACCTTTGTTGCCACTTTTTATAGTCACTTCCTGGTATAAAAGTAAACAGATGTTTTTATTTTCACCCCCACATTTAAAATCCGGTCCCTCCACATACATGCACATATAATATTTTCAAACATGAGACTCATTTAATGGTAAAGCATATAAAAACAAATGATTAATTTTTTTTTTTTTTACAAATTCACACACTTTTATACACCTGCCTTCCTCAAATATTCTTTGTTTGCTATAAATAGCTTGCATACAAAACATGAAATGAACCATTGTAAAACTTGCAGAATGAATTAGAATAAACCTGCAGTTTCATACATGTATGTAGAACATAATTCTACCACTAATCATGCTAATTTATAATGATTAACAATATTTTGAGGGGTGTTGGCAAGATAATGGTACGAGCACGCCCAAAATAAAGTCGCATATTTTATACACAAGTTTGTAAGTATAAGAGCGGAGAAAGAAAAATCTTTTACATCAACAGCAAAATATCTTTTCATGTTTATGGCACTATTAAAAACTTGGAGGGGGCTTGGTAAAAAGGCAAGGTTTTGTTCCCTTTAAGCAGTTAAGTCTAACAAATATGCCTAAGCACTTCAAGTACATAGAGCGAACTACGATTTTTTCCCGTCCTTTTGTGCTCCTTCCAAAAACATCGGGTAGTAATCCTTGGCAGCAGTGAAATTCACGTACATACACGAGTCAGCACGTGACCTCGACCTCTCATACATCGAGTTTAAAGGTTGAATTTCATGCCAGATGGGCTGAACCCATGCGACATTCAGCGCATTGCTAGAAGCATTTCAAACCTTTGTGGAATGAAAGTGTCTCCATTGCATGCTTTCAATGGAAGGTCCCCCCCCCCCACCCCCACAGTCCTGTAAATACGTCAATCTGATATACTCCCTGAAAAACATTTCTTCATAAATCTTTAAGCTATTCTCCACTCGTCAAGCATAGATCCTTTCTTCACTTTCGAGACGATTAATTACTATATTCGAGATCTTCTTCTACCAATCCTTTCAAATCTTGCAAACCTTCCTACCTTCATATCAAGTTGTTTTTGGTAAAGCAGAAAATGTAAGGAAAATATGAGAAAAATCTGACATATTGACAAAACTGTTTAAGTTTATAAAGGTTGGTTTTGAGGATTTCGCATTTGCAAAAACAGAGTTCATAATTATGACTGTGATGCATGCCAGGACTGACAGTTGTTTTTAATACCAAATTATAATAATAATAATATTTCTCACATGATTACAAACTAGGGTGAAATTAACGGGATTAACGCTGTAAATATATAAGATATAATTCAACAAACAATTATAAAAGTCTTCTATTGTGGTTCCATTTCACATGAATCTTTTCAAAAGTGTTGTGCCGCTTTGAATAGTTTGAAATAAAACTGTTCCCCTGTTACACTTACAGACAATAATTCCTTTTATTTCTGTATTTGGGGGATGCGCATAAGGAAAATGTGGACTAGATTATACCATCGACAGCAATGACATATTCTTTACTCTTTATTGTTTTCTTGGTAATCTTGTCACTTATGCTAATGAATTATTTGAACAAATTTTGTATCCATGTAAATATCAATTATTGATTATTTAAAGGGAAAGTCCATCTTAACATCACGCTGATTTTAATAAAGTGAGAGTAAAAAAGGTCAGTGGAAAACACGAGAAAATTCCGATGATACAAAGCTTGCATGCAGGGGTTTGCAGTTCTAAAAAATCACTACACATAATTATTGATAACTTCGTAAGTTAATTTGCGGGTTGCTTTCCAGGACACAAAATTTCTTAAGTATTCCTTTAAAAAAAATTCTCACTCCATGTAACATTTCATATATCCTTTCATTCCTTTGTATGTTCTTTAAAAAAATAAATTTCAATCCCTTCATTATACACGGACGACCAAGAAAATTTATAGGCCTGTCCATGATAATTTTAAGATGAATGTAGAGAGCTTGCAAAAGATAGTTAATGAAGTTATAGGGTTGTCATTGATTACCAAGCCCCCCCCCCCCAACCCAAGCCCCCAAAAAACAACAACAAACAAACAACAAACAAACAACAGCAACAACAACAAAAAAAAAAACTGTCTTCTTACATGTATTCATCTCCAAAAAACTTTCACTGACCTGTTTTGTTTTTCCTGCTATTATTCAAATCTTGAGCATGGAATTTGCCAATGCATGGGAGAGTTGTACCAAGGAGTTATCACATAACTCCTTGGTTGTACCAAGCAATGGCAAGCATGTGCATTACTATAGCCCACCGCACACTATACGATCGACTGCGATCCGATTTGGGAAATACATGTAAATTGCAATAGCATTTCATATGGGAATTTGAAGAAATAAAATCTTCCTGATTAATAATATGAATAATAAACATGGGATTCTGGTGAGCTGTCAAGCATTATACCTGGAATAAGGGCCAAATCAGTTTCAAATAGTAGACAATCGCAGGACCGCTCTGAAGTCGGAGCCGATATGGCCTTTCCTCCTGATTTGAAAGCTCGCAATAGGCCGTATTTTCGATTTTACTATCTATATGAAATATAACCTTGATCAAAAATATTTTACATGTTTTAATGCTGAGATATGCTATATCTTTTTCTTCCAAAATCGGATGGCAGACCAATCGTATAGTGTGCGGTGGGCTTAAGAAGTAAAATATTCTCAGTAATATTAAGCATCACCCTTTGAATTAAATATTTCAACTTGTTAATTACAAAATTTAGCTTACAATACTGGAATATTTATACGAAATAAAAAATGCCATCTCAGCTGATTGCATTCATAATTATTCATTCATCATGTCCATGTATGGTTGATTAAACGAAATAATAGAAAATTAAAGTTTTGTTCCAGCATAACAAAAACTACTTATAACATGTTCAAACTTCGAGAGACCCCCCCCCCCCTCCATTCGATAGTTCTAGCTCTCTCCGCCCCTCTCTCCCTCTCCCTCTCTCTCTCCCACCATGCCCACTCTCTCTTTCTCTCATACAATCATTTAAAACATGGTTACCATGGTAATAATTGTACTGTGAGCAGGTATTCTGATATGACTGACCTGCCTCGAAATCTCCGATCCCTTCAGAGATTAGGCTTTGTGAAGGTGATGACAGTGCCACGAAAATTATGAATTTTGAACGCCTTCTCCATCTCTAAGATTCTAAGCTTGAGTAACAGCTCGCTTATCAACTTTCGTTCTTTGAAGTAAACTGGCTATTTAACTTGAGACGTATCCCAAAGGAGACACACGTATCTAATGAATACAATATGCAGGCAGTCAGGATGATAGCTGCATAGGTGACAGTCAGCAGGTCACTATCTATTCAGTTAATGTGTTCTCATGAAAAAAATGAAATTATAGCGACATAATAGCGATGAGAGTTGAAAGGAAGAGAAGCTTGAGAAGGGAAAGCGGTCCTAAGAAAGTTGCGCTGCTCTCTGGTCCTTCACCACCTGGAGGTTTGGAGTCCTCAGGAAGGATAATCAATGGTAGTTGTTTTACGGGTGTCATCGATCTCCAAGGCGATAGCGTAGTCGTCACAACACCGACCGCCCTTCGACATTCATAAACACTCATGACGGATGACAGTTTGATCTTCACAGCCTGGAATGCACCTCGCTGAAGATTATGCTCCTGCACAACATATTGGATGTTGTCTGCTTGCTGGAAAGGTTCCACAAATATCAGGTAAGAGTCGCCTAGGGTAACCATTGTATTGACACAGTCATTATTCTCACCAAAGCCGGTTACATTGATGAGAGGTGCCTTCTCCAGGTCAGAACTGCCACGGAAGATGCACTGTATCTCAATCTGTGCTGTGATCACTTCTCTGCCACAGTGAGTGATGTGAGTAGGAGGGTAGATATGGGTTATTCGACCTTGGATCAATCCCCGAATGGCGTGCTGTCTAAACATTGTAGAGAAGGACATCGGAGTCCAGGATTCGAATCTTTCTCGACAGGAGCCGTCTACCATCACGGCGGAGAGAACGAGAACTAAGCCAATCAAGGTCAACATCCTCATCATCTTCCCAAGTTCGAACTGATCAATCAAAATCGTCGTTTAATGAGATGATTAATTATCATTAATAATTCAGAAATCGTAGCATCTGTTTTACATGTACTTTGTGCTTCAGTCATCAGTTCTTTGTTTTTATCCTCTTGTCACCCAAGCTTGGAGAGAAAAATCTTCTCTGGAAACAGTGATGCACTTCCCACTTTCTAAAAGCTACACTCACGTTAAAACCAATCCACAACCACCACAAAAAGAACCTTTACCTCTGATGTGTTCTGGAACGGAGACGATCGAAGGAGACACCTTCGCTCAGATGAGATGAATCTGGTGGTATGAACGAACTTTATCGTCACGCGCTCTAAATGTTCGATGAACTCCAAATTTGCGTCGCCTGGCTCTGTAAGTGGTAGGAATGGAGCCTCGTGATTGGTTGACAGGCTGAATGGGTGTGACTTTAATATGAGTGACAGGTAGCTGCGCTTGTGAGAAATCACTGCATGCTGGAAGAGGGGTGTCGATACATCATTTTGAATGGCAGAGGGGTGCACTGTATTGTCATATCACAGATATGGTTGTAGTTGAAGACAATTTATATTACAATAATATATGTTGACTTCTTATATAGCGCTCATATCCGTCATCTCGTGACGCTCCTGGCGCGCCCTCCAACATTATTATCTCGGTCATATCTATAGCGGCCAAATATGTAGCACTCTAGCATATCGGGTATGCACGCCTGGGTGGAGAATGGCCAAAGAATGATATTGTCTGGCAGGGATTCGAATCCTCAACCCTTTGATTAACTGATTAAGAGTCAAGTGAATGAATCACTATACCACGACACCTCCTCATATTATATACACATTTCTAAATTGACTTAGGATGAATTTGAAGCAACCAACTTGCAGACGGTCATCCCTATAGGCCATTTACAAATGCTAAGGTCCAAACAATGCTGGCCTCATACTTTTGATTATATACCCGTAATCCTATAGAATGTTGTTCAATTCCACCTCAATTTTCGTTTTGTATCAGCTAAACGACGGTGCTCCGATGTATGACAATTTCTCCGCACTTTAGTTTCGTCAAAGCTGTAGGGTTAGGGTTAAGGTTAGGTTGCAATGGGGGGGGGGGGGGGGGTTAGGTGTAGCGATTGGTCCTTAAAGTTTAGTTTTCCGTTAATGTACGGAATAGAAACGGAGCAATTGTCGCTGGAGCATGTGTCTTACAACCAAACGACAAATCAAATTGAGAATGCATGTCATGAGCCCCCCCCCCCCCCTCTCCCGCTTCAAAACTTCAGCTAGCGAATCTCCGACTATATTTCCTTTGGGAACTTTCTCATATCTCGTAACTGCAAAAATTCAGACATTCTGATAACCCTTTCTCTTTGGTCCGACAACAGCCCTTCTACCCCCTTCTCCCCTACTCAAAATGGCCTAGACGACGCCCCTGATAATTTCTTGCTGAATTAACAAAAAATTAAAGGTTCTGGGAAATACGGCTCACGATAATATGGTTGAAGAACCTATGAAGTATTCAAAGAAAGTGGACATGTAAATAGAAAGGAAAAAAACCCAGAAAGACCAACCTATAAATCACAGATGCTTCGAAAACATGGTATGTGTCCACCTGGATAGTTGCGAAGAGAATTGACAAGTAATTAGATGGAGAAAAGAAGCGAAGAGAAATGTCCATGGCATACATTTATTACCTGTCAAACTAGATTTAACCTATCATTTCTCACGTGATCCATCACCAAATTTTGCTGTTACAACAATTGTTAACTACAATTCCCTCCTGAAGTTGCTTTGATAGTGAGGTGGGGTTTTTAAAAATTCATTCTCTCGTCTTTCGTTTCATTCTTCTTCTTCTCCTTCTTCTTCTTCTTCTTGTTGTTGTTCTTCTTTTTCTTCTTTTTCTTCTTCTTCTTCTTCTTCTTCTTCTTCTTCTTCTTCTTCTTCTTCTTCTTTCTTCTTCTTCTTTTCTTCTTCTACTTCTTCTTCTTCTTCTTCTTCTTCTTCTTCTTCTTCTTCTTCTTCTTCTTCTTTCTTCTTCTTCTTTTTCTTCTTCTTTCTTCTACTTCTTCTTCTTCTTCTTCTTCTTCTTCTTTCTTCTTCTTTTTCTTCTTCTTCTTCTTCTTCTTCTTCTTCTTCTTCTTCTTCTTCTTCTTCTTCTTCTTCTTCTTCTTCTTCTTCTTGTCTATACCTATTTGGTCACTCTTTTTGTGCTTCATGCCTTCATCGTCATGAATCCCCTTATAAACATCTTCATTGAATTTTCTGTATATATATTTTTCTGTGATCTCCATGTATAATCTAGAATTGACATTATTCGTTTGATATGTGCATTTTTGAACAACGTTTTATTTGTTCATTGTTTCCATTTTATGTCTCATGTTGAATTGACCTTATTTTAACATCACTGAAATATGTACATTAATATTTTGTTTCAACATGAAGAAACATATAGTTTATATATAGAAGGACAATTTATGTACATTTCATAGAATAAAATATTCAAAAAAGACTAGAGTATGCTAACAATATTTCATTCATAGATAATAATAATAATAATAATAATAATAATAATAATAATAATAATTAATAATAATGAATAATAATAATAATAATAATAATAAATGATAATAATAATAATAATAATAAAAATAATAATAATAATAATAATAATAATAATAATAATAATAATAATAATAATAATAATAATAATAATAATAATAATAATAATAATAATAATAATAATAATAATAATAATAATAATAATAATAATAACAATAATAATTGTGGCTTGTTGTATAACACAAACAAACAAACAAAAAGATATTGTACCTTTACTGTTTTCGTTGAAACGCGTAGGCCTATACAGTAAGGTGGGAGTCACAACAATAAGGAAATAATCATGTGATCATGTTCAATGCAAATGAAAAAGAAAGATGTTTACTTGAAATACTCTATGATATGGGTTAGACCTATACAAACGAGCGGCTTTCCGGGGGGGGGGGGGGGGCGTCCTCCTAAAAATTTAAAGATTGTATAGCAACCAGTGGTATATAGGCTAGTCGCGTTCCGCACATAGATACATAAAACGAAAAATATTGGACAGGAGATCTATATTTTTTGTTCTGCTCCCGTTTGTTTAACACTTTAGAAGACAAAATATTAAAGAGTTTTTAATTTGCATTATACTGCTCAATATGAAAATAAGTCCGTTTATAGACACACTTTTACCTTTCTTGGGCTACAGCGCCAAATAAATCGAACTTGTTGTAAATCGCAAAATAAGAAAACAATTACGTGGTGCAGTGATTCTTAAAGAGATACTTTTGGCATTATCGGAATTTGTACGTTTTGTCGTCGTCTGCGAAAAAAGGGAAGATAGAAGATAGTAGAATAGTCATGGGTGAAGGGAGTTTGATAAAAACTTTCTAGATCGCATGCAAAGCATTTAAAGATCTACCAATGAATATGATTCAAACGCTTCAGCTTATATTTTGTAGAATGTATTATGTATTTCACTGAAATTGTAACAAAATACATGTATGCAGGGAGATGGAAGAGTCTCTCTTCCACCTCCCTGATGTATGTTTGTTGCTTACCTGGTTGTGTTTATTGAGTGATCCATTCCTTCTGATTATCAAGGTCTGTGCGCATATGGACCACATCAACCTGTGACCCAAGATATATCGCGTCTGATTATCACGGTCTGCTCACATATGAACTAAATCCACCTGTGACCCAAGGTGTACATACATTCACACCTTCAAATATTAAATAGCGAGATTTTAAGCACGCGATTCAAATCTTACGTTTTGTGACACATGACTTTTTATGGCAATCCATCTACCCCTCCCCCTCCCTCTCCTTCTATCTCTCTCTCTCTCTCTTTCTGTTTCTCTCTCTTTACACTCTATCTGTCTCGCTGTCTTCATCCCTATTAATATTTCCTTTTCTTTGTGTCCGTTTGTGTCCCACCAGCTCTTCCTTTCTCTCTCTCTTTCTCCCCGCTTCTCTCTCTCTCTCCCTGTCTCTCTGTCTCTCTCGCTTTCTTTGTTCCTCGAGATATCAATGATCTGTAGTCATGTATAAAGCACAATGGACATTTATTTATTGCGATAAGTGCATACCCATTATAATATGGAAAATCTACATGATTATACATACAAAAACATGTCGGCTAGTAATAATTATTTTAGACACACTACAATGATAATTAATCGGAAGAACCTGAAACTTTTCCTTTAAAACCCCCACCCAATCCCCGAAAAGAATAACTAAAAATAAATAAATAAATAAATAAATACAAATAAAAATGTATCAATATCCTATGGCGTAGCGAATGTGTAGCCATAGAGAAGGCACCCGGCCGGGGCGCGGTCGAGGCACCAATTTTACTTGGTGCCCCCGGGCACTCAGAGAACTAGGCCAACGAGTGAGGGAAGGGCGTGGGCGGGGCAATATCATCTGCCCCTTCTCTCTTTTTCCTTCTTCTTCTTCATCTCCTTTCTTTTTGCCTTTTGATTGTGGGCACGAGATACATTCACATAGTGTACGTAATGCATCCACAAAATTATTTCATTTACTAAAAACAAGATTTAAGTAAGTATATTCTGAGAAAATATACAGACTGCATTCTAAAACGCTAAAATGCTTCAATTGAAAATCTTTCAGCTAAGGTTATTGTTTTCTTAGCTGAGACGTTACGCTATATTGACGGGTTAACTATACACATAAACTTAAATGTTTTTGACACTTAATTTTCAAACTATTTTGGCCTTCGAGGCAATTTCAACAATTACTTAGGTTCTGTAAAGGGACCCCTTGGTCAGAATACACAGGTAGATAGGTGTCATGTCTGCCTGCATAGACAGACAAATATGATTACCGTCAACATTCTCAAGTCAAAGACAAGGGCGAAGAATATGAGAATATTGATGAAGTATAGATTCATATTCCTACTGAATCACGTTACCAGGGGAGCGTTTCATCAAGCGTTTTGTCAGTGATTTTTACTGACAAATTTGCTCTCAGCCAATCAGATACAAGGATTTCAGTAGCTTATAACAGTTGTCGGTAAAAATCACTGACAAAATTCTTGATGAAACGCTCCCCAGGTTACGAATGAATATGTAATTTTATCAATAACTTATTAACCTAATCATTGACTAGATGATGATTGTGATGATTACAAACACGTCTGTATGTGACTCAAACCAACTTGTAAGGAATGAAGACCATGAAGAATACACATTTGGTGATTCATTATGGAAATATCTATATCAGTTATCAAAAATAGAAAGGTATCTTAAAACGTTGAGCTAAGAGATAAGAAGATGAAGAAAGATATCAAAGATTGCGTACTGATTTTAAAGATAAGGTTGAGTTTTGGAAATCGTGAAAAAATATTTTGTGAGCTTTCTCATTCCTTTTATGTCAGTTTTTAAGAATATCATAGAACAAACGTCTCCTGAAAAAGGATTTATCTTGAAATGCCCTCTTATTCGAAATTTGACGAGAAACATCTGAAATGTTTGTACCAAACATTCATGCCACATTTGTGTATATACCTATTTCTGCGTACTGTGCATGTGATTTTTCAACAAGATTGTGTCAATTTTTTTCTCGTTTTGGTGATTCCAAAACCTCACGGTCTACTCCAATTCTTATGTAATACATATCGACCTTTCACAATGACTTCCAGACAGTTTCCTTCACAATGTAGTTGCATGACCAGAGCGCAACTTCATTTGTCATGTTGGTGTGTTCGGGGAAATTCAGACAGGTCACGAAGGAATACTTAATAAGCAAAGATAGAGGACGAGGTTGAAAGATAGGAAGAAGCGTAAGCCCCCCCCCCCCCCTCCCTCCTTTGTCTGTATCTGCGTTTGATTTTTTTCTTCATAGTAATCAACTACAAAGTGAAGTATTTATATGATTACCGATTCAAACAATGATGATTATCTTAACAACGAAAAGCCTTCAGTACAGGCAACTTCAAAGCAACTGATCCAAACCAAAGTGAACGACATTGCATGCTTAATAAGATTGCTCCGAAGTCAAACGCTATTCAAATTCTTCAAAACTGTCCCTAACCATAAACTTAAACCTAAACCTAAAACTAAACCAACCCAAACCCAAACCCAAACCCAAACCCAAACCCAAACCCAAACCCTAAACCTAACCCTAATCTTGGACGATATAGCGTGGAGCAAATGTTGGAGCACCCAAACAAACTCTACTCTACCTATAGAGGTGGGATAGGTTGGTGAAACTAATTCCAATGACCCCTCCCCCAGTTTCCAATAAGTAACAATATTACGTGATGGATGTTTCTGCTATTGGTTATCAGTTAAAGGGGAGTAACCCTTCATATAAAATTAGCTTGCATGGTTAAAAGCAGAAGATCAGAGAAACATAATTATATATATATATATATATACCCATATCTGGTGTATTAGGGAGACACTCTTTATCTTTTTTCTTTGTCCTCGTGTCTCCCTAATACACCATGCGCTATTATGACGGAATAAACCGCGTTGTCGCGTGTCTCCGAAAAGAGGGATCCAGTGAAATATTTGTGAAGGTTTGAGATAAATCGGACAAAGAATAAGGAAGTTATGAATTTTTATGAGATCAATGCTGCATGGAGATCCTCGCACTGGCAATGCGTTTATCATGTGAGATGTCATATTGATGACTTTTCCATTATGGGGGTACATAAATTCGTCAATGTATCCCTTTTCTGAACTCTTATATAGATATTTTTCATGACAGGGCATGTAAAAATAATGTTAGCCATAACACAATCATGGACAAAAAGTATGTTATATCATTTAAAAAAAGACAAAGGTAGTATTTTGTATAATTTTTAGTTCACCATCTATGATATCACATGATATGATATGATATGACCCCATCGCCAATAGGGGATACCAAATATCTTTCAAACATCCATAACTTTCTTTTCCTTTGTCTGATTTTCCTCAAACGTTCATTTTTCTCCTTCTGTGTTCTTCCTGTTTCTACTCGATCCAAGTTTCCATTAAGGGTTAATTCCCCTTTAATAAAAGCACTATCTCCCAGTGGCGCAAATCCATTTTGAAATTTTTTTTTTGGGGGGGGACATTCGCCTCCAAAATTCTATGACAAGGAAAAAAAAAAAAAAAGGTTATTACAAAAGGTGGGGACATTCGCCTCTAAAAAATTCTCTGACAAGCAAAAAAAAAAAAAAAAAAAAAAAAAATATTCAAAGAGGTGGGGGGGGGGGGGGGGGGGACATTCGCCTCCTAAATTCTCTGACAAGCAAAAAAAAAAAAAAAAAAAAATGGTTATTAAAAAAGGTGGGGAGACATTCGCCTATCTTAAAAAAAGGTGGGGGACATGTCCCCCTGTCCCCCTGGATTTGCGCCCATGCTATCTCCCTCTAACACTTGAATGTTCACATCGAGTTCATGACCCCCTGGCTCAACATAACAAGTCCAAGTAGCAGCTGTTGTTGTGAGACATTTCTTGGGGAAACCTTCCTACTGATTTATGATGGACGTGTCTCCAAGCATCTAGAATCATCTGCATACGGAGCCGTCTCTATTGCTTTACATTCACACACAATTGAAGCTGTTTTGGAATCAGTAATAATTTCAGTTCATTGAGTCAAAGTAATCTGTGGGATCCCTTTTTATTACAATTCTTGCATCGATTTGAAGAAAGAACAATTAAAAAAAAAAATTAACCTACGAAATTATGAATCTTCGGGATAAAGACATGTAACCTCAAATTCAGGGGATATGCATCCAGGTTTTTTTTATAAAAATTAATTAATTTATTATTATTATTATTATTGTGTGTGTGTGTGTGTGTGTGTGTGTGTGTGTACTCAAGGTACAGTGGAGGTGCCGTAGTCCAGTGGTTTAAGGCGCTTGACTGGAGATGAGAGGATAGGGCGTTCGATCCCCGGCACGGCACTTATGCCCTTGAGCAAGGCATTTTATCTACATTGCTATTTTATCGTATATCAAATAAATGAGGTGCTATAGGCATATTGATTCCAGCGTGTGCATGTGTGTTATCGAAAAAAAAAAAAAAAAAAAAAAAAAAGATTAAGTTTTGCTTGGGCTCCGTGCTCCCCTCCCGTATCCGAAATCGACATTACAAGGAGAAACTTGTTTGCCTTCATGAAATGGAGTCAGGGTTATATAGAAATGCAGTGCATATAGACAATTTAAAACGGATTTTAAATATTACTCACAATATACTAAGGCAGAGAGTTACCGATGATAATATGCTATGGGTGCACGCAATGCATCTTTTTCACCTATTTTTTTATAGCGCCCTCTCCTTTTTATCTCTGATGTGTATTGTAGGTCATATCTTGAAAATATTTGATATTTTGCTTCCACTTTGAAAAGTTTTCTCTAATGAAAACTTGTGTACCATTCATCCATTCTATAGTTTTTGCGTTTGCAGGTAGGGAGGTGAAAATGCTCCTTGTGACATTCCTCAATGTTGTTCTGTGATAACTCCTTGGTGAAAGTTGGATGCTGCCCTGTGGTTAGTCAAAATTTTGGGGACAGAATTTACAAAAGGAAATATTTTTGCCTGTGAGTCATATGTATTAAAAGCGTTAATTTTAGATAGGGTGCCACGAAATCGACCAATAGCACCCTATTTGAAAATGCTAATTTATGCAAAAATCACAAATTCAATTATTTGTCTGGAAATATAAATATTTTTTTAAAATTTTTAATATCCAAGTGAATCTGATGAAATCATCAAATTCATTTTGCTTTATTCTTAGTGTTGATTTATGTTAATTTTTGCATAAAACACATATTCTATGACATACTCACGAAATAAATGTGGAAGGGTTTCATATTCTACCACATAGCTCAGATCGATCAGTTAGATTAAAATAACATTAATAATTGCAATAATATTGCAATTGCAATATATGTTTATTGATTTTAATGTTAATTTATTATAATTGATTCATATTTATACATATTAATTTTTATTTTGTTAATTCATCACTTTATTCAACATTCAAATCAAACAAAGGAACATAGATTATGTGCAGTGAACAGAGGAGAAGTGATTAATTACATGCAGGGCAACATAACTTAAATACGATAGAGAATCTCAATAAATGAAATTATGTACATATAAACCATATAAATACGCGTTCAAGCTTCGGGCATTGGTGAATAAGTTAAACTTAGAATACAGGATTCATGAGAAAAATAAGTTCTAGACAAAGTATAAATATAACAATCACAAGAATGAATGAACACCCGGACAGAGACACTTGACAAAAGGGCTGCCAAGCCCAGCGACGTACCCATGGGCTTTATCTTCACGATCTTAGACAAACCCGCGGGTCAAACCCGACGACCCCTCCACAGGTACACTAGCCTTCAATCAAGGCGGCTGTGCTGCTCTGTCGATCTCCTGGTCGATCCTCGAAACGCTCGGAATAGTCCTCTGATTGCGCGGGAAGTCGACACACTCGTGCAGCTTGCTGCACGCCGCCTTTGCTCACCCGTCAACGTCATCAATATTCAAGACGACCGAGACTATATGAATCAATTAACAACCTTCCCAAATAGGGCAGTACGACTCGTTACGTTGTTAACCCACAGCTAGATTTAAACGTAAACACTGAACTCTATTGCTGAGTGCGTTTAACCAATCAAATTAAAGGAACCGTAACGGAAAAGATTCGCACATTTCTAAAGGTGATAGACAGGGCTTGATTTTTCGAAAATAGTTTTTATCGTGTTATTTAGCTTTTATTTTGTATCTTATCTACTCTGTAAAAAATTTTGCCGTTTTTTCACGGGGATTTCCTGGCAGTCAGGATGCCGGGAATGCCCGTTTTTTCCACATTTTTTTTTTTTTTTTTACCGGAAATCAGCATATATTTACAATAAAATTATGTAAATTTACAATAACATTATGTAAATATATGCTAGTTTCCGGTAAAGCAACAATTGAAATAACGGCAATAACTTGTAATTTCAAGGGATAAAAAATCCTGTAGTTTTACAGTTATTTTTTACAGTGTAGGCTTACTCTTGTAGGATATAAATCAAATATACTGTGACCGAATGACACTTTAAGCAGGAAGCCCTCTTTGGAGAGCAAAAAGTCAGTAAAAACGCTCTTTGCATGGTTTAACCCCTTTATTCTCAGACTTCCACTCTGCATACCCATGTCTCTAGTTGACATGAACCCCAAAGCGAAAGAGATCTTAGACAATGGAAGCTTGTGCATATTGTCAGTAACCCTTTCAGTACCACACATCCCTATTCCCAGCTCTGTTTCGTAGTATAAGAGAGGGACTGGTTTAAACAGATAATTATAATCCAAGAAGCTTAAAGACAAAGGAAACTGTTGACGATGGCAAAGCTTAATTACACCGGCAGGGCTATTTCCAGCCCAGTTGTTTACAGAAAAGATATCAGTTTAACTTGCTTCGTACAGCTCTCTATGAGGAAAGGTAATCTTAATCTGAAGTAATTCTTTTACAACTCTTATATGTTTTCATGCTTCATAGTATAGAAGGGCTTGCTCGGATAGCATATGAGGAGTAGGATTTTGCGGTAAAAGTAGGCAGAAAGAGCGGAAGCTCCCAGAGGAAAACCGACCCACACCCAAAACAATCAGAATCAGAGACTGGTAAGCCAGGCATCAAGACTAGGTAGCCCGTTCAGGGCTGAGGTTGGGGGGGGGGGGGGGGGGGGCGGCGGATCCGGGGGCATGGAACGGTCTCGGGTGCTTGTTGGAAGCAGCGGCCCAGCACCAGAAATGCACCCCAAACCCAAGTCATCGGTGACTGCATTTTATTTTATTTGATCATAATTGATATTACTGTTTTATTATATACAATATATCGCTGCACTTTTTTATTTTATTTTTTTCTTTGATTTATGTTTGATCTTGTTCAATTCATGCCGATCTTTTTAGTTGTTTGTAAATATTGTGATTATATTTTGATTGAATAAAACACTGAAAAAAAAAGTCATCGGTCATCCTCCCAACCCCCACCTTTCCCCGTTTATTGTCCCCAGAACCCAATCACCAAAAGGGCTAGCTCGGGATTACTCTAAGGCAGTAGCGCAAATCCATTTTGAAATTTGGGGGGGGGGGGGGGGACATTCGCCTCCAAAAATCTCTGACAAGCAAAAAAAAAAAAAAGAAAAAAAAAAAAAAGGTTATTCCAAAAAGTGCGGGGGGGGGGGGGGGACATTTGCCTCCAAAATTCTCTGACAAGCAAAAAAAAAAAAAAAGTTATTCAAAAAAAGTGGGGGGACATTCGCCTATTTTCAAAAAGGTGGGGGGGGGGGACATGTCCCCCTGTCCCCCCTGGATTTGCGCCCATGCTCTAAGGTCTTTAATGGGGATGATAAGGATAACGGGTCAGGGAGGCTACATCTTGGGTCTGAGTGTGATGTACAGGGAGAAAAACTACTGCTGGGTAGCTGAGTGCAGAGTAAAGCTAGCATGAACAGTGCCCTTTGTCTTACGTGCCTGTCATCCCCTCTTACCTCGGTGTTTGCCGAACTGTTCCCCATAATCTAGGACTAATAGGGAAACATTACCAAAACATAACAGGGGCCGCACAGCTTACATTTATTGTTCCAGGATGGTGACAGGATCGAGGCTCCGGCTGGGTAACTAGTGCAGAGTACAGCTCACAATAACAGTTCCCCATGGTCTCCCCTGTTATCCCCTCTTTCACTGGTGTTTGCCGAATCCCCCTGGTTAAGGATAGGGAACCCTAACTAAAATGTACGGGGGCCAAGGTCACATTCAGGGTTGGGAGATAACGGGCAGCCAGCCAGCCACATAAATTAATGCACTGTATAACTTGTTTACAGAGTTGTAACAGTTCCACATTGTTGTCTCATGCCTGCCCCGATCCCTTCTCCTCAATATTTGCTAGACAGCCCCAGCCCCCCAGAGAACCCAACCAAGGGATTATTCAAATTAGGCCACAGTCAGGTAAAGATAATTTACAGTTATATACTGTTTTGGGTCAAGGGTCACATAGTCCAAAACATTGGATGCCTGCGCTTGCCCAAGTTATCCAAGTTTGTATAGCAACTTTCTGATTAGGGAATCTTACATAAAATGCACTTTGAAGCTCAGTATTACTTTTTGTGGAACTACAGCTTTTCAAGCTCATCGCTTCTTTGTAGTTTCCTTTTCCTTCGTCATTATTACTTGTACAATGTCATTTATGTATTTAAATGTAGTATTTTTATTTGATGATGAAAAAAAAAATGAATTAAATTTAAAAAAAGAAAGAATTAAATTGTTAAATAATGTTTGCCATGTGTCATAATTATGCATTGGTAGGAGTACAGTCACCGATATAGAAAGATGAATGTATTTAAAACCCAACAATAAAAATGAAGCTTTGGAGCTTCAATATAGTTGCACCGACGTTAAATCAGGCTCTCAGTATCTTCATTGTGGAGTAATATAAAGTCGTATGTTATTCACAAATATCCGGCCCACTGTTGCTAATGCTGAGAAGGAGAGAGGGAACGTGTAAGAATGTGAGACATGAGAGCGGGGAATGGGGTTTGCCCCTGTGTTCCACCTCACAGATCAACACCTACACCAACCATCCCACACAAACCACCAAACATCCATTTCCCGCTACAATACCATACACTCTTTTCGAGGCACCAGTTGGAATTATGTATTCTTCGGTGACATCAGTCACCTCAGCGAATGGAGCCTCTCAGTGCAATGTATATTTGATTTCTGTCCTTCCTGGCATGATCTGCTTTCAACAGTCTGTCAGTATTGGCTATTGTTCGCCATTACACTTCATATGCAAACAAATTATATTCCGAACAGGCCCCAAATTCGTTTTATCTACCATAATAGTTTCTATCAGAGTCGTTTTTAGATGAAGGTCATTTGGTGTAATTCGTTGCATTGTGAAAGGGTCATATATTATAGAACCCAAGATCACATTCAATGTAACCGGGAACAATAACATAAACATTACAGACTTAATAATCTGATGGGCCATTCTCAGTCACGTGTGTGACCAAAATCCTGAAAAACAGTTCGTGTTAAACCTACTTTTTCCAGTATTTGTCTTGCAGTAGAAGCCTTTTATGATAGATTTTTATATAACCCCAACAGACGGAGGGTAATTATTGTAAATGACAGTACATCGTTTTCTATCAGTGGTCAAAAATTAGGTCGGTCATGTGACCTCGCACAAAAAAGGATATTACTTGTAGGTATTCAAAACCTACTTTTCTCGTATTTCCCTTGGAGTGTAAGTTTCTACTTTTCATCGCTGTATGATGGGATTGCTCTGAGCAGTTTGAAAGCAATTTTCCATAAATGAGTCAACATTCTTTACTTTTAGAGGTGAAAATTGGGTCGGTCACATGTGTGACTACTCAAAAATATAAATGGCTGTAAAACATTATGATTGGGAAATTATTTTTCCCTGTCATGTAAGAAACTGGTGATATAAAAAAATCAATTGATGCATGTAATCTGATTTCCTGGTAATGAGGCAAATTTATAGAGGGTCACGTATGTGACCGTTTGCTTCACTTTATAAAGAATGGCCCTGCATAAACCTGACATGCACGTCATATTTCTGTATCTGTTAACACACAGGTAAGTGACTATATACACTTTGGTCCTTTGTTGCGTTATGCAACCCCACTTGCCATCCATTAAATACACGCGGTTGTTTTTTTACTAAAATTTTTTATTTTTTATTTTATGCGGTTTACCGCTGCATAATTTGAACGAGCATTACATAATTAGTCATCGAAGTGGCAACTATGTGTTAAGTCTCTTTATTACTAAGATCAAAGGAGTAGGAACCAGATGTGTTTGTATTTTGTGATAACAGATGATAAGTTCCCGGATCATATTATTCGTTACTATAGTTGATCTACCAGTGACTCATTAAAGCATTTTTTTATTCCATCACATTTACGTAGAGGTTACTACCCCTAAAACGTGTATAATGTACAAAATTAATGATAAAATGATGCGTTTGTTTCATCAGACTTACTGTACGTAGAATATAATGTAGTATAATTAGGTATAATGTACGATACGAACTACCACATAATACAGATAAGTCAGAATAAAATTAATTCCTATTTCTCTTCCTCCTCCTTTCTTTCTCAGCCAGCCTCAAATTTTGTTATTTGATATTTTTTTCATTTGACATGAAATAACAAATGATAAAATGTAAGAAAATAAATCATTTGTATTATGCACTTGAAACTTGTTTTGAGCCCCTGTATTGCAAATACATAAAACATTTTATTTCAAAGGTTTTGTGTGAAACTGACAGATTGTAAAAATAACTGTAAAACTACGGGTTTTCTGGCCCTTGAAATTACAAGTTATTGCCTTTATTTAAATTTTACAGTCTTTTTCATGTATTTTGTTGGTTTACCGGAAATCATATATTTACAATCGCCAGACATAAAACACTGTTAAAAAAACATTTTCTGTAGTTCCTACTATTTAACCAAAAAAAAAAAAAAAAAACCAAAACAAAAACAAAAACAAAAACAAAAACAAAAACAAAAACAAAACCAAAAAAACAAAAAAAAAAAACAAAAAAAAAACAACAAAAAAACAACAAAAAAACAAACAAACAAACAAACAAAAACAACAAAAAACAAAACACGGAAATCGGTTATTTTACATGTACTGTGGAAAAACGGGCATTCCCGGCATCCTGACTGCAAAGAAATTTCCAGTGAAAAAACGGCAAAATTTTTTACAGTGCACAATAGCACTCATGTGTGTGGGGAAAATATCAAATATCAAATAACATGGAAACTCTCCTCTTCATTTTCGAAAAAAACCTGGACGATTTGGCCTAAACAAAAACTTCAAAAAGTGTATTGAATATGCCTTCAACTTACAACAAAATTGAAGACAGAAGAAAAATGGCAGAAATCCTCTCCTTTGAGGTCTGCTGATCATGATGACATGAAAAAATGACTGAAAGAACTTTGATACCACAATTTGATAATAACATTTAATTAAACATATTATGCAACAGGACATCACGAGAAATACGGAGCCTATCAAGGTAAACTTCGCAGTTTGTAATGGCAGATAACTAGATAATATTTTCTTTGTTTAAATAAAGTTCCGTTCTCCGCATTCCTACACTTGCAGTTATCTTGTTTTAAGCGAGGTATAAGTATGATCCATGATACCTCCCAAGAATTCTGCGTTCCGGCGCACAGTGGGCCAGAATGGCTCTAAAGGGCGCCAAAATTCATATTCACTGAGTTTTACCTAAAATTTGAATTTAAATGATGGGTCCATGGGTTTTCAGACCCGTAGAATCCAATGAAAATATTTTCAAATACCTATGACGTCATTAAAATACCAATTTCTGATTGGCTACCAAAATCCGATGGAAAATAACACATTTCTCGTCATTGGCGTAGACAGGTCCTCATACCTGGGGGCTATGATTTCTCCGAAGGGCCAGATATATATATATATATATATATATATATATATATATACTTATATACGTATATACGTACACATACACACACACACACACCCACACACACACACACACACACACACACACACACACACACACACACATATATATATATATATATATATATATATATATATATATATATATAGTGTGTGTGTGTGGGGTGAGGGTTTGTAAACATGTACATGGTTTTCTCTTTACATATCCAAGATACAACTTTAGCATTATGCTTTGCAATTTTGTATTATGATTTGAATATTGAGCGAGCGAGCAAACAATACAATTTAAATTGTGACTGCAAAATTTCACAATGGAAAATTTATTTAATGAGCTATACTTTTAATACGAGCGAGCGTAGCGAGCGAGCATTTCGGAATACTGGCTCTAATTCACTTTGGATTAGGGGCACATGTTATTGAAAAGGGAAACGTAGTACTTATCATGGGGAAAAGGACACTTCAATTAGAAAAATAAATGAATGTGTAGAAAAGGTAGAAAAGGCAGTTCATCACAGGTGAAAAGAGGCACTTATATAACACCTGAAAGGGGCATTTATAAGAACGGGAAAATGTTTTTAAATAAAGTAGAAAAAATAAATCAATTTCTATATTATTACAAAGAAAAAAAAAAGACTTGTTACATTAAAAGGAATAAAAGGGATTAAAAGGGGGAAAATGCTCTCGTTGAAATAGGAGCATTTATCAAAGGTAAGGTGAGGGATGAGGTGTAATTATCAAAATGGCCACTTAAAAGAATATGGAACTGGGACTCACTCGAAACAAAAATGGGCGTACTTATCTGAAGTTAATGGGAGAAGAAGGGGCACTGTGCACACATGCAACGCCCGGAGCGGTGCTTCTGACCGGGCCTACATGTTATGATTGTCATTTCATAATTCTTCTATGTATAGTTGGGTGATGATGACACAGGTCATCATCATCCTCAATAAAATGGGTGTGATGTATTCCCTCCTTCTCCACCACATTCGATTCCACCACATTTCCACCACATTTCATTTCAGTTTTACAGAATTGCATTATAAAGGAAAGTTACCGACTGAACCCTCTAACTCCAGAATAATTACATGTACTTTTAATCTAAATAATTTGTCTGCATTGTGGCTTCGAAAAAAAAAAAATCACCTCTAAATATATTCGGGGATGGTAACACATGCAGGCCAACACCCCCCCCCCCAACTTCATTACAAAAAAATTATACCTCCATATCACTCCCAGATTAACACCCATGTTGTATAATTTGAAGTAGGTGGTTTTCACTTTCTAGTGGTGTAAAAATATATTGGGAAAAATCAGAAGCCACTACAGCATTGTAAATAAATATTGATAAATTCATATAAATCTACAATATTTTACACAGATATATAACATTTGTATTGAAATAAAGAATATATAAAAATAAAATTAATAGATATAATATATCAAATTATATTTATCTACAACATAATATAGAAATGTATGTTTTCCCTCACTTTTTTTTTTTTTTGTGGGGTGAAACCAGGGGGGATGTTTGTACACACCATACCTCCAACCCGAAAAGTTGGGGGGGGGGGGGGGGATGCATACCCCCATCCCCCCCCCCCCCCGCTATCTACGTCCCTGTTTCTCGTATTACAATTATTTTCCTACTTCATAAAATTGATAATGCGATCTCTACGCTTTGCGCTTGCGCATATGCATATCAAAAAGTGAAAACGGTGTTAACTTAAAGCTCATGCATATGGTATATAAGAGAGACTTAAAGGGGGCGCCCTACTGGAAAATATTTGAAATAATGAGAAATTTGCAATGTATTGCAATGTATGATGTCATTACTTGAAAGTAAACATTGATAACGCATATACATATAAAATATTAATATTCAGCTAACTTAAAAATGAGTTATTAAATTTAATCATTAGTTATTAAAGTTTTTTTTGAAAGAGCGCCCTCTGTTACATTGATAACTTTGCAAAAGAAAAACGTACCTGCATCACTAAAACGTAATTCTATAGGTACTATCGAGTTATCAAAATCATAATAATGACTGATAAAGTCCATGCATATTTCAGTCATTTTGCCCTATTGTTTATACTGTGAGAAGAGTGAATTATTTTGAAAAGCCTTCGCCTTGAAATATTCACTGAAGCCCTTGTGAATTACTCAGAATGTTGGGTCTGTAAAAAAAAAAGAAAAAAGAAAAAAAAAAAGATAGAGAACATTTTGAGAGCTTGGTTTTGGTGTTGGACAAATTATGATACAAATCATACTTTCTCCAAAGGTTTCAAAATTCTATAAATTATAAACAGCCGGTATGAATTTTAAACTACATGACAGTCATTAATCGCGCCCTCTCAACAAAGGGTCTATATGTCCTAACTAAACAGTTCCAAAGCCTTGAAGAAAAAATCGATTAGTAGAGGGAAAATGTACATGTAGGTCTATACACTAGTTGGAAAGAAATTAAAAACTAATTACAAATAAGAAACATGCTAATATATATATTTTAATAAAGATATACAAATAGAGGAATACAGGTAGACAGATAAATAGACAGACAGATAGATAGAAGGGTGCGTGTATGAATAGATAAATGGAAAGGCCTATAGATAGATAGATGGATGGGGTACGCGTGTAGATAGATAAACATAATTAATGCACTCAAAAGGCGATCGTAATCTTGCCTTTTGTACTTCATTCATTGAAGGAAAGAAAAAAAATTGTACAGCCCAGCGCATTTTTCAACGAAGAGAATCTTCATATTGTTTGACAAGTGTAGGTCCTTAAAAGAATTCTGGCTTGGAAGCAAGCAATATTGTTTATTTATACAAAATAGGAGCATTTACGGACAGTGGAACTTAATATCAGATCTTCACCTTACCCTACATCATAACAGAAGCCTATTCTATTCATATAGCAATTGCACGAACATGAACTACATCTAATAATACCAGGATAAGTTTTACCTTAAACGAAGAATATAACACATTTGAACAATTTCCTCGGGATATAAAAAGTGCAAAAAGTTGAGCACCCCTTAGAATACTGAACACCATTGAACATCTTTGGCATCAAAATATAACTGCGATGTTTGAAAGTAGAAACCAGATCAATTTAGGCAGTAGTGGTAGTCATTTCACCCCCTTGATGTAAACATTTAAATCCTATATCCACAGATTGTGATGAACATGATGCTCCAGTTGCCCCTTCTCTTCATTCTCTCTCTCTCTCTTTCTTTGTTTTTTTTTCTCTCTCACTCCTTCTCCATCTCTCTCTATATCTTATTTTTCTATCTCAGATTCTCAGTTTTCGTTTTCTGTTATGATTCCTTCCACTTTTTTGTTTCCGAACTTCATTGAGGAAACTTGGGAATCTCTTCTTGACCGACGAGTGTTCTACCACTGAAGACTGGACTAAAGATTAAAATGCAATCCAAATGTTTGGATAATAGTTGTTTTCTGACATGTCCCATCATCTAAAACGGGCCAGAAGACTATTATTAAAAGCTTCTTTCGGTACTGATGTCAAAAAGCATATTGAATTTTTATTCTTTGCTGTGTGTGCTTTGCCTGCGCATTTTTATGAACACAGTGCGCGCTTCTATCGCATGGAAGATTTAGGCGAAAAAGAGGCGAACATGCGGGTGGAAAAAGGGTTCTTACTCAAAAAGTTGCAAAAAGTAGCAGGTAAATTTGGTAGCAGTGTAAAGCATGAACTATAAGAAAGGCGATCATGATATTTTCAGCGCGGAAATCGACGGAAATGTTGACCATCTTTGCGCTTGAAAAAAAATATGCTATTTTCCGCCCAATATTTTGTGTTTCATCCAAAATTACTTTCGAGAGGAATAAGAGTTTGCCTGTAAACTCTATCATTATTTAAAATAAATATTCTGGAATAAGCATATTCAATTTGAAGTGTATTAAACAACCCGTTTGGCAAAAACCTTTGATAAAACGCAGTGTTGCATTTTACACAATGCATAACAAATAATCACAGTTTCGGATCTTTTTGAATAAAAATGACCCACTTAAAATTAATTCCAAGAAGAAATACTGCTCAGAGGTGTTCTACACGTTGTAATCTTTGCTTAGAACGTGAAAAAATTAATTCTGTTTCATTGACCAAATCCCTATTTTGACGCACTTTTGCTGACACCTGTCTGGCCCACTGTGCGGCGTGACGTCATTTTCCTAACGACGACCCTAGTAACGCCTCAGTGGCTGAAAACACGGCCCGCTTGAGCGTCGTACTTAGTTGAATTCGGTCCCACACGTAGCATTTCTGTGCCGTAAATCCGTTGAATTTTATTTGTATGCACTTAGAACGACTCTCGCACAGCGAACATCATCGGAAATTCACTCCTGGCAGGATAACCTCATACTTGTAGGAGTGGTTGATGTCATATTCAGGGAATTCAAAAAAATATAAACAAAACTTTCACAAATCTGAGTAGGTGGGACTGTACAAAGTCCCATACCGTAACGCTACGATACTGTGAACAGCTGCATGAGCGAGTTTTTGTTTTTGGTTCCCAACTTCCCAAGACACATTTTCTGTCTTTGAAATCTCTATAGATCTATTGGTAATATATATATATATATATATATATATATATATATATATATATATATATATATATACATATTTATATATAAGACTGAAGCTAAATATCAGCAAGATATGTACCTAATTATGAAATAATCCGAACAAATGATCCGAACGTATTTCGTCGTTTGTTGTTATCTGGATTTTTCCTGCTGATTTCGATCGCGTTTACCCATTTTCCCCATCTTTCGCGGTATTTAACGCGATCAGGAAAATGAAAGAGATTATCCCTGCATCATATTGTGGTTGTGACAACCTATGGCACATGAGATTTCCGGTATTTTGATAAAGAAAAGAAAGAAAAAAAAAAATTATGGAAACAAAAACAAAATGCGTGCAAAGTCATGTGTTGCTATGCGTTGCTATTTTTGCCAAGCTATAATACGTCTATGGTTTTCACCCAGCGGCTGCCATCAAGACGAAAATTCCCGGATGTCCGGAACGTAGAATAAAACGGGCAATACTAAACGACTACATAATGTAGTCTTTTGTGTAATGAGGTTTCAAGGACTTCCAGTCACAAAAATAACAGTTTGTATGACGCTAGAAGACATTAAATCACTTCAAATATATATTTTATATATCTGTCTATAAGTTTTCATAACTTTTTGATGATCATACTACTTCATAGTTTTCTTTCGTGTTTTTTGTTAATATTTTATTGTCTTTACTTATGCAAGAATAGTTTTTAATGCATTCTTTGACCTTGCATGTTTTTTTTAAAATGAAAGTGGTGAATAAATTAAGTTCAGTTTAGTATGAGACATTCAGATAGTAACAGTGCTTAGGGGAAAGGGTGATGTTACACCAAGGCCGACTGGATGCGCCGACTGGTTTATTCAAAAGTCACTTTAATCGTTATTTGGAGTTATTTAGCCTTGTACTGCCTGTATAGAGAAGTACACTATTCGAAGCTGATATCTTTAAACAGTCTACCGTTATGGAACCCCCCCCCCCCAAAAAAAAAGCAGAAAATATTTGTACACTGGGTTTGTTAGTGATTGATGGTTTAACAAACGTACTCAAGATTATAACCATGATAACTCCCTAACTATCTTTATACGATACGATTTATGCATATTTGATCAAAAAATAAAATAACATTGGTTAATCTTGCAGAGTTCTTGTATGAAGGTTATTATTAGATGGTGATACACAGGTTAATTGCCGTATTTCACTTGCTCTTCCCATGATTTATTATGAGATATCCAGAGGCGGCGAAGTTATTTTTTCAAACTGTGTTGGCAATGAAAATAGCATTTTTCATAGAAATGCCCTTTAAAGATTCAGATTAAAAACAAATTCATTTCCTCCTCGTCATAAAATAAATACAAAAATGAAATGTGCATTGACAAAAAAAAAACAAAACAAAAAAACATGGTGGAAGGAGGTGAGGGTCACAGGAAGCACATGGCTTGTGTTGGGGTCCCGTAACAATACATATTTACATATATGAAATTATACAATAATTATAATATACACAAAAACAATCTAAAAGAATTAAAAAAAAAAAAATCTGCAATATTTGCTACTGACTTTAATTCTTGTACGACGAATAGAAGCAAAGTTAAAAAAATCTATTTTAGACCTAAGTATCCTAATTAACGTTTTTTTAAACAACCTTTTAAAAAATATATGAAGTCATTCTTCTCTCAGTTCTTTCAAAGTAGCACTTAAGACCTATCTTTTCCGTAAACAGTAATGAAGTTAAGTTAAGTTAAGCAATGCTATATGTATTATGCCCGTAGTTAAGTTAGGTAGTTAAGTTAGTTAAGTCGGTAGTTATGTTAGTTAAGTTAGGTAGTTATGTTGTATATTGTAATTTACCCGTATTTAAGTTAGGTAGTTGAGTTAGTTAAGTTAGGTAGTTATGTTAGTTAAGTTAGGTAGTTATGTTGTATATTGTAAAGCGCTTAGAGAAATTTTTAATAGGCGCTATATAAATATTGAATTATTATTATTATTATTATTATTATATGTTTGTTTCTTTCCTTAATTGCGTGGTTCTAAGAATTAGCCAGTTCATAATTAGTACATGGTACAAATGACCCTGAAATGACCCCAATTTATATTCCATAGAATACTTGATGCGGTTGAAAGCGAAATATGATGATTAAAAATCTTGAATAGTGCAAGTTTGCATTCTAGAGCACCTCTGAGCCTGATTAGTGTGTTTTAGCCTTAACTCACTATTAAACTTCCTTCCATTTCGAAAGAAATTTCACGATAGTTGCTGCAGCTATTTTCCCCCATAGACTCAGTGTTAGACTAAAGCGTATGGCCATACGCTTTCGTAAATGGGAGTATTCAGTCATAGATATCTTAATAATAGCATTATATATTTCAAAACCTTTCTATGCCTGGCTATTTATTAATCTTTCTGAACATCATTCTACAAGACAGATATCAAAATTCATCAATTTATTAAATCAAACCTCTACAAAGTTACCGAATCCCTTTAAGGTAGAGAAACTATAGCCAACGTGTAGATCTACATTATGTGGTGACTGATTTGTAATGCATCTGTACGGTAGTGGTACTAGAGAAACTATAGCCAACGTGTAGATCTACATTATGTGATGACTGATTTGTAATGCATCTGTACGGTAGTGGTAGAGTACAGATGTCAGGATCGTTTATTATTGGATCACTCGACCAAAAGAAAAAGAAAAAAAACAAACGGACGCCGCCTTTTTATTGTATAGCTGTTTTATTCAATCTGCAGTCAAAGGGAAAATCCAGTGTAAACATTCGGGGTCCGCTCGCTATTCATAAGGACCACTATTCATAGAAAACCGCTATTCATTTTACACGCGTTATGAATAGCGGTCCTTATGAATAATTTTGAATAGTGGTCCTTATGAGTGTAGGTCCTTATGAATAGCAAGGTAATTTGTCTATGGTTTGCTCGCTATTCAGAAGGACCGCTATTCATACAAAACTGCTATTCATTTAGTCACGCGTTATGGATAGCGGTCCCTATGAATAAATGGTCCTTATGAATAGCGGTCCTTATGACTAGCGAGGTTACCCTAAACATTCAGCTATTAAGGAGAATACATCAGCTATTCACAAGATATCTGAGTCAATAAATGATTCACTGTTGATCAAATCAAGAATGAGTAACTGTGTCGTTATTTCAAGTTTTGAGACTTGTGTTTAAGAATTGTGTCCTAGTAAAATATATTGATATACATGTAGATTAAATTTACAATGCATTAATGCACATTCATATCAAGAACTAAAATCTTGAAGATCCTACCAATGTAAGATCCCATTTTTAGAGCATTCACACCTACGTCCACATTGCTTAATCCAACAATCCGTCACATCCAGTCAAAGTGACTTTCACAAATAAATGACCTAATTATTATCCGTCACATCCAGTCAAAGTGACTTTCACAAATAAATGACCTAATTATTATCCCTCACATCCAGTCAAAGTGACTTTCACAAATAAATGACCTAATCATTATCCGTCACATCCAGTCAAAGTGACTTTCACAAATAAATGACCTAATCATTATCCCTCACATCCAGTCAAAGTGACTTTCACAAATAAATGACCTAATTATTATCCCTCACATCCAGTCAAAATGACTTTCACAAATAAATGACCTAATTATTATCCGTCACATCCAGTCAAAGTGACTTTCACAAATAAATGACCTAATTATTATCCCTCACATCCAGTCAAAGTGACTTTCACAAATAAATGACCTAATTATTATCCGTCACATCCAGTCAAAGTGACTTTCACAAATAAATGACCTAATATTATCCGTCACATCCAGTCAAAGTGACTTTCACAAATAAATGACCTAATTATTATCCGTCACATCCAGTCAAAGTGACTTTCACAAATAAATGACCTAATTATTATCCCTCACATCCAGTCAAAGTGACTTTCACAAATAAATGACCTAATTATTATCCCTCACATCCAGTCAAAGTGACTTTCACAAATAAATGACCTAATTATTATCCCTCACATCCAGTCAAAGTGACTTTCACAAATAAATGACCTAATTATTATCCGTCACATCCAGTCAAAGTGACTTTCAAAAATAAATGACCTAATTATTATCCCTCACATCCAGTCAAAGTGACTTTCACAAATTAATGACCTAATTATTATCCGTCACATCCAGTCAAAGTGACTTTCACAAATAAATGACGTAATTATTATCCGTCACATCCAGTCAAAGTGACTTTCACAAATAAATGACCTAATTATTATGCGCTGTAATAAATTCGACTTCTTTGGCACTCACTTTCTGATTTGCCAAATTAAAATGCTGCTTTAATTGCACCTCAAACAAAGGGAGAATTTACTGAAATCCATTCACATGTGAACCTCCTTTCTTTTCAAATAACTGAAGAAATCACCAAAGTATTCTTCAGAAATTCACATCAAATTTACATTTCAAAGCATTTTCTTTTGAACACTTTCTATTTTGATTGTGCCTTTATGCATTCAAGCTACAAATGTATTATACCTCTTTCATGACAAAAACCTATGTATGAATTTAATGTTCTTCTGACATTCTTTGTCTTCTATGAACTTATACAAATAGCATGTCATTTTTCATTTTACCATAGGCTTTGTTTTAACTCAAACATCTGCAGGAACTGCCAATTTTTGTACATATCTACTTTCTCAAAATAAACAATTTCTTTATCAAAATGAGCAACTAAAATTCATTTATGCATTCAAGCTACAAATGTATTATACCTCTTTCATGACAAAAACCTATGTATGAATTTAATGTTCTTCTGACATTCTTTGTCTTCTATGAACTTATACAAATAGCATGTCATTTTTCATTTTACCATAGGCTTTGTTTTAACTCAAACATCTGCAGGAACTGCCAATTTTTGTACATATCTACTTTCTCAAAATAAACAATTTCTTTATCAAAATGAGCAACTAAAATTCATTATGCAATTCATGCATTATTTTGCATAAAACCAAAATCTAAGGTTCAAAGGTCACTTAATTTTGTGAATGACCCTAACAACAGTGACCTACTTTTTGTAAGCTAAATTTCATGAGCTGTGAAATTAATTTCTACTTATCAAACCAAAAAAAAAAAAAAAACTGTTACAAATCTACCCTAGTGCCGAGTTAGCCCGGATCCTACTAGTCGGGCTAACTCGGCACTAGGCCGAACTCGGCACTGCGCGGTGAATATGTTTCAAGAGTTGAAGTCCACGCTACGCACCGTACCCTTTTTTAGCCTTAAATTTCATGTTTTGCATAATTTTACTTCTTGAAATTGTTAACATTACTTCTTTGCTAATCATTTTACACATTGATATCAAATAATTTGAATTTAAGGGTTTTGAAATGTGTAATTAAATGCGAAATTCAACACAAGTGTTTGCGATCACTTTAACTCTCTGGGCTCACTCCGCGGCGATTTTCCGACAAGGCCGAGTTCGCCCTAGTGCCGAGTTAGCCCGCATACTAGGGGTCGGGCTAACTCGGCACTAGGGCGAACTCGGCACTGCGCGGTGACTATGACCCCGTTCTCACTCACTTTGAAAGTGGACTTTCAGAGCGGTCTATCTAAGACCCGTTCCTCAGGAACGGTTCTTAGGTGAGTGTGAACGGTCAAAGTGGTCCAGGAAGTGGTCTTCTGGACCGCTCCAGAAGACCACCTCGGGGAGGTGGTCTTGAGGAACGGGTCTTATTAAGAGCGGTATGGACCGCTCTAAACGTGCAATGTGAACGAAAGCGTACTTCAACCGGAAGTGAGCTAGTGACGTTCCGCGCGGAAAAAAAAGCAAAAGCAATCGATCGGGCAGCCGGCAGGCACGCTACGGTACATCAGTTTGTATTCCGCGCGAAAAATTTGACCCGCTGACCTGAGCTGCCATAGCAACAAGGCCACTTTGAATCGTGGAGCGGTTTGAGCGAGAAAAACTGCTCGGAGTGTGAACGCTAGCAAACCGTTCTTCAAGACCCGTTCCTCTGGAGCGGTCTAACTAAGACCACTTTCAAAAGTGAGTGAGAACGGGTCTTATGTTTCAAGAGTTGTCAAGTCCACGTTACGCACCGTACCGTTTTTTAGCCTTGAATTTCATGTTATTTATAATTTTACTTCTTGAAATGTTCAAAATTGCTTCTTTGCTCATTTTACACATTGATATCAAATAATTTTGAATTTAGGTGTTTTGAAATGTGTAATTAATGCGAAATTCAACACAAGTATTTGCGATCAATTCAACTCTCTGGGCTCACTCGGCCGCGGTTTTCCGCCAAGGCCGAGTTCGCCCTACTGCCGAGTTAGCCCGGATCCCAAATACTACACCATACGTCAGCGTACGCGATACCCCAAAAGATGATGATGGCACCAACAAATTAACTCGCGACACTTTGACATAAAGTTTTGCACTCATATTTCAGCATTATCTTAAACTACACATTTATAAACTTCATTATATAAATAATGAGTATTTCCTGATTTAAAATCACTCTACAGGTGACGTAAAAAAACTTGACGGATATTAGAAAATTTTGGGACATTCTGTCCCACTGGAAGACAGAATCTCCGACTTTTTTTTCAGAGCATTCTAGCGGCTGAAAGTTGAAATAAACTCGTGGTATGGTACCTTCAAATTCCAAACTAAATTTAAAGAAGAAATCTGAAACTGAATTAATTACAGAAACTGATTTTTCAATGAAACAATTACTTTCATGATAAATGTAGATATTTTCTAACAAACCTGCATTGAGAAAGATGAAGCACAACTATAAATTCAGTATTCAAAAATAAAGAGAAAATTTATCCTCTTTCTTATTGCTTTCATTCTAAGTCGATTTAGGCTTTGTTGTCCTAATATTCATCAAAACACAACCCCCAAAACAACAAAAACAACACATGCACACACCTACACTCACACAGTCTAATACATAGCCAACAGAACCTCTCTTTACATTCCTTTTTAGTGAACTAGTGTTTAGTTTTTGTATGAACTATTTTAATGCTACAAATGAGAAAAGACTGAAAAAACAGTTAGAAATTAGACCTTCTTAAAATCATTTTCTTATTCTGTTTGATTTAATTCTATTGTATTGAATGTGTTTTTTTTTAACCCCCAACAAAATGACCCCAGAAGGGGATAAGTTTAACACGAAGCCTTGTCTACATGGCCTAACAGAATTTAAAATATGTGCAGCGGCCATCATGAAAAAATATCAAATATCAATAACATGGAATTCCCTCCTCCTCAGTTTCGAAAAATCCAGACTATAAACTAGGAATCAATTTTACGTGGCCTTGCTTTCTCCTTCTCTCTCTCACTCTCCCTCCCTCCCTCTCTCTCCATTTTCCTCTCACTCTGTCTGATCTATTTATCCATTTCCCCCAAACTCATGGTCTTCTTCGATCACAGGTGAGCCATGGCACGTGTCTTCTAGGCTCTGCATCTCTCCGTATCTCTCAATATCTACATCTATATTCTCTATATTATATTCTTTCTATTCCCTTCATTGTCCGTTTGTAGCTCATAAAAAAGGAGCAGGCACGAATACTTTTTTTCAAAGAGAGAAAGAAAAAGAACGGCAACCGCCAAAGGCGAAATTATAATTGAAAGGGAAGGAAATTACTTATTCATGTTCAAACTGTAATCGGAGATCGCAGGATGTAAGGCAATTGAAACGATAATTGAAGAACTATCATGACTATGGTGCATGTTCACTTTAGGAACGCTACACACTTCGGGAAAACCACGGAAGTGATATTATAAGGTGAGACATGGCGAGCCGGGCCGAGCCTAGCCTCTTGTCGAGGCCCTGGCGCTGTTGGAATCCTTGGCGATATGGAGGCAAAATTTCTGGTGGCGAGCGAAGCGAGCCAGAAAAACCGAGGCGCTTGCGCCGAGGGCCTCTTGACATCCGACCTGAATTATATATTCATGAGGCACGATTTCCTACTGAATTATGCATGAAAACGTGAATAGTTAGATTACCGCGGCGATCGCCCAGCAAATTGGCCAATGAAATCTCAAGGATTTCTTACTTCAGTTTTGGACTAGTCTATTATTTTTGGGGGGGATTACGTAAATCTCTTGCTCAAAATACATTCACAGACAAGCACATTATGAAGAATTCGATCTCTAGCTTACAAACCATGGTAATTTGAAATAAGACAAATGTACATATTTCTCAAGAGATCATCATATATTTACAAATAATGAAGAATGGGCAATAAAAGTCACCGTTCAACAATAGATGCATCTTCATCAATTCTGAAAAGTTGACTTAGTCGAGTCTTACACTGTTACAGTGTTATTAACAAATAACACTAACACAGTTAGTTTTTAGATCTTGACCGAGTCAAATTCAAAATTATACCTTCTAAAGTCACATCTTGTGACGAAGCGTCCCCAAGATAGATGGCTTGAAGTCCACGTTTCTTGAGCGACTTCACCTGGTCTCTCATCAGAGACACCAAAGGGGAAATAATCAACAAAATGCTTCGTGAAGATGATAGACTAGAAGATGATGTAACCAAGGAGTTGCCAGCAACTTCACTGCCCGGCAAGGCCCCGGGGGAGATCCGCCTGGCCCTCGCGAAGCAGCAGTCTCACTCTCCATCCCTGGCCCACGGAGGTAATCAGCACAGAGCGGTAGCGCGTGAAAAATAACACAATTTCCATAGCCAGTAGGCAGATTCACAAAAACATCTTGTCCTTTAAGTGCAGATTTGATTGCATCAACTTGCAAATCTTTGAATCTGTCAATCTTCAACATTCTAGCGGCATATTATAAGCTCTTACAAATATCGTCATCACTCGTCGTGGAAGAAACGTTGAACGCCATGTAAGAAATAGCGTGCAGTCGAGTCATGAATATTTAACATTACGTCATGGTAGCTCGTGCTTATTGGATGATTTTCACCGACCAAAATTTGGTCGGAATATTCGTCAAAACAATGAAATACAAAAGAAATTCAGATCGGGTGTCAAGAGGCCCTCGGCGCAAGCGCCTCGGTTTTTCTGGCGAGCGAAGCGAGCCAGAAATTTTGCCTCCATATCGCCAAGGATTTCAACAGCGCCAGGGCCTCGACAAGAGGCTAGGCCGAGCCCTGATCTCGCCACCCAGCGTTGAACCAGGGAAATGTTACATTTAGCTGTTTGAACCTCTTACGCACAGTCGCCGTGATGTGTTGCTTCTCGAATTACATCACAAGATGGCAACTTGCTGTGGCTTGAGGTGTCGAAGAACGCTTCCTCTCTTGATTTTCTTACTCGTGTGCATTGGTTTAATGCTTTCCTTTCAGCAACTATGGCTTCAGAAAGTAAGTATAATACCCGTATATATGCGAGGTTATTTATTGTCGTATCTTACATCTAATCTCTGACGGAGAGGTTGATGCATTATTTAGGCAATACACCCATAGTGTTCGTTGGAATAGTATTTTTCTTATCATGACGATGATAAAGCTTGATTGTACATTTTTACCCTTTTTATTTATATTTTTCCGGTATATTTACCTTGGGATTTCATTTCAACGAACTGATATGATTTGAATTTTTTTCATTTGATTTGATTTAACCATATGCATGGTTTGACTACATATTTCTAAGCAGCTTGTTCTAATTTTGGCTGAGCAAGATATCAAGCGTTTTCACTTTCAAAATGACATGGCCGCCTTTTTTGTTGAAAATGACACTGTTCTTGGTCAAATTACAAGATATTTGACACACTCACTCTTTAGAATAGAAGGAATAATATTACGCAGTAGAGGAAAGTAAAAGAAATTCTTGTTGAATTTCAACGTAGTCACATCTTAGGTGCGCCGACATAGGGCTCTCCATCATTCATGTCAGCATGGTTAAATTCTGTGCATGCAGGACATCAGGCAGAATAAAAGGCTGTTATGCATGGCATACGAGACACCGAACTTCCTACATTATATCTGTGACTACTGCAGTACTTGGACTTACTTGTTTGATATCCTCTAAAAGACGCTATAAAGGTGTTTGTGTTTGTGTATTTTCTTGTCCAACTGCTTTTAATACATGAAATTTTCATTTACCGATATCATTTGAAATGATTCATTGCTAATTCCCTTTTTGTATCATTGGATTTGTATAATATTTATTCTATTTTGACCTTTTGTTACGATTGAGCGTCCATACTTTCCGATATTTTGTTGAAAGAAATACGTTAGTCACACAACCCCCCCCCCAAAAAAAAAAGGGGGGGGGGGAAGGGATAAGCACTGAAATCCTCAGATTTCAAGGGCATTTCGCCCCACCTAATCTTTCTTAGCTTGTAGATAATTATATTCACCACAAATACTACATCTCGTTTACAGTCTATATCATTATGTGTTCACTGGGTGCATGTGTCGAGAAGGGTTTGCGTTTGCGTGTTTTACGTGTGCTCTGTAAAAAGGGAAAGTACCAGTACCTTCCATATACACTCATTTTATAGTAAGCAGAAATATTTATAGGTAATTGGTTACTGTACCATCATTTCTTAAAAGCACTACTACCACGTACTTCTACTTCTTCTCCTTCTTCTTCTTCTTCTTCTTCTTCTTCTTCTTCTTCTTCTTCTTCTTCTTCTACTACTACTACTACTACTACTACTACTACTACTACTACTACTATTACTACTACTACTACTACAACTACTACTAGTCTACTATTACTACTACTACTACTACTACTACTACTACTACTACTACTACAACAACAACAAAACTACTACTACTACTATAATATTAATAAAACTAATGATAATATATTCCGATGTCAGCACAGTATATCCGTGTGTACTGTGTACAAATACGTGTAAAGTTGAAGGACGGTGACCTGCACGAATAAAAAAAGAAGAGGATTTGGAAAGCTAATTTCCATTATCAATATATCCATGTTGGTATTTCAGTTTCAGTTTAGTTTTATTTCCACAAATCAATCAAAATACAAATTATACATTCTGGAATAATATAAATCGATTACATTATTCAAGAACAGCTATGTCACAATAATGAAAGAATTATAAAATAAAAAGAGTAATTCAAAGATTTACATTCATGTATAGTGGAGGGGCCTAAAGTAAAGCTAGGCTTGTTGTGGATAGGCCCCGGTTAATAAATAATTTATATACATGTAGAAGAAAACAATAGTAGAAGGAAGGAAGGAGAAATTAAAGAAAGAACGGGAAAGGAAGGAACTGAACAGGAAAAGGAAAACATTACAGAACGAAGACAAAGATTGTTACAAGAACGGGGACGCATGGGTACTTTACAAGACAAGACACGATAGACAAACTAAATTGAAAGGGGATCGGCAGCTGTTATTTCAATGTGAAGAATTTTTAACACTGCGTCGCAGTATATATAGTAAACATGGTAAATGAAGCAATATATATAGAAGCCATGACATAATCGTGAGTGTACACATGCACGTTAAAGAAAGGATATCATAAATGTATCGAATGCATTATCGGATGAATAGAAGATTACATGTACTGCCAAGGAGTATTACAAATTACAATATGGTCTCAAAAGAAACATCTAATAACTTTCTTTTAAATACAAATATATGCTTACAGATCTTTTTATTACGGGATTTAGAGAGTTCCAGTATTTGGTTTTATAGATTTCTTGAAAGGAAACGTAATGTATAGACTTTGACCTGGGATATCAAGGGATAGTGCGTTCAATTATCTAATGTTTATGGTTATGATAGAATGTAAAAGTTATTATATTTGAAAAGGTAGATTAGTATTTTAGGCCTATACCAGTCAGTTTGGTAAAGTTGTACAGCAGACTCAATATGTAACTGCGCTTTTAGGCCTGCTGTTTACATACCATGAAATCAAATAAACCGAAATGACGAATTCATCATTTTAAAGATGGAATATAATTTATCGATTTAGGGAGTCATTTTACTCACTGTTATTTCTTCTTATGAATTTGACTGTATGCGCACATTTTCATAAAATGAAATCTTACATACTTTTGTCAAAGACGAAATATTATACCCAGTTTTATATAATAAAATATTTATATACAAGCATAATGTAGAACTTAAGTTTATTCCGGGTTAAAACTATTCATTTTCTTTTAAATGAGATGTTATAATTCAATTATTTCTAGGAGAATAAACAAATGATACGTTATTACTACCCGTTTCAGCCATTTGTTAGCTGTGTGCTATAAAATAACGTACTGAATTACGGACATGGGTACAGTACTGTGATTTCCCTTTAAGACATACATAGTATGGTAGTGGATCCAGTTTCCGAACACTTTTCAGAAAATCAACGATAGCAAATAAAATATCAAACGAATATCTGTCAGACTTACATAATATAATGAATGCTCAAAGTCCTACAGAAAAAGAAGTTGATGGAATTGTAAAAAGACAACGTAGATTTAATACGATATTCCCTTCCGAGCGAACCCCTTCCCAACGACGCGACGTTTTGGTCCCCCTGAAAATGGTATTGTATTTCCGAACGTGTCCCTATGGGAGAAATTTCCTCATTATGCTCCGTCTATTAATCAACAACACTTTTTGTTATCACTCGTAGTTCGGCAGGTCGATCGCACGTTCTACACGAACATGCTTTATATCGAGGGGTTGCCAATATATAAACAACGGCCACTAGCACTGCATGCATGCAGTAATCACTCTCTCTCTAGCTAGTTGTCTAAACATTAGACAGGAACGGATCGGTCGTGAGGTCTTTGAAATCGGCAGTTTTAGGTTAAAGTTTCATTCAAAATAGAGATATTTTTCAGAATAAGGGATTTTTCAATCAATTATTTAATCGTTTTCATGGTTTTCATGTAAAAATAAGATATTATTTACGTTTTTGTTTTGGCCTCATTTTATGATCTGCTGCCCTTTGTTCTCTGTGTCAAATAGTGTGGAGAACATGCATGACATGCATTTTGATGCGCCTAACTTAACTGTACACGTTCCCTGTTCGGAAATACAATGCTTGACTTGCATCAGTACATCTTTGTAACATTAAGCCTCAATGATAATATAATAGAAAAACCAGCACATCCGAAGGTCCGTTTTTGCCAAGGTTCGTATTTCCGAAGTTTCATAATTCCGATAGACAAATTTCCCATACCAGGGGCCAGGGGGTTCATAATTCCGAAACTTAGATAGGGTTCATTATTCGGTAGGCTCATAATTCCGAAACACAAATTTCCCATACTCTCTAAATTTAAAAGAGTGAAAAAGCACTTAAAAGAGAGTGAAATTGCACTCTCACAAGGAGTTAAATGAGGGACAACCCTTTTTCGAGTGAAAAAAGAGTGGTCACTATTTCACTCAGCACGCTCAGGAAAGAGTGAAGCACTAATCCTTTTTAAAGAGTGAAAAATTTATTACTCATGTGGACAGAGTGGAGGTAATTCACTCCTTCCTGAGTGAAATCAAACTCGGTCTCAAGAGTATTGTGACGGGCACGGTTAGCCACGCCGGCTGACACGGCTATCTTGACAGGATGCCTGGCCAAGCTCCCCGTCCTTCTGGTCAAAATGTATGACCACTGCTGATGGCTAGAGTTACTGGCACTCGACAATCATAGGCCAGGAGCCTGTCCCGAAATAGTCACCCCATTTTACTTATGAGATTTGACCCCTTAAAGTTACTTAGACCATCCATGGCATTCACAATAAGCTTGTCAGCTCGAACGTAGCCGCCGGGTCTGGCCCCCAGAGCCCCCAAAAGGGCCCCAAAGGCGGGTCGATTTCAACCCATCTAACATATGCGCCAAACTTTGTCAGAAGGAAGGTGTATGACTATACATTACCATAACACCAAAACGGACAAATTTTCTGTCAGGATGGGTTGTCAGATTGCCCCTAATTTTTTTTTTCTCCAGCCCTCAAAAAGTCGCTCAGTGTGGGGGGGGGGGGGGGGGTATCAGACGTTTTGCTCCATGATTCTCTGACAAGCAAAAAAAAAAAAAAAAAAGATAAAAAAAAAAATTCCTGTCAAAAGTTGTCAGGGGGGGGGGCACTCTGCCCCCTGCCCCCTCCCCCCTTGGGTACGCTAGTGCCTCAGACATTTTTATCTCTGACATTTTTACCTGGCATCGTGTACATACCCTGTGTAAAGAAACAACATTGGTTCGTATCCTTTGCTATTGATAGTGACTACTGTTAATACTCTTCCCTACGCTACCTTCATGGTACATACATTAAATGTGTTTAGTTATAAGGTTGGTTTCAAATCCTGTCATCTAGTAGCCTGAAAACAGAATGAGCACAAGTTTTATTTCATATATATATATATATATATATATTATATATCGCAAAATGTTCACAGGAACAAAGTTCCGACGAAATGCAGTGTTATTGTGAAAAATGTTATTGTGAAAAATGTTCTTCGAATGATGGTCACTCACAGTTTTTTAGTGGAAGGTATAGTGAAAGAAATGATCACTATGAGACAGTCGTAGCTTTTGTAATTCTCCTTTATTCGTCAAGCTTTCGATCTGTGATCTTCATCAGGACTCTATAGTAAAACACAAAATGATGACTGACATTTACATGTATTTACAAAATTGAATTTAATCAAAATCTCTATCAGGCATGTAACTCCGTGTTCCCTGTTAAGTAATTTATTGGAACAATCATTTAATCCTTAATCCTATACCTAGCCGCACACTCCCCCTCCCCTTGCACACACACACACACACACACACACACACCCACACACACCCACACACACACACCCACACACACCCACACACACACTCAAATGCCCCACACAAAACAGCAAAACAGTGCAAATTATGTCTTTCTGCACACAATTCCATTTTTGACTGGAGCATGTCGAAAGGATGCGAATTGCAATGCATTACACGAAGATGGACCTAAATTGTTCCATTTTCAAGAGGGGAAAGTGAAAAAAAATCAAAAAAATCTGGTTTTGAAAATTTAATTTGGTTCCTTTCTTTGCCCCATCTTTTCCAACCAGTTGAGCAGTGGCGTAATGAGCCAAAGAAATTGAGGGGGCTGAGCCAGCAAGAATTGAAGAATTTTCTAAAGCGTCAGAAACGAAATACATACTATACTCGTACATGAATCCTTTGAATGGAGGGGGGGGGGGGGGGGAGTACAAATAAGAAGTCTTTGCACTTTGCTGTACCTATCTTGCTAAATTGAATATTCTATTTTGCGAGGTCGCGTAGGGACCGAGCCAGAACTTTTGTTACATTTCATAATTTGAAACTTTTCATTTCAGACCACTGTTATGCATACAAGTATAATCAGCAAAGTCTGAGCTTAATATTCATCCTTTTTTTCTCTCTCTTTCTTATAGGGATAGGCAGCTTAAAATCATCGTTAGTTTTTAGCGACTTTCATTTTCGGGGGACGACTCCTCTCTGCCTAGGCAATGTAGTACCTGTTTAAAGATTTTCTTTGAAATAAAGTATGACACGAGGGAGTGGAGAGACCAACTGAGAAGATTTTCTATTTTGAAAAGTGAAAGTTTATAGTGTGTTGTAGCATTAACTCATTTTACTACCCTCAGTTTCGAAAGAAATTTTCATGATATTGATTTGATTTGATTTGATTTGATTTGTTTGATTGATTGATTTGATTGATTTGATTGATTGATTTGATTTGATTACATACTAAAAATTGTGTGTATCATCTTTTATTTAAAATCATCGTTAATTTTTAGCGACTTTCATTTTCGGGGGACGACTCCTCTCTGCCTAGGCTATGTAGTTTCCTCTAGGGCATGCTCGAATGTGGTAATGACGTTTTTATCCAAATCTGGCACAAATGGATTTTCACATACCAGTTGGAAGGAAAAAATGTAAAGTGTGTGTGCATTAATGCTATCAATGTATCATTGGAAAGCATATCATCATGTTCGTGAAGCTCATAGTACAAGCAAGGTTTTAATCAGTTTCTTCCCTTCCCTGCTCTCTTACCACATACAGCCATTAGAGCTTGGCATTTCTACAGCATTTTGTTAATGTATTTCCATCCCTTTTTCAAAGTTTCAAATCTGTTTTAGCAATTCTGAAGTTCATAAGTTCATTATAAAGTGATTCTGTGTGAGATATTTTATTAGTATGTGTTGCTTCAGTAACTCATAATTATATCAGGTTCGAAGTCTTGATCTTCGCCCTTCAGAGTTGAGCGTTCAATTTTTTTATTTTTTTTTTTAAAACTCTGGGTGCCTCTTTTTTGCACGTTGTTCCTCCATCATTTGGATAAGATTTTTGAATGGTTGTTAAGTTCATCCTGATCTTTCTGTTCCAACCGTGTAAAGAGGCCTTCAGAAGTATACCAACGTCCACTCAGACACATATTAAACTGTTCTGAGAAATTCGCATTTCAGTTAATTCAGTCAGAGTACTCCATCCAGTTTTCAAGAGTAACCTTTGGGGGTGTCTTTGGAGAGTCAGACTTTTCTTCCACTGAGTTTTTACCACTTGTAACCGATTTCTCTTTGCTAATCTTTTAAACAGCTATGTGAGAAATGAAAATCAGAGAATATACATATTCATTCATGCATGTCCTCTCCCGGGCTCTGTATGTATGGCCCACTGCTATCAAATTTAATATAAACCTTCATGAGGGGATTTATACTTGCATCTTATTTTGAAGTGGGACTATTTTCCCATATATTAGAATTAATCTGGTGCATGATATCTCTAATGAATAATATTGTAATTTGCCGCATTTCCAAAATTTCTATCGTTTTACTAGATTGAAGTCCGCCCAGATTTGTATACCTGCAAACCATGTGCATCACAATCACGAACTTTGGAGGCGAAATGGCTACTAATTCAGCACCCGAACGCTACTAGGCATATGAAACATGATCCGTCAAACACACATACAAGTGAAGATGATGTCCACAAAACCCTGATAGCTACAGACCCCAAGTCACTACCAGTTGGCCCGACGTCAGTAAACACCACCACTTACAAGCTGGTATCGCCTCAATCTCCACGGGTTGGTGATACCTTACATTTTCACATCGAAGCGAGAAATGCTGCCGGAAAACAGATTGTGGACGGTGGTGATTTCTGGTTTGGTGTCCTGGAGAGTCCAAAACTGAAGGTATAGTACCCAGCAAACTAAACACCCTCCATGAATCATCCTCTTGGGTTTATACCACAAGTGGTAGACAAATAGCAATTTTAACGACGTCAACATCAACACCGACACCAACAACAACACCATCACACCACCATGATAATGATAGTATAATTGTATTAATTTTAATGATGATGATAATATTAATATTGATATACAGTGTTTTTGTTCAATAATTATATTAATGATGATTTTTATTCTTCTTCTTCTTATAATAATACTACTACTACTACTACTACTACTACTACTACTACTACTACTAATAATAATAATAATAATATTAATTATTATTATTATTATTATTATGGAGAAGATGTCAAAAGAGAGAGAGAAAGGGGGTAAGAAAAAGAGATGCGTATTACATTCAGAGAAGATTGAGAAGAGGCGATTTATTTCTGATTCAATTTAAAGAAAAATTGTCCACAGATCTCTGCTACTGCTTTTTTAAGAGGAACAAGGAGGGACAGGGGAATGGATGTTTTTTTTTATTGTCTCCTTACTGGCCTTCCAATTTGAGCCTATATGACGTAAGATTACATAAAACCATCTCAAGGATTAGAGAATAGGAAGAAATTGTTATTCTCTTATCATAACAAACTGTCCAATGTTTACCTCCTCAAAGCATAATCTTTTGCCTAGATCTAGTTACGGTCTGATGGCTTTGAAGGGGGAAAAAAAACAAATTGTAAATTTCAAAGGGATAAAAAATATATTTCGGAGATATCCAGTTTTTCTATCGGACGTGGTAACGTGGTAACGCTATTAAACAGAGATAAAGAAAAAAAATTCGGTACCTGTAGTGTTGTATTTGATTTTGTCTTCGTCAGTATTCGCATAGGTCCATGGGACGAATATCATCTTTACAGTTTCAAATAAAGAGATAAAGACATACTGTACTGAAGCTTTTCGTCGTGCACTCATCGTAGTAAAACGCGAGAATAAACAGAAGACCGAAATCAAACAATATAAAACGGGAACTAAGCATGGTAAGGGAAATAAAGGGCGCAGCTTACTCTGATAAATTCATGGCAAAAAAACTTCAGTAAATTTTAATTTAGAGTTATTCTCTGATTTGTACTATAATCGCCTCTTTCTTTTCATTTTTTAAAAAATTGAGCAAAATGCTAACACACCATTACAGCGACATATCCACTGTCGGTGCATTGTGTTTCCAAGTACTGTATATCCGTCTAATGTAATTTCGTTTTTATGATAGATATAGACTATAGGTAAGATATTAACATATAAACATGACACCAACTCGCTGCCCCTTTACATGCAGTACAAGGAGACGGTTGCCGAAATTGAGTTCAAAGTTCTCGAGGGCTTCGTATGTTTGCGATCATGCTTATAGCAGTGGCGTTGCAGTGGAGTTTGTTTGTGTTTTGTGTTCCTACACAAAGGAATCAATCAATGACAAATACTGGAGACAATTGATAATTATAACGTTCTTACATATGTGACCAGGCACCACAAAACCACCAAAAAGTCGCCAGATATGAATTTTTAGTTAAGGTCTGATTCTGAAAGAGGAGATGTTCAGCTTTAAAATGATATATAACTCATTAGAATTGGATGTTCCTAACTCACTGTGCAAAGAGTAGAATGCACAGTCCCGCAGAATGTTACTTCTGAGAAATAAGGGTTTAAAGTTTGCAGTCTATTGATTTTTCAGATTTTCAGATTTTAGATTTTATTTCATTACATTTTCATTTTTTCAAAGTATATAACAATAAGTATTATGAATCTGACAATATTCAAAATAATTGACAACACAACTTAGTGCATAAACATTTTTCGATCATTACAAGCAAAACAAAGTGCATTAAAGTTTGAGTTGTGAGAGAAAAAAAAAAAGTAACATCAATGAAGACTACTTAAGATTAATTTTATGAAAATGAGAATGAAAACAGAGACCAGCTTAGAAGCAAAGCTTGTAGAAGCGCTGGTCCCTGGCAAAAAGATGAAGCATGAATACAGTACATAAAAAGAACTAGACTGGGCAATCATGCATAAAATGCCCAATAAAAGGGAAAAAAGAAGAAGACAGATACATGGCCTTGGAAAGCAAACAAATTATAGACATAACACACTTGCTATAGAAGAGAAAGCACTGAGAAATATTGTAAACACAAAAAGCTGGAAATAGTAATAGGAAAATAGTAAAGTTTTAAAGAAGTAAACTTTACAAAAGACGGAACATGAATGACAAAGTGACAGGTGGGGGTTAGGACGGGAGGGTGGGAAAGGGACAAGATCTTGAAGGTTTCATTTCGTCTTTAGATTTTGCTACACAGGTAAACAACAGTCGTCATCAGGATCACTGAGGGATCAATGTTCATAAAAAGCAATTAGTGATTTTTTCAATTTACGTTTGAGCGTACTTAAACTTATACTGTCTCGTATATTTAAAGGGAGGGAATTCCAAAATTTAGGAGCAGTAAATGAAAAAGTATTCTGGGTTAATGCTGTACGAGTTCTTGGCAAGTGATACAGATTTATTTGTCTAGTGGGATAATGATGTATTTCGTTATTTACTGTAAATATATTATTGAAGACAGTGGGCAATTCGTGGTTATGATACTGAAACATAAGTACAGCAAGGTTGAGGCGATAAATATCATAAATTTTTAGTACATTATTAGAGTGAAACAGACCATCTGTGTGGTGGCGATAATTAACATTACTTATAATTCGCATAGCCTTTTTCTGTAATAAAAAAACTCTGTCTAACAGGCATGCCGCACTGTTTCCCCATGCTAATATTCCATAATTAAGATATGGTAAAACCAGTGTGGAGTATAGTGATAAAAGAATATTTGGCGGAAAAGACCATTTGAGTTTATTAATCATACCAATGTTTCTGGATATCAATTTACATACATTATCAATATGATGCTTCCATGAAAGTTTATTATCTATTATTGTGCCTAGAAATTTTGTTTCAATCACCTTCTGTATTTGTGTATTATCTATTAAAATCGGATGAGGTAGTTCGTTAAAAGTATTACTAAATAACATGTAATTTGTTTTTTCTAGATTTAGTGATAACTTATTAGCCTTAATCCATATTGCAACTGAATCCAGTTCCGAATTAAGCACTCTAACTTGCAAGGTCTTGTGCTAAGGTGACAAAATGAGGATTAGAACTCTATAGAAATGTCTATGAAGGGATTATCAGATTGTCCTAAAACTTGGCAAAACAATTTGGCACATCCTGTTCATTATAGTGAACAAGTATCAATGTAAGAACTTACTCTGTATTAAAGTTATGGGATATCAAAATAAAGACAAGTATTCAGGGTCGTATAAAAGAAAAGTAATACAATAAAAAAGAAAGAAGACAAACATAACTGTAATAAAAAAAAAAACATGTGAAAAATACCACTTTCAGATTACTTAGAAAAAAGTATAGTCTTTCAGGAAATATCCAAAACTGAAATTTGACCAAGCCAACCAAAAACACCTTGATTGAGCTCTAACTGAAAACCACACAGTGGGACTTTTTGGTGGTTTTGTGGTGCCTGGTCACATATATTGGCGTGTCCTTTATTGTGCCCTTTTTACTGCGCGTCTCTCATACCAGAGATATGCATGCGCGTACATCAATATAGTTACATCACAAGTCATATCACTACACAGTCAGACACCAATTTACTGCCCATAACATGTACATGTATTAGGCTTCGAGGAATGAGTAAAACATGAATTAAAAAATGAGCAAATACAAACATAGGCAGTTACTTTTCTAAATGATCATATCGACATAATCTAATTCTTTTTGTATTCGCGTATGAAACCAAACATATGAATATTGACAATCATAATGATGCAACTGATAATAACTAAAAACACAATTCATATGAAGATGAAGTTTGCACTTTGTGTAGTGTGCTTCAGGGGCGGCGCCAGAGTATTTTGATAGGAGGGGCAAGACGACCTAAAGATGACGTCATATTTTTTTCTCCATTAAATAACAGGGGTAATATAGAGTTATATGTTTAAGACCTCTCTTTTTAATACTCCTCTTTCTTCTTTCTTCCCTTTTCTTCCCTTTTCTTCCATTTTCTTCCTCCTTTTCTTCTTTTTTCTTCTTCCCCCCTTTTTTCACTACTTGAAAAATCATGAGGGGGGGGGGGGGCGGTCGCCCCCTCTGCCCCCCCTGTAGCGCCGCCCCTGGTGTGCTTTATAGCATGTTCTTGGAGTAGGCTTTTGGACAAATTATATTTGAAATCAAGAAAAGATTTCCGTCTTTTCACGTTTCAAGAGCCCCAAATTGGTCGAAGTACATAAATTATAGTCATGGATTGTATTATAGAACAGTATTGTATTACCGACTCAAATGTCTTTCATACGCGTGGGACTACGCGTGTATGGTTCTCCACACTATTTGACACTGAGAACCGTGATCGTGACAGGACAGAAGATCATAAAATCAGGCAAAAAACATAAGTAATATCTTATAACCTGCTCTCTCGTCACCCCCAGTCGTCACCCCGTTGGCCCCAAATCAGGGTAGGTTGCTTTGTGTGCCTTTTTCCCATAGGGACACACGTTTGGTAATACAATACCTTTTTCAAGGGACCAAAAAGTCGCGTCGTTGGGAAGGGGTTTGCTCGGAAGGGAATATCGTATTAAATCTATGTTGTATTTATGTATGTATTTATTCATTGAACTTCATTGACATATACATCAATATTTTGTTCGAATATAACAGCAATAATCAGAACAGTAATAATGATAATAATAATAAGAGTAACACAGTTATTACAAAAACAGAACAAAATACTCATAATTGATCAACTAGACATGCTCTTTCATGAAATATGAATTATCAGATTATGTACAAATAGTGTGAGGTGATGAGAAAAAGAGCCATTAAAAGAATTACATACAATATTTATACACTATATATAGATATGCCTAATAATATCCAATTTAAAGATTACCACGTTGATCAATAGTATATTGCAAAAAATTGGCAAATTCTTTTATGAGAGCGTCTTCTTTGAGTGACATTATGAATATGAATCTCTCCAAACTGTTTATGTTTTCAAAGTTATCATTGAGTGCTTTAAGATTATTAAAAAACAGTTCTCTTCTTATTCTAAATTTATCACATTGCATGACATAATGGAATTCGTCTCCTACAGTTTGCATACTACATTCTTCACAGAAACGTATATTCGCTGGTATTTTATGAGGGCGATGATATCTTCCTTTTTCAATTGGTAGGTTATGTGAACTTATGCGAAGTTTGCAGATGTTTTGACTATGTTTCTATCAGTAAGAATTTTTAGATATTTTTGTTCTTTGATGGAAGTTTTGAATAATCGATATGTCCGCAATTTGTTACCCTCTCCGTTGTTTTTATCATGGAAAAAGGTCGAGTTTTATTTGGTTATTAAATATATCTTGTAGCTTACCCTACAGTGGGAGACGAAATCACTTTGCGTTATTTGTACATCATCTGCATGGTTCACACATTTCTATATCATTACAGATGTCTATAGTATTAAAAATCTTTTTTATTTTTCTTAACCAGCAATGCTCCTTGATTTCATAGAGTCGTTTGTTTTCAATATAACTATCATACAATAGTATCTTGATCAATATTACGCATTCTTATCCAGTATTTAAGAGTGTTAATTAAAACCTCAATGATAAGAGGATATCTTCCAAGTTCAGCGATAACGCCGATATTGCTACTTTTACGATTTATACCAAGCATATGTTTACACCATTGAAGATGGATGGATTTTTTTCGAAATTCGGTTTGAAATATAGTTTTGTTTTGTTTGCTTGTTCTGAGAAGAGCTTGCTGCAGACCATTGTACTACCCCATATTTCCGATCCGTATAATAAAATAGGTTTTGATCATACTATCAAAGCACTGAAAGCAGCGTGTGGCAATTTTAATGTAAGGAGTATGTTTGCCAAACGATTTGTATAATTTGAAAAGGGCTTTTCTTCCTTTATCGGCTAAATGTTTTGTAGCTTGCTTAAACAAACCATTAATGCAAACTACAATCCCGAGATATTTGAATTATTTAACATTCTCAAGAATATGCCCATTCATACAAAAGTTTTCTTTTATTAAATTCCTCGAATTATTATTACATATCATAATTTTGGTTTTAGAATGATTAATTTCCAGCTTGTCTTTTTCAATTTTCACTAACTTCTTTTTCTGTAGGACTTAATCATTCATTACGTAAGTTTGACAGATATTCATTTGATATCTTATTTGCTGTGGTTGATTTTCTGAAAAGTGATCGGTAATAGGATCCACTTCCATACACTGTGTGTCACGCCTGTCCTTCCATACTGCACTCACCACCCCTCTACATTTAAGGATGGGTGATCACAAGAAAAGGGCGTTATGGAATGGCATGCGTAATGTTCAATCTGTATTGGTGAACTCTTGATAAATTCGAAGTAATAAAACAAATTATCACATTAAAGTAGATTACTTTTAAAATATCTGAATAAATGCTAAATTTAGTCCAATCGACTGTAATACCATTCAAATTTACATTCAATTTTACAATGTCTTGTTTTTTGTTCTTTGTTCGTTAAAGTGCTATAGAAAAAATAATTATTAATATTAAATCTAAATTTGACATGAGTTCTTTGTTAATTTTCGACTTATTGGTTTAAATGTGTCAGATTCAGATTCAAGATATTCTATTTAACCATAATTTAAAAAACAACAAATAATCAAGCAGTATACATATTTAATATGATAAGGACCAATGAAAAGCAAATGCTTTTAAGGATGGCCCTTTAATAAAGAAGAACAATTAACAAAATAAAAGTAAAAAGAAAGTCAAATTTATCAAAAAATTAAAGGAATTTACTCAAAATAAATGCACACAATACATACATACACACACTTTTTTTTTTATTTATTTTTTTGAGACACACACACACACACACACACGCACACACACACACACACACACACACACACACAGTCAAATGTACCGAATCCTAAAGAACTACAAAAATTAATAAATTACTTAATAAATAACTGCGACAGAGCTTTTTAAATCTAGTTTAAGTTGAACTTGATCTAATTGATTCAGCTAATTGATTCCATAGTTTTACCCCAACATAAAATAATGAGTTCAGTGACGATCTTACTTTAGGTAAATAAAACTGTCTTTGACGAGTTGCATATGAATGAACATATTAATATATTTCTCTGGAAGCAATTTGGAACTGAAGGAAATTATAAATATCTATGTAGTTAAACTAATTAAGAGTGTCAATGTTCATGATTGGTAAAGTCACCGTGGAGCAGCATTTTATTAGATCTCTTGTACTAAAATCGAATTTCAAGATAATGTAGAGTATGATTGTCAAAAAGGCATCTTTTTGATTTACAAAAAAAAAATCATCGAGAAGAGTAGTTCGAAGCATTCAAATAGAACCACGTGACTACCAAGATTTCTTTATAATGATGATGATGATGATGATGATGATAATGATAGACATGATGGTCATTATTTTTTATGTTAACTTGACTGCTAAGAAAACAAGTATATGCTTGTAACTAAGCAAGCAAAGGAAACCTACTGCTTTAAGTCCTACCCGAAGTATACCAAAGAGCATCAACTTGGATTCGAATTGAGGAACTCCCGGTTAAGAAACCAGTGCTCTACTAGAGAGCTACCAGGCCGCCATTGACCATTCTTCCCCTTTGTCCTGCTCCTATAACAGGCTGCTACAGCTGCAAGGGCTATAGATCATCACAACGGCACCTACAGTATGTATTTCTTGGCTAGTTGGTCAGGAGAGGTGAGGGTTCGAATCACACTTGTACATCCCAGTGCGGCTATACATTACCTAAGACATACATTCCGGTAAGTACAACCACACTCAAATGTTTTGTCATCATTGTTTGGTATTACTCTAAGATTTACAGTGATGGTAAATTTCACCAAATAACCTCCAACAATAATTAATTAATGTTGGAATCATCGACACAGAGTCACCTGCAAGTGAAATGATAATTAAACTGAAATTTTATTTGAATAAATTTTCAACGTAGGGAGTTTTGCTCGCTACAAAGGGCTTACAATTATGTTTTCTAATACGCCTATAGTACTGTTGTTGTTATGTTAAATAACTAAAAAAAAAAAAAAAAAAAAAAAAAAAAAAAAAAAAAAAAAATATATATATATATATATATATATATATATATATGCATCCCCGGAAAAAACGAAACCGAGATTTATCGATGTTTAATCATATCTTAATCACAATTATGATTAATAAATGACACAGAATTATTTGTAAAGCTTGGATCCTCTTCTTTCATTTGATGCCACTCATATGATATATACTTCACGCATGAGTGAATAAAGACAATATGAAGCAAGGCTACCAAAAAGTCGTTTGGCCAACGATGTCTGAATTTTAAAGAGAAAATCACATTTCTAGAAAGTTCATTTTCTGCCCTTTCATATGACACCTCAATCGGGAAAAATGAGCCAGGAATGACAAAGCTATGTTGGTGTAAATCGATGTTTGCATTTCCTTGATTTATTAAACGAATCCGTTTGCACTGGCTGCCTGTCCTAGCCATGAACAAACAAAGCAAAAGACTTCATGCATGGCTCATGGCTGATCGTCAACAAAATGGAGTGGTGAGTACAAAATGATAAAAGCTGATTGATAGTGAGGTACGTTTTCCTTAACCTTCTTGATAGGCCAGGAGCCTGTCCCGAAATAGTCACCCCATTTTACCCATAAGATTTGACCCCGTAAAGTTACTTAGACCATCTAAGTCATTGACAAAAAGGTTGTCAGCCTGACCGTAGCCGCCGGGTTAAGCCCCCAGAGCCCCCAAAAGGGACCCCAAAGTCGGGTCGATTTCACCCCATCTCACCCATGCACCAAACTTTGTCAGTAGGAAGTAGTATAACTGGACATTACAAAACACAAAAAACTGACAAAAAATTCTGTCGGGATGGGGTGTCAGACAGCCCCTAAATTTGGAGTAAATTTTTCCCCTTAAAGCCCAGAGACCAAATTTTGTCAGAAGGAAGAGCTATGGATGTACATTCTAAAAATATAAAAACTGACAATATTGTCCATCGGGAAGGGGGTGTCAGATCCCCTGAAATGAAAACCCCAAAGTGCCCTTTGACAATGCTTTGCCCCCCCCCCCAAATGCTCTGTATGGAAAGAAAAAACATTTTCTTACCTTCTGACTATGATCATTCAAAAGTGTTTCATTCAATTCACTTTAAATTTTCATACCAATTTTTGAGTATAATAATCTTCTTCAGGTGCAATTTGGTGTTAATTGGCCTTTTGGTTAATAAGTTATTAAATTGTGAAAAATGTATTGCTTTCTCAAAAGTAGCCAAAAAATATTGTCAGGATTATGTAAACACACCCATTGTCCATCTTCACCTGTTTGACAAGGCATAATAGAAGAGCTTTTCAGGTATCTGTGGTATGTGACTGCCAGGCTGAAATGTACTATTCATGTGTTCATTGCACAGATACCAAGCAAGCTCCTCTATTGTGCCTTGTCAGATGGTCAATGGCTGTGTTTACATAATCCTGGCAATATGTTAGGGCTACTTTTGAGAAAGCAATACATTTTTCACAATTTAATAACTTATTAACCAAAATACCAATTAACACCAAATTGCACCTAAAGAAGATTATTATACTCAAAATTATGTTATGAAAATTTAAAGTGAATTGAATGAAACACTTTTGAATGATCATAGTCAGAAGGTAAGAAAATGGTTTTTCTTTCCATACAGAGCATTTTTTTTGGGGGGGGGCAAAGCATTGTCAAAGGGCACTTTGGGGTTTTCATTTCAGGGGATCTGACACCCCCTTCCCGATGGACAATATTGTCAGTTTTTATATTTTTGGAATGTACATCCATAGCTCTTCCTTCTGACAAAATTTGGTCTCTGGGCTTTAAGGGGAAAAATTTACTCCAATTTTTAGGGGCCGTCTGACACCCCATCCCGACAGAAATTTTTGTCAGTTTTTTGTGTTTTGTAATGTCCAGTCATACTACTTCCTACTGACAAAGTTTGGTGCATGGGTGAGATGGGGTGAAATCGACCCGACTTTGGGGTCCCTTTGGGGGGTTCTGGGGGCTTAACCCGGGAGCTGCGGTCAGGCTGACAACCTTTTTGTCAATGACTTAGATGGTCTAAGTAACTTTAAGGGGTCAAATCTTATGGGTAAAATGGGGTGACTATTTCGGGACAGGCTCCCAGACTATGACCATGCAGTTAAAAACAGAGCAACGAGTCTTTCTGGTAACAGAATGGGAACGATCTGGGAGCCTTTAATAAATCATGGAAATGCAAACATCGATTTACACCAACATAGCTTTGTCATTCCTGGCTCATTTTTCCCGATTGAGGTGTCATATGAAAGGGCAGAAAATGAACTTTCTAGAAATGTGATTATCTCTTTGAAATTCAGACATCGTTGGCCGAACGACTTTTTGGTAGCCCTGCTTCATATTGTCTTTATTCACTCATGTGTGAAGTATGTATCATATGAGTGGCATCGAATGAAAAAGAGTATCCAAGCTTTACAAATATGTGTCATTTATTAATCATAATTGTGATTAAGATGTAATTAATTAACGATAAATCTCGGTTTCGTTTTTTCTGGGACGCACTGTATAGTGAAAGAAATGATCACTATGAGATGGTCGTAGCTTTTATTATCCTCCTTTATTTGTCAAGCTTTCGATCTTTCGATCTTCATCAGGGCTGTATAAAACACAGTCCTGATGAAGATCGAAAGCTTGACAAATAAAGGAGGATAATAAAAGCTACGACCGTCTCATAGTGATCATTTCTTTCACTATACCTTCCACTAAAACAAGTATGAGTGACCACCATATATACATATATATAGCGAGAGAGGTGTGGATGTGTGTACCGTTCGGTTGAACCATGTTAAATTTAGATATGTGAACAGAGAATGATGGAACAGAATATATATATATATATATATATATATATATATATATATATATATATATATATATATATATATAATGTGTGAGAAATTTGTTCTAATACTATAGCATCGGCAACTCTCGTGGGTAAATTTACATAATGTGAGAAATTAATTGAATTGAATGAGAGAAATAATTTGCGTAGCTAAATTCATTGTTCCTCCAAAGGGCTGGCGTCCACTAGAGCGCCGACAACATTAGGAAGGGTTGCGGAAGCAAATTTTGTCATTTCGGCATTCGTTCCGCGTCAGACGCGGAAAAATTATGCAAATTATTGTTTCCTGAGACATTATTAAGAATGTCAACACATTGACTGCAGTCAGTCCTAGGAGCGTCCTAGGAATCATTCAGGAATGTCCCGAAATGCCGCGGAAAATGCTGATCATGGCAGGACAGTGCGGACACATCTAGGATCACACCAGGAGTGGTAAAATTACGGACAAGGACAATCCTGAAACATTCTGCGTGGCTTCCGCTTGCCTTCGCGAAGCTTCCGGCACCGCGGAAGCTTTCAGGAGCGTTTCCGGAGAATGCGGAAGTGTTAAAGAAAGGCAGGATGTCCTGACGATGTCCGGACGACAATGCGGACAAGTTGCCGAAGGTGTAAGGAAGTTCATTTCCGCGTCCAAATTTTGGTCGAGACCAAAATTTGGACGCGGAAATTTTGCTCTCTCCTGAAGGTGCGGAAACGCTGGGAAGTGTTCAGGAATGGTGAAGACAGTGAACGGAGCCTTTTAAGAATATGCGGAGAGCTTGCTGAATGAATGCGGAATGACTAATCTTGCATTCCGCGTCTTGTCCGCGCCCTAGTGGACGCCTAGTCTTACTGACTTCCTTTTTGTGGAAATAACTGCAGGGTTTGCAAAAACTGTCTCCGCCGGGAGTCGAACCCGGGTCTTTGGCACTTTACGCCAAACGCCTTAACCACTAGACCACGGAGGCGGGTTGAGTGGAATTCGGCTACACCAGGTACAAACACCGACAGGTAGCCCTTGCAACCCTTCGCAGTTAATTTATTCCTTTTCTTTGAGGGACAGGGGAGTACTGGACAATGAAAAGCCGCATGCCTAGCTAGATCCATGGCGGATTCGTGTATTAGAATTAATTAATTATTTACAATGTGTGAGAAATTTGTTCTAATACTACAGCATCGGCAACTCTCGTGGGTAAATTTACATAATGTGAGAAATCAATTGAATTGAATGAGAGAAATAATTTGCGTAGCTAAATTCATTGTTCCTCCTTACTGACTTCCTTTTTGTGGAAATAACTGCAGGGTTTGCAAAAACTGTCTCCGCCGGGAGTCGAACCCGGGTCTTTGGCACTGTACGCCAAACGCCTTAACCACTAGACCACGGAGGCGGGTTGAGTGGTATTCGGCTACACCAGGTACAAACACCGACAGGCAGCCCTTGCAACCCTTCGCAGTTAATTTATTCCTTTTCTTTGAGGGACAGGGGAGTACTGGACAATGAAAAGCCGCATGCCTAGCTAGATCCATGGCGGATTCGTGTATTAGAATTAATTAATTTCTCACACATTGTAAATAATTAATTAATTCTAATACACGAATCCGCCATGGATTCGTGTATTAGAATTGCCAAAGACCCGGGTTCGACTCCCGGCGGAGACAGTTTTTGCAAACCCTGCGGTTATTTCCACAAAAAGGAAGTCAGTAAGGAGGAACAATGAATTTAGCTACGCAAATTATTTCTCTCATTCAATTCAATTGATTTCTCACATTATATATATATATATATATATATATATATATATAATTTACATATATTCTGAAATGTAGTTGTAAGAGTCAAGGAGTTGATGATTTTGTATGAAATTTTCATTTTGATGGTCTTCACAAATTATCTTGTTTAAGTGATCACCCAAAATCAGTTTTACAATCGTTAAAGTACGTGTCAGTGCATGATAAACACGAGACACAAATTTGTTGCAAGAATTATTGCTCATTTGATCAGAGTAAGTTCACACATGTCAAATAATGATCTTGAACTGATTCAAGTTTAAAAATGGAAAAGGGGAAATGAATTTTGAAACATCTCTTTCTACAGCCACGCTGAGAAAAAGGTTATATGGAAAGGTGTTTTCACCTCTCAGACCATCACAGAAAAATCGCGATGTTGGATAAACCATCTTGGCAACACCTCCAATGCTTGTGTATATCGACCACAGAGGGCGCTACATAGCACACAACTTTTATGCGACCCACCCGCTTCGCTCCCATGCAATACCCTGTCTGGCGTAGTTGGAGCAACTTCATATGGATTCCAGTTTGGGCGGGTCCTTACTCCTGACAAGGCACATTTATTCAATAAGTAAGTAATATTTTATATCCAAACATGTACTTTATTTTTAGCTTCTTGAGCTCATGTTCTAGCCTGTTCCCTCATGATAAAGTATCAAAAACCGTATTATACTTATCATTTGGCCAAATATTCAAAGCGTGGTAGGCCCATAATATCCGCCACAATAAACTGACAATCAGAAAGTGAAAAAGGTGTAATCGATTTTAGTCCATTTGACACTCCTATGTAGTCAATAGCTGACCTAGAAAAGTTGCGTACACTGAAGTTTTTTTGTTGATTTGTGATCTTATGTGGTCCTAGAACAATTTCAGCTTTGTTGCCCAAACGGCAACCTTGAGCAATTTTAATAATTTGCATAAATCCAAAATGGCGCCTGGTAGCCATATTGAAACCCAACTTTTGAACTACATGTCACATACTAGTGTATGATCCATGTATATAGGGGTTTCTAGGGACGTAGAATTCATTTCTGACACTAATTTTGCAATTCAAGGTCACGTTTAGGTCATAAAGGTCAAATAAAGGTCCAATATGTTACCTGTTATATGATGTGTCTACACTAGATTTTTAGATGCCTAATGTTTAAGTGAAGGGGCTTTGGGTGTGTAGAACTAATCCCTGAGATCAATCATTCATTTATTGGTCAGAAGGGGCCAATTCAAGGTCAAAGTTGAACTTAACATAATGGATAGTACTTTGTTTAGATATGACTTGTTCTTGGCGTTTATTTGGTGCCGAATGCCTTGATGATGTTATGTTTTCAGTTCAAGTTGGGTTCACGAATTGAAGGTCAGGTCCAAGTTCAATCTTACCCCTGGGTCACAAAGGTCAAATTCAAATATCTGTCATTTTTAGTTCATTGTCAGGGCTTAGAGGATAATATTTGTATTCAGAATTATGTCCGACCAAATTGTGGATAATAATGCAGAATCAATCTATGATGTCATTCATCCAAAATCCAGTTAATATCAGTCACAAAGTGATCATTTCAAGGTCAAAGTTGAACTTGACAGTGGATACTGCATTAGTATAATATGCCTATGAAGGTTTCGGGTCCGAACCTCGTGGTGGTGTTTTTCTCTTTACAACTCATCTTCAGCCAATTAAAGTTAAGTCAAACTCCGATGCATCTTGATCACAGGGTGAGAGGTCAAGTATGTTTTGTATATGGCACAAATGAATGGGAATGATTTGTCCTCGACCCAATTTGTTTTGCTTTTCTACTGGCCAAAACATATTCTGCTTGGAAAAACTCCCAAGTTGCTCTCTTTGGTCTACCAATGGAACAAACAGGGGACTTACACCATGACCACGGTCAGTTTTTGTCACACGTATATTGTAAAAATTATACTTGAAACAATGTTGTAGTCCAGGATTTTTAGTCCACGGCGAAATAAATAATTAATTTCAAAGTGCTATGAACATAAATCGCAGTAGAGCATCAGCATCACAATTTGGATTTATTCTCTTGGAAACCTCGTCGTCACACAATCATTCACAGTGATGTATGTGGTGATGATGATCTGGTATAAGTGATGGATATCACCATTTTTACCATATCACCATTTACACCCTCAGTTGTACCCAACATTTTCAATTGTAAGGATTATCTGCAAACATGGGATGTAAAGTATGGATTAGGTTTAGTGTCGTCCAATATTTGTCTAGTTGAAAACCCAGCAGCATGGTGATGGGATCTAGCACAGGTTTAGTGGTATTCTTTATGTTTATTACATGAGATTTTCCCCAAGCAACGTTTGGAATAGAATCTTGCTTCATATGATTAGTCTGCAGAAATCCAGAAGGGTTTACTGGATCAAGTCTTATTTTAGGCAGGTTCTCTGTGTCCTAAAGAAGTGTTATACACAATGTACTAGGTAAGGATTCATGGGTGGTGGTTTCGTTCTACAGTATTAATAATACCAGGAGTTATATTTGACGGAAACGAAACACCTACTTTGATTATGACGAACCATCAAACTCAGGCAGAATGGTGGATATTGAGACGATGTTCAGACTTATCTGATATGGTTGGAAGGCAAGGGTCCCTTAACCACTGATCTCCGATTAATCGCCGATTTGAAACAATGATCGTTCTGACTGGTCTTGGATCATCATTTTGAACGAGATGTTCATGAGACAACGATCTAGATTGGCTATTTGATTGACTGCAAACATTTGTGTTGCGGGGCCCAGGTCATCGAATTCGGCAAGTCTAGGGAGGTCCTTCTTCAATATTGTATTAAACTATAGGCCCTACCTTCCCAACACCATACACCGTGATGAAAACATGCATGGACCGTTCTGCATAGAAACTGCAAAGTGCTAATCTATGTCATGTACATGGTGTAGGTCTGCAAAGTATATCTGAAACTGAAAGTTTGAACTATAACTGCAACAATCTATATCAGACTATCCATACATACATACTGACAAATTTCCACCAAGAGTGGCAGAAGAAATCCACAATCATGATATTTTACATGACTTTTCAACATGCACCTAGACATCAACTTTGAAACATCTAAGAAAGATACTGTGTTATGGGATTTTTCGTTCTTGGATAGTAGAGCTACAATCCAGTATCATTTATTGGCATGATTGGAGAGATCACCATGTTTTCCTGTTGAGCACCTCTCATCAGCAATAATATTATTTGTAGCATCTGAACAACGAAAAGAACATGCATCATCTTATTATAGTGCTATGTGTTTATTCCTACAGGGCTGTGTTATTTTTCAAAAAGCCGGTGACAGATTTTGCCTATTTGGACATTCATATGAGTGAGACTTAAATGTGTGGCGGAGAATAACCTATGCTGACGCTATGTGTTAACTTGATGTACAAGAAAAATTATGTAACAGCTTCATAATCTCAGTAACGATCGCTCTTGCTTCCAACGAAGATTATTACCGGTAATACAAACCAAATGATAGTCCAATTGTCCAAGTGCATTACTACATCATCAAGAAACAGCACAGCAAGACTGCCAAAGACGTCAGTGCTGTGCATAGGTACTGTGGACATCCTGAACTGTAGCACCTCAAGTCATACGACCTAATATATATTTTAGTAATTCAACATTCAATGGTTTACAGTATATCAAAACGTAAAGAAACTAAACTGAGATGATTAGAAGCGGCACAATTCTAAATACTATTCTCTGAGTCCTGACAATGAACTAAAAATGACAGATATTTGAATTTGACCTTTGTGACCCAGGGGTAATTAGATTGAACTTAGACCCGACCTTCAGATTCTGAATTCGACTTACATTGAAATTATAACATAACTAAGGCATTCGATACCACATACCCGTCAAAGACAAATCATATCTAAATATAGTATTATCCATTATAATATATAGTTCAACTTTGACCTTGAATTGACCCCTTCTGGCAATGAATGACCTCAGAGATTAGTTACACACACTCAAAATCCCTTCATTTAAACAGACATCTATAACAGTTTAAAAATCTAACGTATGCACGGTCATGTAAACAGGTAACAAATTGACCTTTATTTGACCTTAATGACCTAAACATGACCTTAAATTGCAAAAGTTGCTTTGGAAATGAATTTTACGTCCCTCGAAACCCCTATATACATACATCATACACTAGTATGTGACATGTAGTTCAAAAGTTGGGTTTCAATATGGCTACCAGGCGCCATTTTGGATTTATGCAAATTATGAAAATTGCTCAAGGTTGCCGTTTGGGCAACAAAGTTGAAATTGTTCTAGGACCACATAAGATCACAGACCAGCAAAAACACTTCAGTGTACGCAACTTTTCTAGGTTCATGAAATGTCAAGCCGACTATTTTGAAGACCTAGAATAATGACAGTAATGATAATGATAAAAGGAGCATATGCATAAAAAAAAAAATGTAATTATCATAAAAATATGGGTAACTTAAACAATCATGACAAAATGCCATCCATGAAACATGATTCCACCATTTCATCGTTTAAAAACCTACTCTTTTGGTTGGTATTCTTCTAATTCATGTAAACTCGACGCTCCGTCTATAGTCATGTTTAACAAAAGGAAAACTTGGACCTTCGTCTAACATTGCTAAAACTCAACTTTAAACCCAGGGACGGATTTAAATATTAGCAGAATAATGGCCATTGTGTTTTTAAATTCATTGTAGAACAGTAATATATACGATGATTACCATGGATGATTTCTTCATTCATATACATATTCTTTTTTTTTTTAAATCTCTTCTTTATTTTATTTGTAGAGCCTATGTCAATGTACCGCTGGCATATGGGAAACCAATAATCATTGAAGGTAAGAGGAATACTTATATCTTATTTTATTTAATCATTGTCATTGTTCAAAAACTCACCTACCCCCTACAAAGTAAAATTAATGGAGGTTGAAGATTTATCAATCTGCCGGTCAATTGAATCTGGTGTCGCTGAAACAACTAGCTCGTTAGCACCCTAAGCAAGGGAACCAGATTCGATTACCAGTGGGGATTTTTGTCTAACCTTTGTAGAATTGAAATGGACGAAAGTAATGGGGAGCATTATTCTCTCATTTCCCATGGCGACACCATTAACAAACACACACACACACACACACACGCGCACGCACCCACACACACACACACACACACACACACGCACACACACACACACACACACATATATATATATATATATATATATATATATATATATATATATGTATATATAGAGAGAGAGAGACACACACACACATACACACACACACACGCACGGAATAAATGACGTTAGACACAAAAGGTTCAATATTTCGCCTACAAGGCTTCTTCTGAAGGCTTGAATCTTTTGTGTCTAATGGAGTCATTTATTCTGTGACTCTCTCTATTTTTAATCTCCGTCGCAGAACTTTTGAACTTTATATATATATATATATATATATATATATATATATATATATACATATATATATATATATATATGCATATATGTATATGCAGCAATTGGAAATACCCACATGAGAGTCTACCCGGGGTAGCCCCCCCCCCCCCCCCCCCCCCTCTGGGTAGACCAACCCCCGGTCGATTAGCGAACATTTTACGTATGTTTCTGGCCAATTAGTCAAGCCAGGTTAGATAACACTTCGAACTATTTATATCACAGGTGTCCCGGATGTTTGATTTATTGTCAACCCAAGGTAGTATTTGTAGCCATTTAGTCCACCCATAGTCCATTGGACACTCCTATGTAGTCAATAGCTAAACTAGAAAAGTTGCGTACACTGAATTTTTTTTGTTTATTTGTGATCTTATGTGGTCCTAGAACAATTTCAGCTTTGTTGCCCGAATGGCAACCTTGAGCAATTTTCATAATTTGCATAAATCCAAAATGGCGCCTGGTAGCCATATTGAAACCCAACTTTTGAACCACATGTCACATACTAGTGTATGATGCATGTATACAGGGGTTTCGAGGGACGTAGAATTCATTTCTAATGCAATTTTTGCAATTTAAGGTCATGTTTAGGTCATAAAGGTCAAATAAAGGTCAAATTTGTTACATGTGTACATGACTGTGCATACGTTATAGATTTTTAAAATGTTATATATGTCTAATGCTTAAATGAAGGGGCTTAGGGCGTTTAGAACTAATATCTGAGATAATCCATTCATTTATTAATCAGAATGGGTCAATTAAAGGTCAAAGTTGAACTTGATATTATGGATAGTACTTTGTTTAGATATGATTTGTCTTTGACGGGTATGTGGTGCCGAATGCCTTGATGATGTTATGTTTTCAGTTTAAGTCGAGTTCACAAACTGAAGGTCAGGTCAAAGTTCATTCTTACCCCTGGGTCACAAAGGTCAAATTCAAATACAGCGTACCTGTCATTTTAGTTCATTGTCAAGGCTTAGAGGATAATATTTGTATGCAGAATTATGTCCGACCAAATTGTGGATAATAATGCAGAATCAATCTATGATGATACCATTCATTAAAAATTCCATTTGATATTAGTCACAAAGGGATCAGTCCAAGGTCAAAGTTTAACTTTACAGTGGATTCTGCATTAGTGTAATATGCCTATAAAGGTTTCAGGTCCGAATCTCGTGGTGGTTTATTTAGCTTTATAACTTATTTTCAGTCAGTTAAAGTTGAGTCAAACTCTGATGCATCTTGATCACTGGGTGAGAGGTCAAGTATGTTTTGTATATGGCACCAATAAATGGGAAAGATTAGTCTTCGACAAAATTATTTTGCATTTCTACTGGCCAAAAACGAAAAGTGAGCTCCAATTTGCTCTCTTTGGTCGACCAATGGAACTAACAGGGGACTACCACGGTCAGTTTTTGTCACACGTATATTGAAAATGATATACTCGAAACAATGTTGTAGTCCAGGGTTTTAGTCCACACTTATTCACAGTGATGTATGTGGTGATGATGATCTGGTATAAGTGATGGATGTCACCATTTATACCATATCACCATTTACACCCTCAGTTGTACCCCATATTTTCAATTGTAGGGATTATCTGCTAACATGGGATGTAAAGTATGGATTATGTTTAGTGTCGTCCAATATTTGTCCAGTTGAAAACTCAGAAGTATGCGTGGAGATGGGATCTAGCACAGGTTTGGTGGTATTCTTCATGTTTATTACATGAGACTTTCCCCAAACAACGTTTGTAATGAAATCTTGCCTTATCTGGTTTGTCTGAGGAAATCCACAAGGGTTTACTGGATTCAAGTCTCAGTTTAGGGAGGAGAATGCTCTAAGTAAGGATTCATGGGTGGCTGTTCCGTTCTACAGTATTCATAATACCAGGAGTTATATTTGACGGAAACGAAACACCTACTTTGGTTATGACGAACCATCAAACTCAGGCAGCATGGTGGATATATTGAGACGGTGTTCCGACTTATCTGGTATGGTTAGAAGGCAAGGGTCCCTCCCTTGACCACTGTTCTCCACATAAAATTTACGTGGAGATCGGTGCCTTCACCACAAAGGTTTGCAATCAATCGCAGATTTGAAATAACCGTTTTGATTTGTCTGTAGGGGTCATCATTTTGAACGAGATGTTCATGAGACAGTGATCTAGATTGGCTATTGACACTTCGCGATTGATTGCAAACTTTGTGTTACGGGGCCCAGGTCATCAAATTCGGCAAGGGAAAGTCATTTATATCATATTAAACTATAAGCCCTACCTTCCCAACACCACACCCCGTGATGAACACATGGACCTTCCTGCATAGAAACTGCATGGTCCTAATCTACATGCTTTAGGTCTGCAAAGTATATCTGAAACTGAAAGTTTGCACTATAATTGCCACAATCTAGATCAGATCACCTCACACATAGTAAACATACTGACAAATTTCCATCAAGAGTGGCAGAAGAAATCCACACCACACCCCGTGATGAACACATGGACCTTCCTGCATAGAAACTGCATAGTCCTAATCCACATGCTTTAGGTCTGCAAAGTATATCTGAAACTGAAAGTTTGCACTATAATTGCCACAATCTAGATCAGATTACCTCACACATAGTAAACATACTGACAAATTTCCATCAAGAGTGGCAGAAGAAATCCACAATCATGATATTTTACATGGCTTTTCAACATGCACATAGACATCAATTTTTGAGATATCTAAGAAATATACTGTGTTAAGTAATTTTTCGTTCTCGGATGATATAGATAAATTCCAGTATCATCCTTGGGAAGATTTCCGTATTTTCATGTCGAGTACCTCTCATCAGCAATAATACTATTTATAGTATCTGAACAATTAAAAGGAAATGCATCATCTTATTATACTTGGAGATCCATATGAGCATGATAAGTTAGACGTAAATGTATGGCGGAGAATAACCTATGCTGACGCTATCTGTTAACTTGATGTACAAGAAAAAATATGTAACAGCTTCAGAATCTCATTAACGATCGCTCTTGTTTCCAACAAAGATCATTACCGGTAATACAAGCCAAATGACTGTTAAATTGTCCAGGTTCATTACCATGATTACTACATCATCAACAGCCCAGCAAGACTTCCACAGACGTCAGTGCTATGCATATGTGCTAGGGACATACTGAACTGTAGCATCTTGAGTCATACGACATAATATATTTTTAGTAATTCCACATTCAATGGTTTGCAGTATACCAAAACGTAAAGAAACTAAACTGAGATGATTTGAAGCGGCACAATTCTGAATACATATACTATTCTCTGAGTCCTGACAATGAAGTAACAATGACAGATACATGTATTTGAATTTGACCTTTGTGACCCAGGGTTAAGATGGAAGTTTGACCTGAGCTTCAGTTCGTGGTCTCGACTTAAATCGAAAATATAATATCATCAAGGCATTCGGCACCACATACCTGTCAAAGACAAATCATATCTAAACAAAGTACTATTATATCAAGTTTAACTTTGACCTTGAATTGACCCCTTCTGACAATGAATGAATGAATGATCTCAGAGATAAGTTCTACACACCCAAAACCCCTTCATTTAAATATTAGACATCTATAACAGTTTAAAAATCTAACGTATGCACAGTCATGTACACATGTAACAAATTTGACCTTTATTCGACCTTTATGACCTAAACATGACCTTAAATTGCAAAAAATGCGTTAAAATTGAATTCTACGTCCCTCGAAACCCCTGTATACATACATCATACACTAGTATGCGACATGTGGTTCAAAAGTTGGGTTTCAATATGGCTACCAGGCGCCATTTTGGATTTATGCAAATTATGGAAATTGCTCAAGGTTATCCTTTGGGCAACAAAGCTGAAATTGTTCTAGGACCACATAAGATCACAAATAAAAAAAATAAAAAAACTTCAGTGTACGCAACTTTTCTAGGTTCATGAAATGTCAAGCCGACTACCAGGGTTGATAAGAATCCCAACTGCCTATATCACAATCGTCCCGTTTGTTGTCAACCAAGAGTAGTTTCTGTGGCCATTTAGTCAACCCAGGGTAGATAACAATTCCTACTGTCTATATCACAGGCATCCTAGACGTTTTAGTTTGTCAACCCAGAGTAGTTTTTGTGGCTATTTAGTCAACCAAGGGTAGATAACAATTTCAACTCTTTATATCACACGTGTCTCAGATGGTTTAATTTGTTGTCAACCCAGACTCGTATTTGTGGATGCTTGTGATATAGACAGTAGGAATCGTTATCTACCCTGGGTTGACTTAATGGACACAAAGGCAACTCTGGGTTGACAATAAACTAAAGTGTCTAGGATGATTGGGATACTATATATAGGCAGTTGGGATTCTTATCTACCCAGGGCGGACTAAATGGCCACAAATACTTCTCTGGGTTGACAATAAATCAAAACATCTGGGACACCTGTGATATGAATAGTTGGAAGTGTTATCTACCCTGGGTTGACTAAATGCCCAGAAACTTAGTTCCCTGATCGACCCGGGGTTGGTCTACCCGGGGGGGGGGGGGGGGCTACCCCGGGTAGACTCTCATGTGGGTATTTCCATTGCTGCTATATTGCATATATATATATATATATATATATATATACACACACATATATATATATATATATATATACATATATATATATATATATATATATATATATATATATATAAATAAATATATATATATATATATATATATATATATATATATATATATAATGTGAGAAATCAATTGGATTGAATGAGAGAAATAATTTGCGTAGCTAAATCCATTGTTCCTCCTTACTGACTTCCTTTTTGTGGAAATAACTGCAGGGTTTGCAAAAACTGTCTCCGCAGGGAGTCGAACCCGGGTCTTTGGCACTGTACGCCAAACGCCTTAACCACTAGACCACGGAGGCGGGTTGAGTGATATTCGGCTACACCAGGTACAAACGCCGACAGGCAGCACTTGCAACCCCTTCGCAGTAAATTTATTCCTTTTCTTTGAGGGACAGGGGAGTATTGAACAATGAAAAGCCGCATGCCTAGCTAGATCCATGGCGGATTCATGTATTAGAATTAATTAATTATTTACAATGTGTGAGAAATTTGTTCTAATGCTATAGCATCGGCAACTCTCGTGGGTAAATTTACATAATGTGAGAAATCAATTGAATTGAATGAGAGAAATAATTTGCGTAGCTAAATCCATTGTTCCTCCTTACTGACTTCCTGTGCTGCCTCAGTTCTACATTAGAAAACGACGCCTTATATAAAACGGACATGACGAATGTAGTTCACTTATATGTGTATATACTTATATGTGCATTGTCTTCATCACATTTTATATCCTCATCCAGAAACGATAGATGGAAGGGCAATTCTGGATCCGCAGCTTTTCTCACCACCCGCCTGTCAGGCAGATCTTCCTCGGTCTCTCTCTGATGGGTTCTGGTACAACAATCACTGGCAGTCCTTGGTCTGCCAACCCCATGTTAAATTCTCTGAAATAAACCTACGGAAGTGCCTGCAAGGACAGAACATCTACCTCACAGGGGACTCGACTACACGGCAATGGTTTTCAGAGATTGCCAAGAACTTGAACTTAAGCAAAAATGAAGACAATCAGTTTAAAGAAAAGTCTTTTTACTTATTCAGGAGAGACTTAAAGAGCAATATTAATCTTGAGTTTATCTTTCACCCCTTGTCTCTTCATCCATCTTCTGTGTTTGTTAATCTCTCTGTTGTGCAGTTTGAAGCCGATGTCCTCCATAGCTTAGCCCGAACCCCTTGCCAAAATGCAACTGTCGTGATCAGTCCATGGGCACACTTCCCAAACTATCCTTGGGGAAGCTACATAGACTGGTTAGAGGGCATACGTGATGCCTACTACTATGTCACGAGAACATGTCCTAATATAAAGCTAGTTGTGAAGACACCCCACCCTGTCAATATGCAATGGGAGATGAAAGCCCGAGATTGGATGTTCTATCAGATGAAGGAAGCCATGTGGAAAGTCTTTAAAGGATCAGGAGCTTTCTTTGTTGATATATGGGACATGAATCTATCCTACCCTTCAGCACATATCAATATGCATATGCCAGATGTTGTAATCAAGGAAGAAATATCTCTGTTCCTCTCTCAAACTTGCCAAAGATGATGCCTACGTGTCTTATTTTGTATTAACATTGTGCGTAAATAGTCTCATGTCAGTGTACCTGTCATACCTGTAGGTTGGTCCTTAATTGCCAGTAGATGTCGAAATGTGATTATAATGATATGTATGTAAATGCACGTTAATATGAATGCTTATATATTAATTTATTTGATTTTATTTAGTTGTAAATAATTAATATTTAATTGCATTGTTGCCGTTATTGTGAAATTGTCTTTCCCTACAATCATAGCCGTGATTGTGCCTTAACTTCATTTACAATCTATTCACTACCACTGGAGTAATTAGTTCTCTTCTTGTTTATAACACTGAACAATAAGTGAAATAATAAAAAGCAGGTGCTGCGCAAGGGCTTAGACTAACCTTGCTAAATTAGTGGGTGCTAATAACATAATGATTCAAGTAAGCCAATGAGGCCAATGAATGATGTATTTTATTAATTATTTATTTAATAAATCTTGTTAATAATACGAATGTATTTATTTTTGGTTAGTTAATTTACTCTCTGCTATAATTTACTAAGTAAACCATTGTTGTTAAGGTTAATTGAAAATGTGTACATTGAAGGATACACACAGCATTTCAATGTGAACTTGCTCTTTTCTGAATTTGTTAATTTCTTTGCACTTCTTATTGGCTTCCTGTCTTGAACTTAGAGTAGATGCTGCGAAGTGCGGCCGGTAGCCGGTACATTACCCTGTGTGTGTGATATGTGATATATTATAATGCCATGTATTTTAAAGTGATTTTGCAATGCAAACGATGGACCGGCCGCACACCGGCTACCGGCCGCACACCGGCTACCGGCCGCACTTCGCAGCATCTACCCTATACAGTCTTGGAATATTTATGTACGAACACTCGAAAGGTAATTTACCAGATGCTTTCGTCCCTATATTTCAACGCAACAATGTTGTACATTCCTATCCAACTAGGCAAACAAACCATTTCCACCTCCCCTGAACTCGCACCATTTTTGTAAACAAAACAATCACCTTTACTGGACCCGAATTCTGGAACAGCTTGAATAACAAACTGGTTGATAGCCCCTCCAATTATTCTTTTAAACGGAAGCTAAGGTGTTACCTTTTAAGTAAGTACATGTATGTATGAATATTCATATCATGCTGGATCGTACAGGTGGTCACATAGACGTTGCTCGTGTACACTGTCCTGCCTTTACAAATTTTTTTCTTCCTTTTCTCCTTTTTTTTTTCTTTTCTTCCTTTTCTTTTTTTTTTCTTTCTTCTTCTTCTCTTTCGTCTTTTTCGTTTCTTTACTCCAATTTCTGAGCTTTGCTCTCCTTGTACGTTTAGTAAATCTGATACATGTACTTCTAATCCGTCTCGCTTTTTTATTGCATCCCAATGAGAATTTACTTACTCTATACGGGAGCCTAATCATTTACAAGCAATGCTTTTTATTTAGGCTCCCTACATTTTACATTTTTCTTCTTTTTGCCAGTCGTTCATATATCTCTCAGACTTTCTACCTATTTATTGTACATTGTACTTGATTTGAGTTCTTTACCCCTATGTTTTGAAATTGACAAATATGCTTGTAAAATCGTTTTTGTAAAAATCGTTTTGATGTAAAAGTGGAACAAAAAAATTCAAACTTCAAAAACTTCCCAGTGTCTTATCGTATGTTTTGCTTAACACTTGTTAACTGATTAAGGAGTACCATATTTGGGGCGTTGTAACAAGTAGCCCCTGCACAGGTGCTGAAGGAGCACAGATGGTGCTCTCCGGGTGCTAAAAACAGCACTAATTCGTAGTGTACATGTACATGTATTTTTAAAACGTCTCGTGAATAACATCAAAACTAGGAACAAAATCCATGTTTCTGACGTAATTTAAATAAATTTGTTTCATTAAATTTACAGAGAAAAGAATGATAGTTAAGCTGATACACAGCATTGGGACCCATCCAAAATATGTTTGCCATCAAGTTGATTAATATGAGGATACCTATAAATATGTTAAAAGCTAAATGATTTGCTAAATATTTTATGGTACTAATGCAATATGCATGTCGTTATAACTATATTTTACACAAAATATCATGCACAATAACGGCAAAATAATTCTCTCCCTGGTTCCAGACTCAGGGAATAGTCAAAAGAGAAGTTAGTCAAATGTATGAAACTGTCTGTGTTTGGAAATTGATATGAGATATTTTATAATATCATTGAATTATTCACATTTTAATGGCATGAAGATCAGTATCGCATTGAGAGAAATTGGCAACTGTGTCTTAAGTTTGTGACGCAATTTCTTCAGCGTTCGTATATTGAATGAATTTCATTGTTTTTCTCTCCAATGTTTTTTTTTTTTTTTTTTTTTGCTTTTTCCATTTTTTTATGCCTTTTCCATTTTTTTATGATAGCATGCTTTTATTAACATGTGCACTAATATGAAATAAATCATTTCATATAAGAAATAAAAAATGTAATTTAGATAGAAATGATATAAAAAGAACAAACACTTTCTGAATAAACAAATCCATTAACCAATTCATTCTAAGAAAAGGAGTTTTTAGATTATGAAGATTCATACGCAGTAACATCAGCATCGATATAAATGGGCAAAGGAATCAGTTTCGAGGGGACAATATAAGAAATGTATGACAAGCATACATGGAATCACACAGTCATGTCCGACTTGCCCATTTGACATCATAGTGCTTATTGTCATTGTGCGTACAATTTTTTAACCCTTTCAGGACGGGAATTATTTAAGGGCTACATTGATCACATTTTGTTCTTCAAATTGGCAATAGTAATATTTTTCTTTTAGTGCTATATGGTTCTAATAAGGTGTGATGTTTTTTAAAACAGTATTCATGGTTTAAAATTTTTTTGAAAAGTTGAAAAATTGCCAATTTTGATGAAAAACAATGATTTTGAATCTCTCAATGTGTTGCCAATTTAAGGATTTTAAAGCTTATTCTTGTTTTAAAAATTCCTGGCATTAAACGCAATATGGTCATGAAACAAAAATACATTAGTGTGTGCAGAAATTTTTGCTCTTTCTACTCATGCATCTGGTATATTTTCTAGAGCTCTGAATCAAAAGTTATTGAGCCAAACCACAAAATGTGGTCAATTGTCTTGAAAGGGTTAAAGGAAAATCATAACTGTCTTTTTTTGCTGTCTGAATATCCACCCTCTTTATTCTTAAACCTGTTTCTACTCCTGTCAAAGTCAACTTATTTGCCGACCAGAGTTCTCCTTTCACTCAACAACATTTTCATTCGGTTACTCTTCCGACAGATCATTATACATGTGTATCTACGAATGTAATTTATTGAATAATAAATGGTAAATGTTAAAATTGGCTATAAGCATCTTTTATTTTTGCTTGCTCCTATTATGGTTACCATAAAATCGAGAAATGAAATATCGGAGCACAATAAAGTATATTTTACAGTGTTGGATTAAATAATGGCAATAAATTAAAGAGATGGTTGAGTTAAAGGTGAAAAATAATTTGTGAGCTTTTTATTCATTTTATGTCAGTATGAAAGACTATCTTAAGAAATGTACCCTGAACCGGATTGCTCTTCAAATACCCTCATATTCAAAATATAATAAAAAATAGCTCAGAAGTTCGGACCAAACATTCATGCCACATGTATAGCCCCAGATATAGACATTTATATGTGCAGTGCAAGTGACTGAGTCAATTTCCTATCTTATGTACTTCATTATCAACCTTTCCTAATTGCTTCCAAACAGTTCCTTTCACAATGACCAGAGCTCAACTCTATTTTTAAATAATATCCATACGTCCATCATTATGATTGTGTTTTGAATACTGATGGGATATCTATTGACAATCTGCATTGCAACCATTAACATGATTAAGCTGAATTGTGCTCTTTTTCACCAAGCGCCTAACAGCTGCTTGATACCTCTCCTTCAACCTTTACTCTTTAAGCTGTATTTGGTGAATGTCTTGTGCTGATTTTAGTATCAGTGTTCTGATTAAAACGTACTGACCCTACTAGACAAATTTCAGCTTGATATGCGAATGGACCTTCTCACATTTACTGAAGTAACTTTTTTGGTTTCTTCATATCTGGAGTGCATGCTGGAAGCCATTTCTTATCCATGCTAGCCCTGCTCAATGGACTATGTTATAGCAAGTTAATGCTCATCAACTTTGACAATGAAAGTGATCAACTAAGGGACAATGGCTCTCATTCGTGTTTTGGTCTTGATAATCCTTGTCTTTCTTTTAAGTAATGGGCATGGGCATAATGGAAGCATTGTCAACAGATTTTCTGGAAGATGCCATAAAATTTCTATAAGGGTTAGATATATTGGTCGACGAATTCCATACTACAGGAATGCTGACTACACTTTCCAAGTAGAACTTTTGCTGTGTGGTGACATACAGCCCAATCCAGGACCATCAGTAAATGTCAACCGATTATTGATGCCTACTAATCATCAACAGGGCGACATAGGTGATTAGGGGAACAGTATGAGAGGAAAACACTTCTTGATATGTACAACATACACCATAGAGTAGACCCCAATACCTCGAAGACAATAAATGAACTTGGTCTATGTACGAAACCTCGCACAAAAAGGGGGTCAAAGGAGGAAAGCGTCGACATCTCAAGCCTCGTCCGCAAGATGCCATCCAACACAATGATAAACAATCAATGTTTGCACTGTGGAATGCAAGGTCCATCAAGCCAAAGGTTCCAATGCTGTGTGATTTCGTTATTCATGATCACATGATCATATTACTATAACATTGCCGGCAGCTTTTCTACTTGTTTCTCTTTCTCACCTTTTCCTCAAAGGTATAATGCGCTATATAAGAACTGTTCTATTATTATTATCATCATCATTATCATCATCATTATTATTCATAATTACGTTCATAAATAATGTGACGAGTTCTGACGAAGTAGGACACAATGTTGTTCGGAGCAGGTTCGGAGTGTGGAAAAGGGAATATAAGACAAAAGAGTATTAAGGGGAAGAGGAAGAAGATCAAGGGAAGAGAGAGAATCTGCATTTAGCAATCCAGACAAAGAGAGAAGAGTAGTCATGCAGAGATATACATGTGCAACAAGTATAATAATGAATCGCACAGGTGGAATAGTATCATGAGCATATAAATCAATGAGCAAAATATAAATATTTTATTTCAGTTGTGTTTTGGGCTGCATAATATTATGATTGTTCCGTACACATATTACAAAAAAAAAACAATAACAAAAAACCAAACATTAAGAGTACATCAAAAACTTAAAAAACATAATGGGAAAATTGGTAAGTGCAATGACTGCAAACAAGTGATGGGTGGTCTCAGAGTAAATGGGTACGACAGAAAATAGTTTTCCACGTATTGATTTCAAAACTTAACTCATACTGTGCCAAGGGGTTTAGGTCTCTTCAAAATTTTACCAAAATGTGATCAATGCTTACTTTTCAAATGTCTGCACTTCATTAACCATCTATTATTTCACAAAAGAGAGTACAAAATTTGTAGGAAATTAATTACCATTTATTATGATACCAAACATTACTTTACCCAACTTTATGCATAATAATTATTGAAAATTACATTTGAGTTTATTTTTTGTCCATTATATTTTGGTTTCTCATTTGTTTACTGTAGTTCAATGTTAAAATAAGGTAATATCTTTTTAAAAATTTCCAATTTTCTCTGAAATTTTCTATGATAGCATATAATTATAATCATATATTCAGAATGCTTGATTTATGCTCAAAATGTTGATATACATTGACCACCATATACCTTTCCTGTGGTCGAGCAATTGGTGAATGAAAATGACAAGTTTATCTGTCACATATACGTGCCATTGGCACTGAAAGAGTTAAGAGAAATAGAAGGGTAGATGAGAAATAAGAGGGGGCAGGAAATATTACTGAATAAGTCTCTTTTCCAAAGTTGTTCCTGTGACATAATGATGTGCCAAGTCTATGAAGGTTGTTAGCATTTTACTAGCTTCAGCTATTGTCATGTCGTCAACATAATTATATCAAATGCTCCAGTCTAGACGATGCTATGGCACCACTGATACGCACAAGGAAGATGGTCGGCCAAGTCGTATATCTTTTGGGACGCCGGCGTTAAAAGGCGCTAGGTCAGACATACTACGCAAATATTAAAGGAAACACCAGGCGATTTTAGGAGAGTTTGAAGTTCCATGGTGACTTTATTAGGTAATATTCATAAAGTGACGCATACATACAATGCACATACAGAGGGCGACATTACGTAATTTGTGATATCTACAGTAGATTATAACATCACCCAATGGCGCGACCACTTTTTTTTCTTCCTCTACTATTTCCTTCCTGTTTAGTACAGCATAAACAGACTGAAATAGAAATACAACTGTACATAATTCCAAACTATAAAAACTGTTGCTATACTTTAAAACACCATACAGGCTTCAATAGCAGGAGCTGACAAACAGGACGACCTTTTGGAACACCATGAGAACTTTGCCAACCTAATTTTAGCCTGAAATAAAAGCATCGAAAAACAGTTGTCTCTACTAGAAAACCAAATTTACTGGATTTGTCAAATAACTTCCAAAATCACATCAAATTACCCAAGACCCTAACGCAATATTATCACTAGCTCCTGTATACTGAAACTAGACCCAGATCCCAGATTATCTGACAACTAAAAACACAAATCTAACCAAAATTTGTCAACATTTCAAATGTCCCTCATTTTCCTTTCCTAAAAATCCTACAGGTGAGTCGATCGTACTGCAAATCTAAACAACTGATCAGAAATTAAAAAAACAAAAAACAAAAAACGTTGACACAATTTCTAACACATTATTCATACATGTAGCTGTGAATGTATAGCATTCCCATACACAATCAATAAAAATCCTGAAAATCAGATCGATTTTTTTTTCGCCTTTGAACAATACAAAGCAGCAAAAAACAAAGAGAAAAAACACTTTTTATAACATACATGTAGGCAGAATTCAATAGTAATAAATCATGGATAGAGTCGGGAGTGCCCTCTCTATACGCATGAAATGGAGTAAATGCACTACCGAAACTGGCTGAAATCAGAAAGTATACCCAAACTTAACATACATACATTTCCTTCAAAATCATCATGACAGGGTGCTGAAAACCAGGCACCTAATTAAAACTAAATAATTTAGGTGTGGGTGCCAACATTGCTTATTAAATAATACTGGTTACCGCTTTGGATTAGTTTAGACAAACGTGTCGATAATATCTGCTACTAGCAATATTTGGCAAAGCACAAATTAGAACTATCCCAATTCTAAATTTTGGGAAAATATAACTGACTGATAAAACTTTGAAATGTGACAAGGACACACAGGTTGGACTCTAAAGTAGATATTAATCATCTTGGAATGATAAAATGAATACCTAAGGTGGAAAACTGGAACTTTCTGCATGGCCCTGCTAGCATTTGACAAACCTACTATAATAATTCACATACACGGAGAATTTAATAAAATGCAAAAACTGAACCGCTAGCATCTGAATATCACAATTCAAAAACAGACTCTATACACTTTATCAAGACCATGTACCAGCTAGTCAGAACAATATCCATTTCTGCAGTATTCCTGTACAAATTCTTCTCTATTTCCTACATCAATAACATAAACTCGGTAAGCCAAACCCAAACCTTTGCAGCAAAATAATAATTTCTTAGAATTACCCGAAAACAGGAACATTTTTTCTTTTATAACTGCTATTTCTTATTCCTCAATAACAAAGAAACTCAAATACATGTACTGCTGATATGTACATTTTCCCAACAATTTACTAATAATCCAATTCTCTCTTTCATTGTCTCTACCTTCCTTCATAACATGACATATAAATATAAATACAGTATGTTTTCCAAGTCATAACTGATTACAAACAATGCACATGTTTAATACGCAACTTGTTATTCCAACAGTTTTTTTTCTTTTGTACAGATATAAAACGTATACATCACATTCATCAATCTCTCTGTACATGTATAACTTTCATGTTTGCTTTCCTACAGGTAACCCCTGATTACTTTCATCCCTATTGGTAGGATACTAATACCTATCCACATATTGATTAGCCATATGCGTATGGTACCCAACTTCCTCCGTCTATCTTCTTTTTCTCCCTAAAAAAAAAAAAAAAAAAAAAAACACATGCAAGACAAAAGTAAGGGAATTGCCCCTGCATGCAAAATGTCATGAACCAAATAAATCACATTAAAGATCGAGAAAAAATAAAAAATGGACCCCTCAAGACAAAAAATAGAAATAGATAGACTGCTGAAAATACCGACAGAACTTATATTGAGACAAAAAAATACATAAAATTGGGGGGAAAATGAGAGGAAAAAATTAACAGCATCCTCTCACGTAATCAAATGATAGTGATAGTGGAAAATTCAGTTCAAACAAGTTCGGGTAGACGAAGGGGTAAGCTGCGCAGACCTCGCCATCATAACTGGGCTTGCCTGATGAATGGAAATCCTTAGATGATTCACACAACAGACGGAGAGGCTAAACCTGTGCAACAAGTTTCCATGGGAGCAAAAGCTTGAGATGGAAAGGCCTAGAACAGACATGGTGATGGTGTCTGGAAAAATGATGATTATATGCTGATTGACAGGAGTTGAAGCTGCTTTGCATTGAGCACCAGGTGGATCACTATTGGTGAATGGGAATGAGACTGCGATTAGCCGATGAATGACCGAAGGTTGACGGTCGAAAGGGGAGGGGGGGGGGGGTGAACTGACCAGTTGGGATGGAACTGGAGCGAGGTCGAGGTTGTAGACATCAAGGACATCACAAATACAGCACACGCAGATCAGATCACATCCAAACAGCCACACCAAGAAGCACTGGGGTGCTGCCGTGCTGGCATTACTCACCGCTAGGCCCTGGGCTAAGGTGAGACCGAAAGGGATGAGTAGATGACAGAGTGAGCTGAAGACAGTACAAATATGAGAACAAGTTGACGATGACGTAGACGTGATGGTGAACAATGACGATGTCGTAGAAGAAATGAACACAGCTGGGCAAACATAGGACCATAAATTACTGGACGAAGTGTAATTACTCACTAGATCTCCGACGCTGACAGAAAATGAGGAAGTTTACTGGACGCGTTGACGAGTCAGAAAAGTATCGAAGACAGCTTACGCACACAGTATAGTGCGCAACCGCTCACGTTGCCGTGCCCTCAGACCAAGCGTTTCGTTGGAGGTGGAGAACACTTGCCCAATGGAACTTGCAATGGCTCCCTAAAGCTATCACAGACACTCTAGCTGACCGCCTGGTCCGCATATGTGAAGCTGCGTCTCTTCCTTGGATGTTTGCTCACTAGTTCGTTATCCCACCGCTGCCATCACGCCAATATTAGAGGAAACACCAGGCGATATTATGAGAGTTTGAAATTCCCTGGTGACTTTATTGGATGGCATTCATAAAGTGAGGCGTGTGTGTGTGTGTAATTGGGTTTTTACAGACGTGTATCAATCAGATATGATTATTTACGTCTGGGACCGACCTTTAACGTCACCATCCGAAAGACGTGACTCAGTCTCGAACCTGGATCCCCTGAATCAGTTTATAACTTCCACTGTTAGCTGGATTACAGGCGCACGCCACAACGCCCAGAGGCATACATAATGATAATGCGCCTACAGAGGGCGACATTACATCATTTGTGATATCTACAGTAGATCATAACATCACGCTATATCGCCAGGCATGAAGCTCACACAAATTGCAACGGAAAATATGACACGTGTGCAATACCAATGAAGGTCTCCTCTGTGATATATAAAAGTCCTAAAAAATCCAAGTGGTGGAAATTAGTTTTTTTTAGAGGTTTTTTTTCAACCACCCATGGAAAACGTTGTGTACGCTATGTATCCTTCACGATCCTTCATAAACGCAAACACAAATTTTAATTCGTATCAACATTGGTAAGTGAACAGTCTCCTAATTTTAAAACTATTTTTAAAGCAACGCTTTAATATTGCTGCTACATCACATAGATGTTGGCATTGGTAAGTAATGTCAAATAATATGATTATTAATTAACGAATCACACACAAAAAATCCTTTAAAATTGAGATGATAAATGGTCACTAGATTGGTATTACATCACCATCGATGAATGATGGCAATAATTATGACAACAGGGTAGTAAAACATATCCGATATTGGCAACATTTACAATCAAAGAACTTTGGTTTCATAAAATTCTAAAATAAGCTATGAATTGATTTAAACAAACAATCTGGTTGTGAAAAAATATTTTGGTGGGAACAAAGACAAACACAAACACACACACACAATAAAAAAATAATATATCATTGGCGGCAACATAAAATTGCCCCATTATGATTCAGTAGTGTGCCACTCTCCTCTCTGAAAGACAATACATTCTAAAAATAAAGTGTTTAATCAACATTTGAAAGGTGAAAGGTAAAAGGGGATATCGTTTTTAATATGTTGTATCACACTATTCATATTGCTGTATCTAACATACATATGTTAAATTCAGCATGTTTAAAACTTTGTCAGTCCTTGGCCCTTCTCATTGTTGATTGTCACAATTTAAGTTTTAGAGTGTAAGACAGCATGTGTCCATTTTTTAAAATTTATTTCTAAAGCCCTCCAAGATGTATTTTCATTTTTGTGTTCCACTGCCGCATGCCACAACTTTTTGTTTTTGTTCATTAGGGAAATGACATGTCAAATAATAATAATAATAAAAAGTTATGAGCAACGATGTGCGCCCCTGAAAATACGCCATACCCTTTTTAATCCACTCCTCCACAAATTTACATGATGGTGATGATAATGGTATGTTTTATTAAAGAAAAATATCATGTCGCAGCCCAAGGGCTGAATTGAACAATATTTGTACAAAGATAAAAGGTTACACATATCTACAACATACAGAAAATGTCAACATATACAAGGTACACAAATTACATTAAAAATGTCATACAAGAAAAAAGCAAAATATGGAATAAATACAAAGTGCTAGACAATGAAATAACGTACAGAAAATTAAGCTCGAAAGCGACTATTTTTTCGATAAATAGTTTTACTCATATCAAAGTGCTCAAGTTCGTTAAAATTACATTTTCTGTTTGGTCATTATGCAGTCTCGTACATGTCGTACTACAAACGGATATATTCCAACAACTCTTCCCCTCATGTCTCCCCATTCTCTCTCTCTCTCTCTTTCTCTCTCCCTTTCTTCCTCTCCTTCTCTCTCTCCCTTTCATCATCTCTCTCCTCTCTTCTCTGCTCATATGCAATTTCATTATTTCCATTACATGAGAACATATATTCTTAAATGTAATTATGTGCTTTAATTAGAGGGCGTCCCTGTAATTAAGCCGTTGCTCAAATCACGGCCGGGTATACAAACATAGTTCGTCAACTCTGTTCAAGTTGAGCACAATAAGGTGCATTTTGTACATTTCACTGGTTGGACAACAGCACAACAAAAGAATGTATATCTGGGTGTGTCCAACTGAAAACGAATTGAACAATCTGTGTGTACATGTGTATAGGCCAGGAGCCTGTCCCGAAATAGTCACCCCTTTTTATATATGAGATTTGACCCCTTAAAGTTACTAAGACCATCCATGTCGTTCACAAAAAGCTTGTCAGTCCGAACGAAACCGCCGGGGTTCTTTTTTTGGCCCCAGAGCCCCCCCCCCCAAAGGGCCCCCCAAGTCGGGTCAATTTCAACCCATCTAACATATGCGCCAAACTTTCTCAGAAGGAAGTAGTATGGCTAAACATTACCAAAACACAAAAGCTGACAATAAATTTCCGTCGGGATGGGTTGTCAGGCCCATGAAAATTGGGGCAAATGTTTTATCTTAAGGCCCGTGGACCAAATTTTGTCAGAAGAGGTATGGGCGTACATTACAAAAATATAAAAACTGACAAAAAATTCCATCGGGAAGGGGGTGTAACGCTCCCCTGAAAAGAACACAGCAAAGTGCCCCTAAACCAAGCTTTGCTGCCCAAAATGCTCTGGATGTATAGAAAAAACATTTTTTGGCATTGCAACCTCGATAACTCCAAAATGTCTCATTCAATTGAGGTGAAATTTACGTAGCAGAATTTTGAGTATAATAACTTTTTTTGGGTGCAATAATAGTTTGTGTCAAATGATAATTTCAATAATAAGTTATTAAATTGTGAAAATTGTATTGCTTTCTCAAAAGTAGTCAAATGATATTGTCAGGACTATGTCAACACACCCATAGTCCATATATGCCTGTTTGGCAAGGCATAATAGAGAGCTTACAAGGTATTTGTGTAATTAACACATAAATGGTAGATTTCAGCATGGCAGCCACATACTTTTATATCTAGATTCGCAAATTGGGATCAAGGTCTCACAAAGTTTTGATCTTGATTAGCTAAGCTGAAAATAGTATCATCAATATCAAGTGTCCTAGTTACTTAGAGGGTGACCTTTATTTGGATGGATACGCTGAGATTAGATTATCATCAGTACCGTATCAAGTTCTTTAAGGTTAATTTTGAATGGCTAACGTAAAATAATCAATTCAGAAATTAAGCAACCTTAAGCCTAAAAAGGCTTGGTTACTAGGAGCTAGGATACGGCACGATCCTTCATTGGTTCTAGGAAGATACAGATATGGAGTTTGCTATTACTTGATCTTTGCTTCTTCCATCTAATTCAGATTGTTCCATACCTTGCATCTCCAATTTTGTGGTGCGATCGTGCCTTTCTCCGCTATGGGATGTCGAGCTGTCAGCTTGTCTGATTCTATTCTCGAGGAAAATTATGAAGGTGTAGATAAAGGGATTAATGGAAGAATTTATTGGAACAATAAGAATGACTGTCCACGCGTAGAGGGAAGGATCCAGAGTCACGGCTCCCGTCTGTGACAGAAAACCCATAATGATCACAGGCATCCAACAGGCAAAATCTGTAGCGATTAAAAGCGCCATTTTACCTGCAACTCTAGCTTCGCGTCTGCTTCTGCTGGACATGCTGTGCCTGATGGATGCTGAAGATCGAATAACCTTGACGAATATGGCCACATAGCACACTAATATGAAGATAAACGCCAGTAAGTTGACCCCCATGAAAATGAAAATTGAAAACCACCAAGGAGGTCGGGTACCGGTATTTGTGGTGATAAACTTTACCTCATGCTCCCAGAAATTGTTAACCCCTAAGATGACAAGCACTCCAGAACCGTCCATCTCCACGTGTAACGGTAACCCCATGCAGACATCCGTTAGACCATACACGTCTGACTTCATCAAAAGTGGAAATGTGCTCAAGAAAAAAGTGGAACACCATATGGTAATGATTAGAGCAATGGATAATTTGGGGCCAATTTTGTGCTTCGAAAAAGGGAATAAAATGCATATGAATCTATCAATAGTGATTAGCATTAGGGTAAACACAGATGACTCGCTCGACAATAGCCCTATGAATCCAGCAAAGTTGCACAAAGTAGATTCCCGCCATTGCGGAGCCCCCAGGTAGTACTGGTCGCCGAAGTAGATGTCTGCAGAGGTTATGGTAATCATGTAAATTCCCATCAGACAGTCCGCAAAGGCCAGACTGATGATCATCTGATTCTGAACTTCATTACCTGGAGACCTTTTCATTCGAAAGCGAGCAAGGATCACAGCAGCGTTCCCAAGCAGAGCAGACAATCCCATGACCCATCCGAGGACTCTCAAGGTTGCTCCAGGATATATACTACCACATGTCTCCAGGGGACTCGATTTGGAGGTTCTTGTGCAGGTGATGTTAGGATCGTAACGCAGAAGGCAGCAGAGGCGATTGTCGGATGTTGACCTGAAAGGGACAGTAATAATGTACTGGTAAGATAATGAATACCATTATGTGTGTGTGGGTGTGTGTGTTTAAAATATCTGAAATGCTTAAAAGCTGTACCATTCATTCAAAAGAGTGTCTGTCTATATCTGAATTTATCTTATGAAGTTCCAAATCTGAAATGGTTTGTAAATTAAAGAAATAAATCACAAAGTTGCGTGTTTTATACACGTATTTTATATGTTATTCTATTCTGTAGCATTGGCAACTTTTCAGTATTGAGGTCTAGGGGGCAACCGTTATTTATTATGCCTTACTAAAAAATGACAAATTTGTTGAGTATTCTTTTCAGTAAAAAAAAATGGAAAAAGGTATGTTGGTTCTTTGGAACTACATGTACATCAAAATAAGAAAGGAATTGGGTCAAATTTACCGATAGTTTTTTGAGAATAATAGTAGCATTTCTTACACTCTACATCTATTTTTGGTTAGGGAAAAAAAAACGACAACGCTGGAACGGTTGCAATGCATTATGCTTACAGTATTCAGTACACGTGAATTTTTTTTTGTATGTTATAGTGTGTACGGGTTTGTAAGTATAAATGTATGTATGTGCTTGGGTGTGGGGATGAGGGTGTGGGATTATGTTTAACGGGATACATGTGTTCGTGTGACTTCAGTTTTTTTTTTTGGGGGGGGGGGAGGATGAGAGAACAGACAATATTTTTCTCTCAGAAATACTTTTCTTAGATCATGTATATAAAAATACATGTTTTCTAAACAGTTTATGAAAATGTACTTCTTTTTATTTCATCCAGTTTTGTTATGAATGATTTCTACAATTTGTATTTGATTTGAGAGAAAAAAATAACAAATAACATTAAGAAAAATGGTAATGTGCTGCGCCGGGGCTGTCAAAAACACTCAAGTACGAAAGGACCCGACTTTTCTAAACTGTTGATGTGCCGTCATCCTCGCTTCCCTTGTGAAATTTCACATTACTCATGTATAATTTTTATATCAGATGTAAGATTTCCCCTTTCTTTATCCATCTGACGTTTACTTTGTGTGGAAGAATATCAGTTTTTCCTTTTGATAAAAATATTTTGCATTGTGTACTGGTTTGTTTGTTTCGTTTGGTTTGCAGCTTTAAACAATCCAATATATGAACGCCAAATGCATTTAGCGAATCAAAAATTGATTTGCCGCGTAAATTACAGAGAATCTACAACCCAAGTGGAGAACGAATAAATCAAGTGTGTAGCGCAAAATGTTTTTATCGAAAATAAAATTGGTTTTGCGCGTAAATTACAGAGAATGTATACAGTGGTATAACACAAATGAAATATACATCAGTGGGGGTATGGTATGATATCCGTTCAATTCTACCTACAAATTTCCTAACGGGGGTGGGGGCCCTCTTCTGTCCAGGCTTGTGACTTTATTTGATATAAAACAACGAAAGCATAGTTTCTTTCTGGAAGTGTGCCGGTATACTTTTTCTCTTTATTTCTTCCTTTGATTGGAAATAAAATGCAGTTGGTGTCTCCCTATGATTATATGCATGACGATATTCGTATTATGAGACTAATATAAACATCATGAGTGATGTCGGAATATGCATCAAAAAGAAATAAGAAGAAACACTTACAAGCCTTTTAACGAAGAAAGCCCAGAAAGTGTTTCCGGATGGACTTTACCGAGCTCCGAGTCGAGAAGAAAGCTGGATACATCATTGTATTTTCGGGATGGTGATGCAGAAATTATTGATAGAAACGACCGTCAATGATGAAGATGATGATGATGAAAAATAAGTAGAATTAGTTTCAAACATTGTGACAAGAAGTTACTTGGGAAATGAACTACTGACACGAACAAATATATATTTGAGCAATTCCACATGGCAGGAAAATATATGAAAATGTGGATACACTCCCCAATAATTATGTTTTGAAAATTGAAGGAGAATATAGGGTAAAATGGGATTCATGAAATTACTTTGATCTTGAAGACCTACACGTGCAACAGGTAAAGACTTGTTATTGTCATAATTATGAAACTGAACGTATCATTGCCCCATTTTTTTCAAGTCATTAAAATCATTAGGCTGTACCATGTAAAATTGTAGTCCCCACAGTCCCCAAACGGTCAGTATTCTACTCCAGAACTTTAAGCCTACCATAAGTTTAAGCTGGGTCTAAAATCGAGTTTAACAAAGGATTTTTTTAAATTCAGCATTCCACTTTTCTTTCTATTTTCTGCAGGTATGCATGATCGAAACTTTGAAATAAAAAAAAACACGAACTATGAATGATATAACTATGAACACGATAAAAACTACTTTCGAAAAATAAACTCAAGGGTGATTTATAAGGCATATTGTACTGCCCATAGAAATCAGGTTCGCATTACGTAATATGCCATTGTAATGTTCGCACATTTCTACAGGTCATAGACAGGGCTATCGAAATTGCCTTGAGTTGGTTTTTCGAAAATAGTTTTTATCGTGTTTATGATGAATGAATTAAACAACTTACAAATATTGAAGAGACGGGATGAACACGAATGCTCCGGGGTCAATACGGCTGATGTGATTGTTACTCAAGTCCCTAAGATGCAAGAATGAGCAAATAAATTTGTCATGCATGCATTTAGTTGAGTTTATGTTTAATTTTTGGATTGGAAATAAAATATTTCAATGAAAGGGTTCCATAAAACGACAACAAAAACTATGACATAAATGTTGGATTAGCATGACTGAACAGGGAAGAGACACGAGTATGTTTACTTCTTAATACTATATATATATATATATATATATATATATATATATATATATATGTGAAGAGAGAATATAATGGTACAGAATGAAGCAGGTCACTCGGTGTATTTGCAAGCTTTCGGCTCCTGCCCTTCTTCAAGTTTATTTGCTAAATCAAACAGAATGAAACAAATAATAATAATAAGCAACTTAACAAAACTAAAGACAACAGAACAGAACTATCATAAATCTGGCAACATAAATCAACAGGAATAATTATAAGTGAAATTGAAAAGATGTTACTCGCCAAAACAAAACTAAAGATAACAGAACAGAATTGTTATAAAGCTGGCAACATAAATCAACAGGAGTAAGTGAAATTGAAAAGATGTTATACTCGGCAGGAGTAAGTGAAATAACGAAAATGGAACTCAATAAAAACAAAAGTAAGCAAAGTAAACAATTACCTGACTTTTAAGGTCGAAGCAAAAGTATATGTACTCTCGTGTGTAATGGGTAGGTGTTCTGTGCAATAATCGTTACATGTAATACGGACGTCATGTAGAGGGCGTTTACTACACAAGTAAATAAATGGGTGCGTCCGACCGGAACAATGTAAAAAAGGGTGAAGTTCCAGCGTTGAGGGGATGATTAGGCAAGACAATTTGGCTTTAAGACGATTAATTTGGTTTTTACTCTCTACATGACGTCCGTATTACATGTAACGATTATTGCACAGAACACCTACCCATTACACACGAGAGTACATATACATTTGCTTCGACCTTAAAAGTCAGGTAATTGTTTACTTTGCTTACTTTTGTTTTTATTGAGTTCCATTTTCGTTATTTCACTTACTCCTGCCGAGTATAACATCTTTTCAATTTCACTTACTCCTGTTGATTTATGTTGCCAGCTTTATAACAATTCTGTTCTGTTGTCTTTAGTTTTGTTTTGGCGAGTAACATCTTTTCAATTTCACTTATAATTATTCCTGTTGATTTATGTTGCCAGATTTATGATAGTTCTGTTCTGTTGTCTTTAGTTTTGTTAAGTTGCTTATTATTATTATTTGTTTCATTCTGTTTGATTTAGCAAATAAACTTGAAGAAGGGCAGGAGCCGAAAGCTTGCAAATACACCGAGTGACCTGCTTCATTCTGTACCATTATATTCTCTCTTCACATATCTAAATTTAACATGGTTCAACCGATTGGTACACACATCCACACCTCTCTCGCTATATATATATATATATATATATATATATATATATATATAATAACTTGTGACTTTAAGGCGAATCCTTTTATCTCAGCCTATTGTTCAGATTCGCCTTAACCCACGTTCGCTGTCGCCTTAACGTCGAGTTTCTATTGTGACGGAATAAACCGCATTGTTTTGATTCGCCTTAAGGTAGGAGATATGCTTACATTTATATGTATATCTATAAACTTATGAAATAGTAACTCACATTATGGCCATATGAATTCATTACGAATGATGTTACTAATAAGAGGGTTGTAACGGCAATGTTGAGAGTACCCGTTTGTAGCCAGATAAAATGCTTCACTTAAGAGGAAATTTCTCTACAAGAAATTTTATCGTACAGCGTAGTTGATTTGATTGTACGTAAGCTAAAGATATAAGAAAATAAACCTTTATTCACTAATGGAAGATATAGTTATTGATGATTATGTCACATTTTCGATTCCTGAGAACTTACAGATATGCCAGTTCTCCCAGGCCTTGGAATGCAGCTTGCTGAAGATGTGTGATTAGATTACTTGATATATTTCTAATAAAGCAGGACATAGAAGAAGGTAATTAATAAGATACACGTAAAGTGAGAACATGCGCGTGTTAATACCGTATAATTCATTTTAATCTGCATTTTTAGCTAGTTCTGAAACACTATCTAAACACTGTCAACCCTAAAATGAAAATCTAAGATGTAAATAATAACCTCACATGCACAAATAGTAAATATACAGTATAGAAATAGAGTTGTGTTCGCAGACATTATCATTTGAAAAAGCATTATATTCATTGAAGTCACCTTCAGTACAGTGAATTAGGTTCAGCCACTTTTCTAGGTTGGTGAATAAATATAGGTTAGTTGACCTCTCTGTAAGTAATTTCTGAAGAAAGTGAAAACAGTGACAGTGACAAAATCGTACGAGGTTATTTCAAGTCGATATCAGTTAAAGCATTTTTATAGAAAACCACAGACCATGTACACGTTCTGCATAAATAATAACATATTTATTGTAAAAAGTCGACAAGGTGGACTGCTGTCAATTATATCTTTAAGCATTCATTGATCAATTGGTATTGCTGAGTGAGCGAACATTCCATTATAAATTTATTAACCAACTGATTGATCCATGGAACAACAAAGTTTAACCGGTTAAATGCTACATGTCTTTTTCTGAAAGCTCATTATTTCGAAGGTTCGTTTTCTCGGAAATTTCGTTACCCGGAAAGTTCATAACAGGGGTGTAGAACATTTTAATATTTTTCAATATCTAAACTTTTTTTGTAACTTTTCGTAAGGAAAATGTACAGAAGTTACATACAGAAGTTATATAATTATCCTGGAACCTCGCTGCCCAAATATGTGGATGCTCTGGCACTTCTGCGCCTGAATATGAAGTTAGTGGTTGCACGAATATCAAAATTTTGAAAAATGCCCAGAGGGAGGGAGGGGGGGGGGGGTGCAGCCACTGCTGAAGGGGGACGCCTTTGGCTCGAATATTAACTTTCCAGTGTTTTTAAAAGCGAGCGAAGCGAGCAAGAAAAACATGGCCAGTTTTTACTTCTTTTTCTAATTTACTTCCCTTCTTTTCTTTCTGATTTTGCGGTGCGTTCCTTTCCCTTTCTTCTTTCTTTTTTTTCCTTCTCCTTTCTCTTTTCTCCTTTTTCTTTTTTCTTTCCTCTTCCCTCTCCCTTTCCCCCTCCTTTTTTTGCCGACAGAGGTGGCGCATATTCCGACAGCAATTTTGAGAGGGGGGAGGGGGAGTGACATCCCCCACACCCCCCTCTTCTAGTGACGCCCCTGTTCATAATCTGAATGATATTAATTCAGAAAAAAGAAATAGGGTTCATAATTCCCCAAGTTCGTAATTTCGAAAATAAATCCCTACATCATTTTTCGGAATTAAGAAACACGAGTACCCTCAGTTTTTAATGTTAATTTGCAGTTAAATACTTACAAGACAAATAATGTATCTAATCCACAGAATCCACAGGGCTCTATTGTTTGGATCAAGTTATGACGAAGGTCTCTGATGTTCATGTATATAGATATAAGAGACAAAATTAATGTTCTTGAACTAACTTTTTAAACTTTTTAGATTAAGGTTTCATTTTAGGCTCGATTCCCGGGATTTTCATATCTTGCATAGCGACTTAATGTTATTTTTTTTAAAACTCGGGTAAGATATTTTCGGATATTGTCATAAGAAAATTCTGCCTACATTCTAAAGACAAATACTAATCGTTAATGATTTGAAAATCTGAATTCGAGAGAATAAAATTTGTAAAAAATTGTAAGACATTTTACGCCACATATTACAATTGATGGCTTTCCATTATGAATATAAAGTGATCTTTATACTCACGTCCGAGAAATTTGGAACTGGTGATGTTTAACATCTTCTAAACTGTGCTTATTATCCGTTATCGAATTTCGAGACACTTATCTCCGGAAGCTTTTTGTATGTATGATGTGTCTAACATTTACTTTCAACTTGTTAATTGATATCATAAGAATATCATGTCATTTTATAATCCTATGGGGACTTAAGATATCTGCGCTGACAGCAAGCATGCATTGATTATGTTCGTTATACTTACAAACCAAACAGGCTGATCAATCCGGCAAAGGTATCTCTTCTGATGGTTTGCAATTCATTGTGCTTCAAATCTCTGTGAGAATAGATCAGGTATTAATAAATAGTAGAACATAATTCACGAAAATTACACTGAAAACAATGAAAATAATATGGAACAATAATTAGGCCTGCCATACACTACTTTCTAAATGAAAAGGAGTGAATTTGTAGCTTTGCATTAAGAGTGAAGGCACTATCACTCCTAATGGAGTGGTAAAGCACTCCTGTTTGAGTGAGCATGCCGATATTCCTTCATCAGCCGTCTCACTGACAGAGTGAGCCCGTGTTCCGCTCAATATCATATGCAGACTGAATTTTTGTTCATTCGTGAGCAACGATTGACGCAAGGCAACCAATGACAAGCAGAAGCCGATCGCATATCATGATCGAGGCGCGAAATCGAATTCCACCAAAGAGAATCAGGCACGTGCATACAAAACATTGGGGCATGATCATGTCTCAACGTGGCATATGTTGTGGTTACTGCCTTTCTGTGTGACTATGGATTTGGAGACAAAATCATCAGGATATTTGAAGGTAATGCACTGCACGATCCAACAATAAACCAGTATATTGCCGAGTGAGCCACCCTGGGTTTTTTTTTATCGACAGATTTAATATGTCAGACATGTTAATGCTGTTAACAGTTTTGAAAATACAAACTGACTGCCCTTGAAAATCATTGTCAGTGTCATTTCTTTGTTGTGAATTAAACTACAGGTACCATTCTTGAAAAAAGGTGGTTAATACTCTTGAGACAGAGTTGATGCTTTCACTCAGAAAGGAGTGATTTATCTCCACTCTTTCGACATGATTGATAAAATTTTCACTCTTTAAAGGATTGGTGTTTCACTCTTTCCTGAGTGAAATAGTGACCACTCCTTTTTTCATTCGAAAAAGGGTTGTCCCTTATTTAACTCCTTGTGAGAGTGGAATTTCCCTCTCTTTTGAGAGCTTCTTCACTCTTTTACATTTAGAGAGTAATGATATCATACGGTTCTTAATTTTGGTAAATGCCATATCAATTTGGAAATATCTTTTAGGTTGGTTTCATAGAGGCAGGTCCCATGAGAGAAACAAGAACATGACCTAGGTCGACAATATGCAAGTAGAAGAATATTATTTTAAATCAGACACACTGAAAACACTGCAATAACAGCTTGATAAAAACAAGCAGACTGTCATAAAAATCGTATCATGGAAGAATAGTTCACTGTGTCCTTTGAACAATCTTTCAAAATGTACTAATACATGTACTATTAAACTGTATATTCATTACATGGATCTGAATCAAACAATCATGTGCGCGATAGAGAGTGAGTGGGATGATGAGAGAGATAGAGCGAGAGAGATAGAGCGAGAGTAATGTGGGTAAGAAAATACGTACAGATCCAGAAGCACATCTTCAAGGCCGTTAAAAGCGCCTGCTTCTATATCACGTATATGACAATTGCGCACGTAGCTGTGAAAACATAAAGAATAAATGATTATATAAAGAACTATGATTTTTCAAGCAATGCAAAATACAAATGAAATTATACAAATGCAAGTTTCAAAGCTTCGAAGCTTCTTTCATTATAGATAATCCAGTGCAGGTTACTTTAGAAAATAAATGTAATCATCATTTTTAGATAATTGTACACCGTGAAGACACGAAATAGACACACTAAATACGAATATGATTGAAACACAACAATTATTCCTCAGAATTATGAGAAAACGAGAAAGGAAATATTATATAAATATCCATTATTAAAAAAAAAATCGATAATACTTACAGCCTCGAGACTCTTTGGAGTCCAGTGAACATTCCTGTACTTAGTGTGTTGATGTTGTTATACGCTAGATATCTAGGGGAAAAGAAAAAAAGAAAGTGCATGAATATCACAGTGGCCAAAATAAAACAAGGAACATTTTCATGACCAAAGAAATCTGATATTTAATTCACATGACTTAGACATTTTTTTTCATAGTTAAACATTGTTTTAATAAGAGATTCGCCATATATTCTCACGGAATTCCTCTTTTATTTCTATGTCTTCTTTATATATATATATATATATATACAGTGAGTATAAAAAAGTATACCCAATTTCGGTAGCTTCTAATTAAAAATTTCTAAAATAAACTTGAGATTTATTTCATAGTAAAGAGCAACTTATATTCTGTGTAATGATACCTCATCCATAACTTTGCTGCCACGGATAACTGAGCAGCAGGCTTTTCAAAAAGTATTGTCAAAATCCTCTTGTACCAAGTTTTGCTTGAAGCAGCGAATGTGGGTCAAACCAATTATGCATTAGCTACTTCAGTTCGAAAACAATTGCTGAGTCATTTTCAATTAATTTTGTGCATTCGAATAGAAAAGGTGTTAAAGTCAACTCAAACTAAAAAAAAGGGTTCATCATAAGCTAAATTCATGATATTTTATTTGCCATGATAACAAAATCTTGGCTTCATACGCATCCCTTTTTTAAGGTACGCTTTTTACAGAGTCATTCGAAATGGATATTTATTTGGGAATCTTTTTTCTTGAAAGTCTACTATCAATTGGTAATTCTCAACACACGTATCCTTTTTGTTCTTCTTCTTTTTAGTCTTTAAGGTCAGTAAACCTTTGAGTTCATCTACTATTCGAGAAAAACACCGTGTGCACCTTATGCAGGTGAAATGGTCAATGGACAAATGAGCAGAGAGTTTTTAGTTATCACGAGACAAGAAGTTAGAAGGCTGTTAAAATAAATTAAAGATCATATTGAAAAAAGGGTCATTTGAAAGCTTAGATACACTGGATCATGTTAAACAATGAAGCATTGAATCACAAAGTAAAATTCAACTTTTAAAATGATTTTAGACCAGAGTAATACATTCATATGGCTTGACCTATATTCGTTGCATCAGCCCAAACTTGGAACAAGGAGATTTTGACAACACTGTAAAAAACCTGGTGCTCAGTCATCCGTGGCAGAAATGTCATAAATGAGGTACCATTGGACAGACAACAAGTTACTCTTCACCATAAAATAAATTTCAAAGTCACATTGGTTATAACCTTATAATTAGAATCTATCAAAGTTGGGTATACTTTTTGTTGATAAGCACTATATATATATATTTGTTTTACACACACGCGCGCACACACACATATATGCATAACAAAATTCAGCAAATATTATGAAATACAGTATATTTCAAAAGTACCAGAATGTCTTTTTAATTCAATGTAGTCAATGTACTTACAGGGATTTAAGTAAGGGAAAATCTCTGAATGATCCTGGTTGAATTGTAACGATGTTTCTGCTTTCTAAATTTCTGTAAGACACAACATTAAGTATATCGTTACCAAACTCAATACCGGTATGTCGAGAAATATTAATTCTTAAGCATAATAATTGTCAGTTAACTTCCAAAAGAATTAATGCACGTCTTTCGCATGATCAATATATTTCTAAAAGTCGATCCAAGTGATGCTCGTAATCAATGGAGAAATTAGTGATTGTGCAGTGATATAAAAATATGAGAAACGAAAAGTATGAAATAAGGCAATAGAAACTTACAGAGATGATGTGTATAGATAGCTCGTCTCCCTGTTGAATTAAAGAGAAAAATATTGATCTAATACAAATTACTTCACATTTTCCTTCGAATATACTTGTAGCTAAACACTGACGAACTTGCCTATTGCATCGGACAATATAACTATGGACTTCTACGAGGCCCAGAAGCCCAAATAAGTGTGTATTTCATCCATCTCAACTTTCCCGTTTCCATATCAAATGAAGTCTTGGAATGAATAAATAAATAAATAAATAAATAAATGGAGGAAGGCACATATTTTCGTAAAATATCTAAACTGGCCAAAATGTCCGTATAATACTTATTTTGATGTTGTGCATTCTAAGAGACGATTCATTTGGTTTTTAAGTTTGATAGGTAAGAACCCACTTCATTTGAAAAATTAAAAAGTTTACGTAAAACAAATTGTTTAAAATATGATCATAGAGCCATGTCAAACGCGCAAAATAAGCTCATGTGATAAACAAATTATTTTCAAAACTCTTTATTCATACCACTTTAGTGATTGCTTTTGAATGTATTTTTATTTGAATAAATTCATTAAATAGGTAAAGGGAATTTTTTTTCTTTAACATGCAATTTCTTTGCTAATTCTATAATAATATTTCGTTGTAATTACAAGATTTTTGTGTTTACCTACCTATACTCTGCGTACTGCAAACAAGCAATAGTCCAATTTCTGTCCCCTAACGCAAAGCTTTGGCCTGAAATACATTTAATTGTTGAAAAATATCGTTAACAGGTTGGTCAATCTTTCTTTCTTAGTATGTATTTTACATTGCATTCTAAATGCTGTCGGTAGTCATGGTAGTGAGGGAATTGTAGTTATTTTTATTAAAAAATTTTTTTTTTGCAAAAAATGGATAAAAGTTATTGGCCCGTATTCTCGAAAGGCGCCTAACTTAAGACCCCGCCTAAGTGTGTAGATTTGGGCCACCGAATTATGGAGAGCTAAATGTCACCCTCTTTTAATCTTACAAAATCCCCATAGTTCTAGGACTAAATACAAATACAAAAACAGACACGATAGAATTGATTCCAGATGCTCATTTCATGCCAGAAAATAATTTTGTTTCTTTATTTTGTTACATAAATATAGTCATTTATACGGGACTTAGGGTTGACGAACGGCCTTCCATAAATCAGTGGCCTAAGTTAAGCCAGGCTTAACTTAGGCCAATTTCGAGAATACGGGCCATTGAGCCTGAATGACGGAATTCTCTTCTCAAATTTGTAAATATTTCCATATATAACGTTAAAAGGGCTCTTCTAATTCCCGTATACCTATCACTTCATTCATAGTATAATTGAATATAAAAGCTACTTGAACACCACCTTAGTCTTTTTGAACTTTGTTAACCCTTTCAGGACAGGAATTATTCAAGGGCTAAATTGATCACATTTCGTTCTTCAAATTGGCAACAATAATATTTTTCTTTTAGTGCTAGATGGTTCTAATAGGTGTAATGTCTTTTAGAACAATAAACATGGTTAGTGATTTTATTGATACGTTGAAAAAATTGCCAATTTTGATGAAAAACAATGATTTTGAATCTCTCAATGTGTTGCCAATTTAAGGATTTTGAAGCTTATTTTCATTTATAAAATTCCTGACATCAAATGCAATATGGTCATGTGACAAAAATGGACATAGCATGTGCAGAAATTTTTGCTCTTTCTACTCATACATGTGGTATATTTTTTAGAGCTCTGAATCAAAATTATTAAGCCAAACCACAAAATGTGGTGAATTGTCTTGAAAGGGTTAACCCGTTGTATACGGGAACCGGGTAATTCCTGTATTGAGCCTGTGGGAATGAGAGAATCCAGTAGTCAACGGGTTAAATCAACAACATGCGACGTTTTGTATAGGTAACTAAAATGAAAGCTGAAAACACCTAGATTAGGGGCATCATAGTTTACCTTCATTAGATGCTGGCAAATATTCGTGCAAAAGTGAAATACAGCTGGATCCTGTAAAGATATCGAGCACTCTTCATATTGTACGAACTGTTAGAAATAGACAACATAAAAGAACACCTACTGTCACACCGGCCCCCTTAATGCCCTACACCCACTCACAAAACATAATAAAGTCAAACGGTCTGTGTTGTATCGTTTGTTTTTCCCTCCCTCAAGCACCCCATCCAATATACATGTATATTCAAATCAATCATGTATGATGGGGAGCCCTATGTCTGCGCACCTAAGATTTGACCTGAAAATGAACAGTAATTTCTCCAATATTCCTCTTATGCTTAATTTTATATTATTCCTGATATTGTAAAGAATAAGTTTGCAAAATATCTCATCAAAATTAGAGCAAGAACAATGCCATTTTCACAAGAAACGGCGGCCGTGTCATTTCAACGTTTAAAAAACAATGATGCCCAGGTCTGCGCACTCACGAATTCATTTTACACGCAGTTCGGGAGTTTTGACGAGAAAGACAAATTTTTGAGGCTTGTGAATAAATTATCTGAAATGAAACCCTTTTTCATAATGTTGACCCGTTTTTGGCATGAATACCGATTTCTATGATGAAGCAGTTTATGTTCGTTGAGTGTTTAGTTTTATCAGAATCGCGAAGTTACGCATGTGCGCAGACTTGGGCACTCTAGCCACACAGAAAGAAATATGTCTATGAGAGATTATTAGCGTTATGAAAAATGACCTCGACTGACCCCTATATTACCTTTGACACGGGTACACTGAACTATGTCTCTAAGCACTTTACAGAAATAATTTACCCAGGTCATATCAATATTATTATCATTACAAGGTTCGGTGCAACAGCACTTTTATTTCAAAAAAAAAAAAATCTACTCAGACATGTCTTTTAAGCAAGCCAGTTCGTAATTACATTTTGCGCATGTGCAGATAAAGATAATTTGTACCGAGTACTACTGACCTTCATACGTTCTCGTTTTGTACGCACCACGATGCGTACAACAGTATGGCCCGTATTCTCGAAAGTGGCCTTATATGACACCCCATCCCGACGGAAATCTTTGTCATTTTTTTATTTTTTGGGTTTGTTTTGTAATGTCCAGTCATACTACTTCCTATTGACAAAGTTTGTGCATTGGGCAGGTGGGGTAAAATCAACCCAACTTTGGGGTCTCTTTTGGGGACTATGGGGGCTAAACCCGACGGCTACGGTCAGGCTGACAACCTTTTTGTCAGTGACTTAGATGGTCTATATTTAAGTTTATACTTTACAGGGTCAAAACTTATGGGTAAAATGGGGTGACTATTTCAGGACAGGCTCCCAGACTATAAGTTAAGTCTGGCTTTACTTAGGTCGCTGATTTATGGAAGGCCATTTGTCAACCCCTAAGTCCCGTAAAAATTACTATTTTATGTAACAAAATAAAGAAACTAAATTATTTCCTGGCATGAGATTAGCATAAAAAATTAATTCTATCGTGAGGATTTTGTATTTGCATTAAATTCCAGGACTAGATGGGGTCCACGGTGATTCTGTATGATTAAAAGTGGGTGACATTTGGCTCACCATAATTCAGTGGCCTAAATCTATACACTTATGCTGGGGCTTAAAGTTAGGCACCTTTCGATAATACAGGCCTATGATTTTAGATGTTAAACAAGTAACATCAAATGCGCTTGCGATTACAAATTGGGGTAATTTCAAGGTAATTTATACTATGAACAAATTACGAACTGACTAACTGAAAAGCATGAACAAAAGACCTTTCTTTTTACCATTCGTTGTTCTTTCAGCCGGGCAGAAACTTGTAAAGCATAGGCTTTCTAAAAATTGAACAAAAATATATGGAATTATTTTGCTAGCTAAGTACTATTTCGTAAGATTCACTTGTACACTGATAAATTAATAATTTGTTGATGAAAATACCTATGTACATGCACATAGACAATACGGGACAGGGAATGATACTCACTGGAATACTTCCTACCAAAGAACATTAGTGCCGCGGTTGGGACTCGAATCCCGAATCATGTGATCAACAGTACAGATCACGACACCTTATGCGGGGGGTTTCCAGGGATACTCTGAAAAGACTGTTCACATCAATTCATCAGCTTTCATAAAAATTCCGAAACGATTAAAAAAATTAGTATTTAATTGGATGAAACAGCTTGTCTATTACAATAAAAGTAGTCATTAGATTACCTGCCGAACATCGCACTGACGCATCCTCAGTGTGCCTACAATCATGAGTTCCTTCACCATTATGTACACAGTCGAAGATGCTAAATTCGTTACCAGTGCATTCGACATCATCAAGTACGATGTGCCCATCACCTTCGCCGAAGGCTGCTGATCTTAACACCCCAGAAGCATATGAAAACCCTAAAGATTTACAGACGACGTCACCATCGATTATATCCCAGTTATCATCACAGACAGTTCCCCAAGAACCACCATAAAGCACTTCTACGCGACCTTCCATCTCCGTGGTACCATCAACAAGTCGAACTGAAAATGAAGATATGCGAAAAACTGCTTACGGTACTGATTAACTTTTTTAATACACGAAATCACTCAGTCTATTACGAGAACACTTTCTTTTCTGGGTCGTATCGGACAGGGCTAAATCAACTTAAGGTATTTCGCGTAAACATGGTAAAGCAGCTATGGTTTTTACTTTACAAATTTTCCTTCGATAAAACAAAGAAATACATAAGAAAATACGATTTAAAAATATGAAACACGGAAATTATGAGAAATACGTCCAGGAACAAAGACAGGACGGTAGAAAAAAGGAAAAACAAAAAAAATTAAACAGGAAGGATTTAAAGGGAATATGAAAGAAGGGTTAAAATTTATTATAAAAAAACGGTGTATTTATGTGGGTGTGCGTTGTGTGTTATGTGCGTGTGTGTGTTTGTGTCTGCGTGTATGTCCACTGGAATAAAGCTCAAGTCCCGGGTCGTCCTACACTGCGCTCTCATCGGTCAGTTGGATTTTATAGCACATTTGGAATGAAACTGATTTGGATTTAACCTCTTTGGGTTAACTTCCAGATAGAATTTTGAAATGTGATATAGTATATTTGATTCCAATTTAGATATTGGGTATTTCAAAACAAAAATACTCAATTTTGGTAATGCAAAGAATTCAGCGCATTTTGTACAAAAAGCAGAAAATATATCGCATATCCATAGTGTGTAAAACCTATGAATTGTGTATTTTCTAAACTAACATGTAGAACAAATGACTTTGGAAAACACTTAGTAAGGTACAATTTCAGGAGATGTATATATATATATATATATATATATATATATATATATATATATATATGGAAACCTTGAATAAAGTTTATCAAAGAGTCTTACCTCTTTTCACCCAACATCGAACCCCTGAATCTTCATAGTGTTCGCAATTATGATTTCCTACACCACCATGGACGCAGTCGAATAAGCTTGACTCATTCCCAGTACACTGGACGTCATCAAGCAATATATCCCCGCCTCCTCTTCCAAATTCCGCTTCTGAAAATACCGCAATGGCACCTGGAAACCCGAGAGCTCTGCAGACAACGTCACCATCAGTCATATCCCAGTCATCATCACAGACAGTTCCCCAAGTACCGTTGAAGAACACTTCTACTCGGCCTTCCCCCTCCGTTTTCCCGTCGACTAATCGAACTGAAAGATACAATTACGATGACAAGTATTAATGTGATAGATTCCATGAATTCACAAATCTAGAACCTTGGAAATGTCTGGTTTCCAGTCAATAAGACATGTGTTCTGGTTACTTCTACTATCCCTCCACCCAACAGTTCTTTTAATGACTACCCTATATGGTGTAATTGTACACTTGCTTGTTTCCCTTTTGCATTATTTTTTGTAACTCTATGATACTTGGTCACGGAAGAAGGTCCAGACTTTAGAAATGCAATTTCGCGACAAAAATGACCAAATCACAAATACAGATTTCAAAGAACCACAATTGTCAAATTGATTACCTATTTTAATTGTAAAAATAAAAAAAGAGGGAAATATTATATACAGGTTGGCCCAAAAAGAACGCAACACGTGAAATCTGCAATTTCAAAGACATCATTGACACAATGCAATTGATTTTTTATTTTATTGGGTAGAAAATTGGGTAGAAATTATTTTCCGAGTAAAATGACACCGTGATCAGCAATTTGGGGTAATAATAATAATAAAGTCATTTTTATATAGCGCATAATAACAGATTCTCTATGCGCTTTACAACAATCAATAATACAATGTATTTCATGATTTGTCTAACATGTCTAAAGATTTAAATATAATAGCATGTGGTAAATAACTCAGGTAGTTTAACAGAAATACATATCGTATACAATGATAAAAACAAAACAAAACAAAACAAACAACTAAACAGATATGATATAAATGGTATAAACTTATATACGCAATAATATGAAACTAAATAATTAAGGTGTTGAGGTTAAGGTTAAGGTTAAGGTTAAGGTATTAAGGTGTTTTGATTCTACTGCTATTTTTGTAATGCAAGGCCGGTTTCAAAATTTGCTACTTTTGCAATTTTTGTCAAGCTTGAAGCAGCGATAAATTTGCGCATGACGGCTTCCCATAAATCTCCGTTTCATTCATGTAGTCTACGTTTTTTTAAAGCGAGAGCAGTCGTGCGTTTGTCTAAACAGCCGATTGGAAAGCCGTCACGCGCAAATCAAATTTCTCGCTGATTTGAGCAAGACGAAGGTTGCAAAAGTAGCAGAATATGAAAACGACATTTCCTCACAAAAACAGTTGGAGAATCAAAACGCCTTACCCAAAATTGATGATCCTGATGTCATTTTTATTCGGGAATGAATTTTCTACTCAATAATACAAAACCAATTACATTGTGACAATGATCTCTCTGAAACTGCAGATCTCACAGGTTGCGTTCTTTTTCAGGCACCCTGTATAATAAGTACTCAAATGGTAGGAGCAAAGAGGAGATTGCATGACAAGAGAAAGGGTAAAAAACAACATCCTAGAATGGACATAACTGTCATTTGGGGCAGATAGGTTCATCGCTTATTTACATAGCGCCCAAATGTTTCTTTAAAGCAAGGTAATGAATAGATGACTATTTTCGATAAGAATGAAACAAGGAAAGAATTTATATCTCAATATGTATTTAGAAATCTATATATACATGTATACATTAATATTTTTGTATGATAACAATAGGTAACTCTACCAGTTAATGTATGTAAATGAGAAAAGTTATTCCATTACCTGCCGAGCATCGCACTCCTGCATCTTCAGAATGTTGACAGTTATGGATTCTTACATCACTGTGGTAACAATCAAATATGCTTGATTCGCTACCGTCACAGTGAACATCATCAAGCATGATGTCCCCAGTTCCTTTGCCGAAGGCTGCAGATGGAAATATCTCGATGGCTTCCGTAAACCCGAGAGATCTGCAGACAACGTCACCATCGTTTATATCCCAATCATCATCACATATAGTTCCCCACGAACCGCCATAGAACACTTCTACGCGCCCTTCCCCTTCTAATCTGCCATCAATTAGCCGAACTAAAAAGACACAATCACGATCACAAATTGATAATAGACGATTCTGTATATTTGAATGCCCGGTTTCCAAATGGCGATGAATTTCATTATCATTATCATTATTGTTATTATTACTATTATTATTATTTTTTTTAGTATCATTATTATTATTATTTTTATTATTAAAAAAGGTCGATTGGTATATTTATCTTTATAATGTTGCCTTTATAATTTCCAAAACATGTCAATTGACGAGGAACTCGAAGCATCATAAGGAGGGGATGTATATTATATAATAATTATTTGATTACCTGCCAAACACCGCACCGCACTATCTTCATGATGTCCGCAGTTATGGATTCCAACGCCATTGTGCTTACAATCGAGGATGCTTGATTCGTTCCCAGTGCACTGGACGTTATCAAGCATAATGTCCCCAGTGCCTTCGCCGTAGGCTCCAACAGAAAATATCTGAACGGTACCCGGAAATCCTAGAGATCTACAGACAACGTCACCATCGATTATATCCCAATGATCATCACAGACAGTGCCCCAAGAACCGTCGTAGAACACTTCCACCCGACCTTCCCTGTCCGTGTTTCCATTAACTAGACGAACTGAAGATAACAAGAAATACACATGAAAATAGCATAGGCCTATAATCACTGAGAGAGTGTCGTCTTTTTCCACGGCAATGGATGTTTGTATTGACTCCGCATATCACGCAACCAATGGCGTATATGGACCTTGGTGTCAAGGGGGGGGGGGGCAAGTCCGACCTATTGAAGATCCACATTTGGGTGAGAAAATCGCTCTTGAACGTTCCTTTTTACCCGTCTCCTCTTAATTTGTAAGTTTTATTATTTCAGTATTGTACATGTATCAATAGCAACATTTGCAAAATGTAAATTAAACTCGTTCGCTGGACTAAAAGTGTCACCAGAGGACATAGGGATAGTATATAAAACATTGTCATTTGAAATTATAGATTTCAAGACCTTCCAAGATTAACTTCTACGTTGATTTTGACATCAATTTTCATAATAATATTCCTTTTCTTTTTTTTTTTCTTCTTTTTCTATTTTCGGAAGTGACTTTATTTCTCAGACGTCTATACTCTACCCATAACCTGTCGTCTTTTTAAAATTTAGCTTCTTCTTTAATTTTGTCTCTCTCTTTCATTAACGTATAAGGATATTCGTTTAACCAAGGGGAATATTTGCTTTTTACACGTTTTGTTTTAAATGGTATATGCTTACCTACAACTTTCAATAAAAGTTCTTCCCATTTATTTACCGCTTCTTTTATATCATCGAAAGATTTTATTTCATACCAATTTTGATTTTTAACGTCGGACTTCAAACAATATTGATATCAATATTCCTACATTTTCTAATTGTTACACTTTTTTCATTTGTATTCTTTTCAGATATGTGATAATGACGATATGTTTATTTTAAGTCAAATTCAAGAGAATGATATTTTGAAGGAAATCAACATGCTTAAGAACAAAAAGTCTGTTGGTGTTGACGATATATCAATTTATATTTTAAAAACCAGGTGCTAAAGAATTGGTTCCCTCTATAACGTATTTGAGAAATAAATCTATTGAGGATGGAAGAGTACCAGATAAATGGAAAGTAGCTATAAGATAATACACTAAAAAATTTTGTCGTTTTTTCACGGGATATATCCTGGCAGTCAGGATGCCGGGAATGCCCTTTTTTCCACAGTGCACGGAAAATAACAGATTTTCCGGGTTTTTAAATTTTTTTGATAAATAGAAAATTTAATTTCTAACAGGAAAATCTATGTAAATTAAATCAGCATGATCAGGGAAACGATTTATAATTTAACAGGGTAACTTGTTAAAATACACAGGAAAAATGCTGTTTAAAATTGTGTTGTTTAAATTTTAAGCAATATTGTTTAAAAGACGGACCCTGTATTTTAAACAACCGCTCTTTAAGATATCAATGATATTGTAGAATAATATTTTAACAACGTTGTTTAAAAAGATTGAAAATTCGCGCTAGACGGGTTTCCTTCTCCTCCAAACACGGCCGGCCGGCTTCATCATGGCGGATGACTTTGTGGTTGACATGTTGCAGAAGTTCCAAATACCGGAGCTGATTGATACATTCAGAGGTAAGCATTTAGACTAAATATATTGTAATCTGATCGAGTTTATACTCAAGACATATTTGTGCTGCCATGACATCTATATGATGTCTAGATCTAAGCCACAGTCACAGAATTAATTATGATTTAGACCTGCAACTTTGCAATCCCTTTGTATCCCTTTTGTATTTTTTATTATGTCAAAGAACCCCATGGAAGAACAGTGGCACTATGTAAGTGCCACTAAAATGGGATATCCGCCATACACACACACACACACACACACACACCCACACACACCCACACACACACACACACACATATACACACACACATATATATATATATAAAGAACAAAATCAGGACAAATATCATGCTTAGTTCCAACAACAGTTTATTTACAAAACCACAAATTTTCGGAAGCCTCTTCCTTTATCAAGTTGAGAACAAATATGAACAAATTACACTTTTTACCGATAAAAATTCTAATTATGATTTCCTTCATTGGATTTTCTTATATCATCCCACCTTGCTCATGATTTTTGATTCACTATCATTTACTTTTTTACCAGTTATAATAAACACTGTACTATTTTATTACTCGAAATATCAAATAACTCGTATTTTTATTATGGTTTGGTATTCTGGTCTTTCAATTTCTCATATCAGAATGAATCCGCATATAGCTTCCTACCCTTTATGATGTCATACCTTTGTTACGTAAGCGTGTCTCTATGGATGCGCGGCTGCTGCCTGCTGGAACACCAAGCGTTAAAACTTGGACACATTCGCACATCCATGGTAACGCGTTTCCATCTTATTATTATGTTGTTATTGTACATATCTGTTCTCCACTTGACAAAGGAAGAGGCTTCCGAAAATGTGTGGTTTTGTAAATAAACTGTTGTTGGAACTAAGCATAATATTTGTCCTGATTTTGTTCTTTATTCATTTATTCCAACACGTGGAACTATATCACAACATAAATAAATGAATATATATATATATATATATATATATATATATATATATATATGTATACTTCTTTATATAAGCATATTTGTCCGGATTTTGTTCTTTATTCATTTATTCCAACACGTGGAACTATATCATAACATAAATATATATATATATATATATATATATATATATATATATATATATATATAAATATTCTGATTTGCCATGTATATTTCAACTTTTAATGTTGTTATGGAAATAAAAACCAACGAACAAACTCTGCATCAAGTTTTGAGCCCACTGTAACATGTGTAAGTGGGGGTATTACGCAGTATTTCAAGGGACCCACCTACTTGTGCAGAACATCGTACCCCTGAATCTTCATAGTGTTCGCAGTTATGATATCCTGGACCTCCGTGAGGACATTCGAAGATGCTTGATTCGTTCCCGGTGCACTGAACGTCATCAAGCAAGATATCACCTCCTCCTCTTCCAAATGCCGCTTCTGAAAATACCTCAGAGGCACCCGAATACCCGAGAGCTTTGCAGACGACGTCACCATCGGTTATATCCCAGCCATCATCACAGACAGTCCCCCAAGAACCGTTATAAAGCACTTCTATACGGCCCTCCCATTCTCTATTTCCATCAACTAGTCGTACTGGAAAGACACAATTTCGATCATAATTATATTTAGATTAAGCTATTAGATTAAGACTATCCCTATTAATGTAGCATTTTTTTTATGCTGACTGATTTTCAAGCAATAATTAATATGTAGTTACGAAAAAATAGGGAAAACGTAGAAATGAAAGTTACCATGTTTTCGTAAACCTATTATCCTTATACGATCGCAATACATGAAGTATAATTGTCGAAAAAGAGTTATTCAATTACCTGCCGAACATCGCACACCAGCATCTTCAGAATGCTGGCAGTTATGAACCTTTGGAGTTCCATGTACACAGTCGAAGATGGTGGACTCACTACCAACGCATTGAACATCATCAAGCACGATGTCCCCAGTACCTTCGCCAAACTCTGCTGAAGACAGTATCTCAATGGCACCCGGAAACCCTAAAGATCTGCAGACAACGCCACCGTCGATTACATCGAAATCATCATCACAGACAGTTCCCCAAGAACCATCATAAAACACTTCTACGCGGCCTTCCCCCTCTGTTCCAATAAGACGAACTGAAAACACACATTGCGATTATATTAGTTTATAGGCATTTCTATAGCACTTCTGCATGATGTCTTTGGAATGTCCATTTTAAGAACATAACATAACATAACATTAAAAATTATTAATTTTAATAATGTAAAGCGCTCATGTCCGTCAAGCTGTGCGCTAATGGTGCTTTAGACATTACCACCCCGGTTATAGCCGAGCCGCTAAATTAACTAGCGCTCAAGCATATCAGGGGGGCGTTTCATCAAGTGTCTTGTCAGTGATTTTTACCGACAAATTTGCTCTCAGCCAATCAGATGCAAGGATTTCAGTAGCTTATAACAGTAATTGCAACTTGTCATTGATGACAAGTTTTATGAAACAGGGCCCAGGTATTCATTTTGCACCTTGGTGGAGAGTGGCAAATTTAGATTAATGTCTTGCCCAAGGATTTTAGTGCTGGGCTAGGATTCAAACCCCGTTCCTTGTAATCTCCAGTCTGGTCACTTATCGACTAGACCACAACACCTCTACATAATGTTTAACAGTTTAATGTTCAATGAAAACAGTATGGATTGTTATATAGCATGCATATGTTGTTTATCTAAAACCTCATAACTTTCTATAACAAATTTAACCAAGGACAAAGTACATTATTAATAAATATACCTGCCAAACATCGCACCCCAGCATCTTCAGAATGTTTGCAGTTATGGATTCTTACACCAGCATGGACACAGTCGAAGATGTTTGATTCGTTCCCGTTGCACTGAACGTCATCAAGCATAATGTCCCCAGTGCCTTCGCCGTAGGCTCCATGGGCAAATATCTGAGAGGCTCCTGGAAATCCTAGAGATCTGCACGCAACGTCACCATCGATTACATCCCAATTATCATCACAGACAGTTCCCCAAGAACCGTCGTAGAACACCTCTACTCGGCCTTCCTTTTCTGTTGAACCACCATTAAGTCGAACTGAAAAAAGGTCGGATTAATTTAAGAGTCACAGGCCTATATATATAATAAAGGATATGAGCGGAATGCAGTTTAGTTAGGGGGTCATCATGTCAGCTCAGCTTCTCCCGCCCAAAATAAATGCGGAAGCCAATGCTTATTTTAAGATAAAACTACTTGAAAATATTCAGTAAGACTCTGACAAAACATTTGGAAAGATGGAGTCATGGTGTCCATATACAGTGCGTATCAAAAAAAGTATACCCAACTTTGATAGCTTCTAATTAAAATGTTATAACCGATGTGACTTTCAAATTTATTTCATGGTGAAGAGTAACTTATTGCCTGTCTAGTGGTACCTCATTCATGACATTTTTGCCATGGATGACTGAGCACCAAACTTTTTTAAAAGTGTTGTCAAAATCTCCTTGTTCCAAGTTTGGGCTGATGCAACGAATGTGGTGCACATGGTGCTTTTCTCAAATAGCACATGAATTAAAAGGTTTACTAACCTTAGAGATTAAAAAGAAGAAAAAGGATACGTATGTTGAGAATTACCAAGGTAATTGACAGTAGACTTCCAAAAAAAAGATAGCTTCCCAAATAAATGTTGTCCATTTTGAATGACTCAGTAAAAAGGCTTACCTTAAAAAAAGGATGCGGATGAAACCAATATTGTGTTATCATGGCAAATAAAATATAATAAATTTAGCTTGTAACAAGCATGACAAGCCCTTTCTTGAGTTTGAGTTGACTTTAACACCTTTTCTATTCAAATGCACAAAATCAATTGAAAATAACTCAGCAATTGTTTTTCAAACTAAGTAACTTAAGGCCACCGCACACCTTACGATCGATCTGCGATCCGATTTCAGAAGAAATGTAATATCATTTGACAAATCATTTAAAAACTAAAAATATTTTTTGATTGGGGGTCTGAATAGTCATACAGATAGTAAAATCGATAATACAGCCTTTGCCGAGTTTTCTAGTCGATGGAATGGTCAAATCGGCTGCGAGTCGTAGTGACGTCACAAATATCGTACGACTGCCTACGATTTGAAACTAATTTTGCCCTTATTCCCTGTAGAAAGCTGACAGCTCACCAAAACCCTGTGTTTAGTATTCATATTATTTTTCAGACCCTGAATAGGGTAGATTTCATTCGATAAAATGCCAATGTTTAATGCCATAGCGATTTATTTCACAAATCGGATCGCAAACCGATCGTAAGGTGTGCGGTGGCCTTAATGCATAATTGGTTTGATCCACACTTAGGCCTACTGCTTCAGCCCAAACTTGAAACAAAAGGATTGTGACAATACTTTTTGAAAAGCCTGCTGCTCAGTCATCTGTGGCAGCAAAGTTATGAATAAGGTATCATTACACAGAATAAAGCTTGCTCTTTACTATGAAATAAATGTCAAGCTTATAGAGGTTATAACTTTTTAATTAGAAGCAACCAAAGTTGGGTATAACTTTTTTTTTGATACGCACTGTCTATTAAACAGGAAAGTCAACTTACCTTTTGGCGCCGAACATCGAACCCCTGCATTTTCCAAATGTTGGCAACTATGATTTCCTGGACCACCATGAGAACATTCAAAGATGCTTGGTTCATTCCCAGTGCACTGAAGGTCATCAAGCAATATATCGCCGCTTCCTTCTCCAAAAGCCGCTTGTGGTAATATTCCAGTGGCACCCGAATAACCGAGAGATCTGCAGACAACATTACCATCGGTTATATCCCAGTAATCACCACAGATAGTTCCCCAGGAACCGTTGTAGAGCACTTCTATTCGGCCTTCCCTTTCTGTGGAACCACTACCAAGTCGAACTGAAAGGACACAATGTCGATCATATATTACATTCAGGAATAGATTTAGTTTATGAGTTTTACTTCCTGCCATCAACAAGTCAAATTGAAAAGGGAAACGGCACATTCAGGTAGACAACTTACGTTTAGTTGATAAGTGTGATAATTCTGAATATACCTCCTCATTTTATGTGGAAGGAAAGTATGTACTCTGTAAAAAGGGTGAAAAAAAGCGGTGCTGTTTTTTTTTTTTTTAAATAACATTTTGCCATTTGTGAATTAGATATTATTTACTTTGGACACCCAAATTTTGCATAAAATTTCCCCAAGTTGCTCTGACATATAATTACTGTAGTATTGTGCAATTTGTTTACCAGTTATTTTTTGTATAGTGTAGAAATACTTCATGAACACTTAAGAAAAGAGGAAAGGAAATGTAGAAAACAAACATATTTCTTTTTGTTGGATTGAAAGAGGGAACTTAAACATATGACACTTGCTCTCAAACTATCTATAAAAGTTAATGTTTTCAATTTTATCCAGATATTCTGTTACCTGCCGAACATCGCAGCCCAGCATCCTTAGATTGTTGGCAGTTGTGAACGTTTGAATTACCATGCGCACAGTCCAAGATGCTTGATTCGTTACCAGCGCACTGAACATCACCAAGCATGATGTTCCCAGTACCTTCGCCAAACTCTGCTGATGACAATATCTCAATAGCACCCGAAAACCCTAAAGATCTGCAGACAACGCCACCATCGATTATATCCCAATCATCAACACAGACACTTCCCCAAGCACCACCATAAAGTACTTCTACGCGGCCTTCCATCTCCGTGGAACCACCAACAAGTCGAACTGGAAAATTGAAACGATCAATGTTCTGAACATAAAAATGAGGGAAAAATTATTTGTGTTTGTCTTCAGAGTTGCAGGGTATATCATTTGGGAGCAAAATATGCTCATGTGTATTTTGGGATGTGAGCGACTTGTCTCACGTGTATCAGGACATCCTTAAAAATAAAGAGAATATATTAAAGAACTTCATACGTTACTTTTTCATCGAATGATTATGATCTATATAAGAGTAATAATGCGGAACTTAAAAACTATAGCATACCAGGTTGAGTTCCATGAAGGATACTCGGATCTACTATCAACATCTTCTCCTTGTAAATGTGACTTACTTATATTAATTTTATCATAACACAATGCTGATGATTTTCCCTCAATAAATCTGGTATCATATATCCCTCTTTGAATATTTCTTGTTCTTGGATTCATCAAGAGCATTTCATGTGATCAATCATAATTCTACTAAAAAAAGAAATCCCTCCGGGAGAAAGATAGGTTCTGTGACGTCACACTTTTCAGAGTAAGATGGGTTTCTTTCTGTTTTGCCTCAGACTGATTCCTAAAATCATTTCTTCTGACGCGTACGGCGAGCCGCCTTGGCCATGGGTAACTCCCGAGATGGGACGGCGCAGACCCCAATGAAATTCCGCTGAGCCCGAGAATTTTCATGAATCCATAAAGATGTAGGTAATGTAACTCTATGGATGTAGGTCTGTTGATCAGCTGTTTCTTAATTCAATTCGTTCTCAGATGGGGAGCAGAAATGACGAAAACCCTTGAGAAATAGTCGAAGAAGTTATCAAGGCAACCAGTAGCTGGGATTTCTTTGAAATTTTGAACCTTTGCAAATACCATTTTATACACTTTATCCTTTATTGGGCGCAATATTTAACAAGAGGCTGATGAATCTTACATGATAACAAGCAAAGCAACGAGAATTATATTTTTCTCAAATTTTGAACCCTTTAAAACGCTATATCCTATACTGGGGCGCAAAATGAAGAGATCCTGGAGCAACATATGCGAGGTCGACCGAGCTTTAGAAAAGATTTGCATTTTAAACCCTAAAAAATGTATTTTCATTCAGTAATACCAATCTGGGGAAACAATCAAATTCATATTCAGGACCTGTTGGAATAATTTGCCAAAATAATCAAGGAATATAACCAGTCGCAGAAGTTTTGGACGGGCATTACAACAATAATACCAACTTGAAAATCAATCAATTTTAGAATTTTCACTGAAGGTCATTATAATTCATTTTATTTATTTTGAGCTCACTTGATATTCGTTATTATTGTTGTTATTATTGTTTTTGTTGTACTGTTATTAATATTTTTATCGTTTGTAAATAATGTATATGTTTTATTTAAAAAAAAAGATATATGAGATGTACATTTCAGGTAATTTGCTGACTATTGATTTATGTAATAAAACTGTACGGGGCTAACATCGATTAGCATAATTATGCTATATGTTAGCTCCCTTTACCAAGATGTTATTGTGATTTTTACCAAAATGTATGTATCATTGTGATTCGGTAATAAACTCATTCATTCATTCATTCATTCATTCATTTACCCTGCGGAGTGGGAGTTCAAAATCCTTAATAATCATAATTTTTCTTCATTTTATCTTCTTTTTCTTTCTCTCTTTTGCATTTTTGCGCCCCCTCAAGGGCCGCCCAAGGCTCCTGCCCCCGCCCCTACCCCCGTAGATACGCCACTGTTCGTAATGCACGTCGTTATACGCGCACGTCATAAGTCGAAATCAAAACATGGCGAGCTATGTCTAGTCTAGTGTCGGTCGGAAGGAAGTGGATTTGATTTAATTGATGAGGACCAAAAATAAACCAGTAAAAAAATGAAGTATCTAGATCTACCTATGGATATGCTGTATTCAGTTATCAGATAAACTTTATCTATAAAACCTGTTAACTTATAAAACTGTCATACATTATTAAACGTTAGAGGTCGTCGTTAGACCCTTTCTACGAAAATTAACACTAACAATGCTAGCCGGCCCTAGCCTAGGTCTAACATTAAACGGTTAATTTGTCAGAGGCTTAGAGCATAAACGTTATATCTAAAGTTTGAAGCTACTTTGCCGTGTGTATTCAGACGAATGTAGTCACTTCGACCGACCCCATAGATCGCACTAGATTCCAGGCTCGGACTATATATATTTGTATACTATGTTATGACTGAAATTTCTATAAGGAAATTATGTTTACGTTTATTAAGGAAAATTTACTGATTCACTTACCTGTCGAACATCGCACTCCCGCATCCTCAAAGTGTTCGCAATCGTGTATTCCGACACCAAGATGGGTACAGTCAAAGACGCTTGATTCGTTCCCGATGCAGTGAACATCATCAAGCATAATATCACCAGTTCCTCTGCCGTACTTTGAGTTAGAGCTTGTCATAACAGCATGAGAAAATCCTAGAGATTTGCAGATAACGTCACCATCGGTCATATCCCAGCCATCATCGCAGACAGTCCCCCAGGAATTTTTGTAGAATACTTCAACTCGGCCTTCCATTTTTGTGGTACCATCAACAAGACGAACTGTAACAAATGCACCAAACAATAGTCTAACACGTAACAAACACAACGTATAAAGATTTGTAAAGTCAACTCATACGAAGTTGTATATTCAAGAAACAGTTTTTTCATAAATGCATTTTTCCAACTTTCGTCACATAGCCTAATGCATGCTCAGTCAGCTCGAGCGGAATAAACCCTTCACATAAAGTTGGGTTGCAGAACGGTGATTAGTTTGCGAAAGTTCCGGTGACTATTGAAAAGCTCCCTTAGTTGGCCTAATTAGGTGTGATAACATGTAAGGAGGACTCTTATATTTGGTGTGTAAAAATACCAAAGTTTATCCAAATATCTCCCTTTTCAATTCTAATAATAGAACAGATTTTGTTGTCTATGATACATTGTGGGTTACATATCTGGAAATATACCACAGAAAACATTTGTTCCACCATCAGAAAATGAGAAAACGAATCTTTGAATTATCTGGGTATGTTACAAAGTAAATGGGGAGTTCACCATGTATGACAGCACACATTACGAATGCAATCCTCTTGATAGATTTCAAACATTATTTATCTTATATTTCAAATTCATCTTTGTCCGAATGTTTTTTTTCTAAAACTTTCACTAGTGCGTTTCTCTCATGTTTCTGCTTCCCCCTAAACAAATTTCCTAGGACGGTTGATTCCCCTTCAAATTGAATGGACGAAATAGCGACTTGAGAACTTTCAAGGCCCGAAAACAAGCTTGTCAAACCTAACGTGTAAATTGATTGCACGAATCTAAAAATGCATGTTCGAATTTTTTAAAAGTCAAATGCACACACCTGATGTTCATTGCCTAAATTCAAATTCCAATGTCCGTATTCTTGAAATATGAGCAACTAAATTGGTCTGAGGGTGACATTTGCGTTAACAAGAATTCAAGTGAATGAATTTGAATAACAAAATGATGAAATTTACCGGGGAAACCTATTACAGACCATTGCCTTTCACCTCTGAATACACTATGAAGTAAAATTGAACTTGACAAGACCCTGAAAAAGATGAAAGTTAGAACTTACCGTCAAGAGCAGACTTCGGTGCCTTGCAAATAAACGACAGCATGTCTGTGCTACAATTGTTGCCATGCCAACCAATGACCGATAAAACGATACACTCTTCCACTGACATGACTGATCCCTCGTCTGTCCAATCCGCATTATCAAAGTCCGTACCATCCGTATAGACCCAATCTCCCACGGTTATGTCCCATTGGAGGCCTGTCCATACACCACTCTGTATCTGATAATTGAGGTTGTGTTACTACACTCAGCAAAAAAAATATGGACACTCTTTATTGTTCCAAAATTGAATACATTAAACTGTTAATAAAATATATATCAAATTAAAGAAATATTAATCCTCTACCAATTAAGATCAAGTTTTGAACTTTCACTCTTGGATGGCACATTTATGGTAACTGTTAGAAGGGCTCAGGGGCGTAGATAGCGGGGGGGGGGGATGGTGTGTACAAACATCTCCCTAGGTTTCACCCCCTCAAAAAAAAAAAAAAGGTGGAAAATATACATTTCTATTATATGTTGTAAGATAAATATAATTTGATATATTATATTTATTTATGTACAATATTGTAGATTTATATGAATTTATTCATATTTATCTACAACTCTGTCATTGCTTCTGATTTTCCCGAATATATTTTTACACTACAAGAAAGTGAAAACCATCTACTTCAAATTATACAACATGGGTGTTGATCTGGGAGGGATATTATTTTGAGAAAAAAAATGAAGTGGATGGGAGTGGCCTGTGTTACCATCCCCCACTACATTTTGAGGTGATTTTTTTGAAAGCCATAATGCAGAAAAATTATTTAGATGAAAAGTAAATGTAATTATTCTCGATTTAGAGGGTTCAGTCGGTAACTTTCCTTTATAATGCAATTTTGCCACACTAATGTTATTAGTACTACTAACGATTTTCAAAATTGAAATGAAAATATAGCCAGCACAGGAATCGAATGTGGTGGGGAAAGAGGAAATACATCACCCCAATACTTATCGAGGATGATGACCAGTGTCATCATCAGCCAACTATACAAAGAAGAATGATAAAATGACAATCATAACATGTAGACCCGGTCAGAAGCATCGCTCCGGAGTTTGCACGTGGGATCAGTGCCCCTACTTTTCCCTTTAACTTCAGATAAGTACCCCCCATTTTTCTTTCGAATAAGTTCCCGTTCCATATTCTTATAAGTGCCCATTTTGATAATTACACCTCATCCCCCACCTTACCTTTGATAAATCCTCCTATTTCAACAGGAGCATTTATCCCTTTTAATCCTTTTTATCCCTTTAAATGTAACAAGTCATTTTTGTTCTTTGTAATTATAGGCATTGATTTAATTTTTCTACTTCATAAGAACATTTTTCACTTCTTATAAATGCCCCTTTTCAGGTGTGATTAGTGCCCCTTTTCACCTCTGATAACTGCCTTTTCTATGACCTTTTCTACACATTCATTTATATTTCTAATAAGTGTCGTTTTCCCACTGATAAGTACCACGTTTCCCTTTTTCTATAACATGTGCCCCTATTCGAAAGTGACTTAGAGCCAATATTTCCAAATGCTCGATCGCTACGCTCGCTCGTATTAAAAGTATAGCTTATTAAATAAAATTTCATTGTGAAAGTTTGCAAATGAAACCCCATCAGAATTGTGTTTCCCCGTTTTTATATCACAATGTAATTGCGACCTCACAAATTTTGAATATTGTTTGCTCGCTCGCTTCGCTTCGCCCAATATTCAAATCATATTACAAAACTGCAAAGCATGATGAAAAAGTTGTATCTTGGACATGTAAAGAGAAAAACCATATACATGTTTACACAGTCTTACCCCACACACTATTATATATATATATACACACATACATATATATATATGTGTGTGTGTGTGTGTGTGTGTGTGTGTGTGTGTGTGTGTGAACACAGAATGATGGAACGGAATGAAGCAGGTCACTCGGTGTATTTACAAGCTTTCGCCTCCTGGCCTTCTTCAAGTTTATTTGCTGACTTTTAAGGTCGAAGCAAATGTATATGTTGTCTCGTGTATGTATATATATATATATATATATATATATATATATATATATATATATATATGTGTGTGTGTGTGTGTATGTGTGTGTGGGTGTGTGTGTGTGTGTGTGTATCCTGGTCACGGCGCCAAGTGGAGGTGCCGTGGTCCAGTGATTTAAGGCGCTTGACTGGAGATGCGAGGATCGGGCGTTCGATCCCCGGCATGGCACCTTGAGCAAGGCAATGACCTTAGAAATTATAGACCAGTGTCAAACTTAACATTTCTGGGTAAACTAATTGAGAAAGCAGCTTGTACACAATTAATTCAACACATTGAATCTTATAATCTTTTTGATTATTTTTAATCTGCTTATAGGTCAAAACACAGTACTGAGTCAGCTCTGGTTAAAGTAAAAAATGATATTATGTTTGCTCTTGATTCGAACCAGGTAGTTCTTATGGCAATGTTAGATTTATCAGCCGCATTCGATACGATTGATCATCAAATACTTATATCTCGTTTATTTACAAGAATAGGTGTTAGGTCAACAGTTTTGTCCTGGTTTCAATCGTACCTCTCCGGATGGGCATCCCAAGTTGAAATTGCCGGCAAATTGTCAAATTCCTCAGGGATCAATAGTAGGACCTATAGCATACTCAATCTATATTCTTCCTGTTGGCGATATCGCCAGACATCATGGTATTAATTATCATCTTTATGCTGATGACATCCAGTTATATATTTCCTTTGATCCAAGGACTCCAGGAGCTCTTGAAAATGTACTCATTAAACTTCAAGGTTGTACTAGTATTTCAGATATTAGGCAATGGATGGTGGTAAACAAGTTGAAATTAAATGATTAAAAGACAGAATTTTTTGTTGCAGCATCAGCCCACAATCTGCGCAATCTTCCAAATGTTCAGTTGAATGTTGGTGGCACACTCATTAACCCGTCAGAAACGATAAGGAACCTCGGCGTTATCTTTGATTGTCGCATGTCAATGTCTCACCATATCTCTCACATCTGTCGTACGGTTACATTTTATTTAAGGAATATCGTTAGAATTAGAAGGTTCATTGATCAATCTGCCTGTCATAATGCTGTGCGTTCTTTAGTTCCATCCCGTATCGATTATTGTAACGGGCTTCTTTCTACCATTCCCTCGACTCAATTAAATCGTGCGCAACGACTACAAATTTGGGCTGCTCGATTGGTGCTTCAGGTTTCTAGGGACCACCCATCTCAGCCATTCTTGAACTCATTACACTGGCTCCCTTTGAAACAACGTATAATTTTCAAATTACTTTTGTTTGTCTATAAAATCCTTAATAATCAAGCTCCAAAATATTTAGATACCTGTTTGAATTTATATACATCTACCAGGCGATTGAGGTCATCCAGTGATCCTCTCCGTCTCACATATTCAGTTACTCGCACCTTGGCCGGTGATAGGACATTCACTGTGTCTGCTTCAAAATACTGGAATGATTTACCACTAACAATCAGACAGTCTTCATCAGTCAGTGCCTTCAGAAAGGCCTTGAAAACACATCTCTTTAGCAGTTTGTAGTTGTAACGTTGTTTTTCTTACCATAAGTATTTGTAATTGAAATTATTGTAAGCGCTTTGGGCCTTATGGGAAAAGCGCGGTATAAGTAATAATAATAATAATAATAATAATAATAATAATAATTTTATCTACATTGCTCTTTTATCGTACATCAAATAAATTAAGTGCTAAAGGCATATTGATATCAGCGTGTGCATGTGTGTTATTTAAAAAGTGTATGTATATATACATATATATATATATATATATATATATATATATATATAATTATGGTCCTTGAGGGAAATCATACCCCCCACTTATGAGGACCTGTCTACGCCAGTGGAAGGGCTCATTAAGGAAAGTGCAAAAATAGAGCAAGTAGCTATTCAATGTTGATGAGCATTTCCATCTTGTAGAGTTGAATTACAACAAAGGAAAACAAAAATCATGAGAAACACTTTAATTTGTGCTTGTCAAAACTATGCAGTCCTTAGACACCAGTTGATATCAAGAGCTCAATCCTCCTCATTGTTTCTCTTTTTCTTGTTTTTCATTGTTGAACAAGAAAGTCTTAAAGATGCATATGTTCATTAATGTTAGAATGGCTACTTAATTGATGTTGGTGAAGCCCCTGTCACGTATTGGACCTTCTGAACTGAAGTCTCTACGGCGAACACAAAATATGACTATATTAAACACGCACAGCGTTAGTGATGTGTGATTATTAAGTCGTATTTTGATATAATTATTAACGCATGGGGATTTATCGTTTTACGAAGTCAACTAGTCAACTGTAAATACATTAATTTTTGTTTAATGATTTTGTTTGTGAATATTCAACGACTCGTCAACATAATACATGTATACAGTTCTAGAAGTAATATGATTTCGATTACAAACATATTTCCTGGTTACTTCCTTTCAGTACTACATATTTTTATGTCCTTTAATTTGTTCCTCCAATTCTGTTGAATATGTATATGTTTCTTTGGTCCGAGTATTATGTAACCTTGTATACCATTTCTCTCTTCTCAAGCTATTTTTGTACCTGTAATACCTTGTATTACTTGGTAACCGCAGATAGTCCTAGTTCATTCAGGTTTAATGAATAGGCTATGCTTTCACTCAGTCTGAACAATAAAATTTATTTGCTTATTCCTTAAAAATAACTTAAAATGTACGAGTCATATGATTTTTTGACTGACAAAAAGAGGTTTGGAATACGCCAAGAAACGAGAGAATTTACTTCACCAACAACTTACCAAAATATCGAAGGCATCCACGGTAAAAGTACTCCGGATGAGTTCTTTTATGAAGTCATGTTCAGCCTGCGAGTGGATAGAGACCAAGTGGCCGCCTGGGATATCACCCTGGCAAGTCAACTCTGCAGCACTCTGAGATTCCTTCTTTACATAGTAACGATAGCAGTTCTCTTCGAAGCTAGTCCAGTCAGGAAGGCAGCTGATAGATAGTCCACACAGCGATAAAGAAATTACAGAGGCGAGCACAATGCTGACAAAGCCCATTGTTGCGATGTGAACTAAATCAAGGAGTTGAATTAAATTCATATGCTTACAATAATGATACCCGTGATTAATCGAGTTTATCCGAACTCAGAAAATGTGTTTAGTCACTTTCTCTGCATATGAATCTCTAGTCAAATAATTCGTAATGTTAAACTCCAGTTTAGCTGGTCAACTATGTTTAGTTAAAGATGGTGTCCCACTTCTCCCGCGTCCAAGACCACCCCGTTCTCCCAAATACCAATACTGGCTTCTCAGAAATAAAGCAATGTATGGCGCAGGCAACATCTTACAAATTTCTTTCAACAGTTCATGAAAAATTATTATACGAAATAAGTTCGTGTTCTTACCTACTTTTCGAGTATTGATAATCCGAACGAAGAGAGCAAACCATCTGCTAGTCAACTGCATCAAATCAGTAGTTTTCGCTGTGTGGCCATGGCATTAACACTTGAAATAGGGTCAGTTTACTCAAGAATAATATACTGGTATCCAAATCACATGAGGATACGAACTAATAGAAATAGGATAATTTTGCAAACGGGTAAATATACACCCAACTGCCCAAGGTGATCTTCGACATCATCCTTGTAAGTGGTAATTGATTCCCCAACTCTTGACACTGTTTTAAAAAAGACTGAAGACCTACTTCTTTAACACACAGTATATCCCTGAACTTGGTAGTACAAAATACTATCAACCCGTTATCATATGTATTTTTTTTTGTCTTTGTATAGTAATAAGTTTGGCACTCTTCAATTATCCGTAACGAGACTAATAAAGAATAATTTGTACAATAAAAGTACTCACTACCCATATATGATTGTAGAATACATGTACGATGTTCACTATGCCAATGCCCTTTCTATGACAAACCTACACACTCTCAGTCTTTCAGGTGGTGTTCACTAATTGTTAAGTTTCAGACAAGAAACTCATAAACATAATAAGATCAGCTCATCATAAACACACTGTACCCCTTCCCAAGTCTGTTTTCATGGTCTACCAGTATACGTCTCATAAAGATGTATGAACCATGGACATCGAAACGGTCACAAGTATATATAACTTTTGCATATGTGTCATACATGTAGAAGCAGTTTACAATCCACACCATTCTCATGAACTTGTTCACCTACTCCTTTCACCTTTACATAGTGTAATACTTGTAGGCTATATTCATGTTTCCCCATAACGTTTTCGGTACATGTTAATGTTGCATACACTGTTTCAGTCTGTTTCCTACAAACTCCTCCCTCTCTCTCTCTCTTTCTGTTCTTTCTCTCCTCAAATATCTTCTTTTACTCTGTCTTTATCTTCCTTGCCTCTTCTCTATACTCATCTTTTCTTTCTTTCCCTTATTTCTCATATACCTTCCCTGTAGTTGTGAATATTGTATTCACTGTATCTTTCAGTCTCTAAGCTACCAGTACTCTTTCTTTCTCCCTCAGTTTTCTCCCTCAGTTGTCTCCCCTTTTTTGTCTCTCCTCTCCTCGTCTCACCAAAGTTTATTTCCTTTCCTGTTCTCTTGAAATTGTCAAACTATACCTTTTCCTCCTGCTAATTTGGTGTACTTGTTTCATGAAAGTGATGCAAAAAATACCTAGCATTTGATTTTTAGAAATTGTTTTTATTTTAATTTTAATTTTGGTTGTCACAATAATGTTTAAAAAATTACATTTATAAAACGTGTGTTGTTATTTCCTTGTAACTGGTACTTTCACACTGTGCCGCCGTTTATTTGAAAATGAAAGGGAAGAGAGTCTGTGCAAAGTGATAAGAATTTGTGGTTGCTGTTCAGTTTGCAATAATGAAAGATACACATTTCATTACTGATTTTGTAAAGAATTTAAATTAGACGGCTTGGACAGGGGTTATACATGTCATGCATCTAGTGTAATACGTCAAGATGTGATACTTGACAATATAGAATGCGTGATGCACCTATTAAGATGTATCCTGACAGCTTTTGAAGATACTACATAAGATTAAATGCGGTGGGCCTGCGAGTCAAAGCATTAGAATTTGAATGTATATGGTAGCTACAGTCTTTTATCGCGTATAGCATTTAATTATAGTAAATAGTGTTTGTATAATACGCGCTGTGATTGGTTAGATTCGCATCACGTGACGTGCAAAAATTTTGTTATAGTGCACGATCGTGCACTATAAGCACTATAACTTTGATTTTTCCACGGAAATCCGGGCCTAATACACAATAACAGTTATAGATCTAGGGATCTATTTACTATAACAATTAGTGCGTGTTCTATTTATGCACCATTACTGGACTATATGAACTCCAAATACTAAATTATCCCTCGTGCAGGTCTATTTCACTTCGACCTGCGGCCTCGGTGAAACAAAACTGCACTCGGGATAATTTAGTATTTGTCGTGCACATAATCCAGTATAGCGCATGACAGACCATGCACTATTTGTATAATATAAGGGTACGTTTATGCTTCCTTTGTGAAGGAAGAATGAGCGTTTTGAAACGGTCATATAAAACGCTCATCCGCAGTTTCACGGGGGACGAATTCGGGCTCATCAGCTGGATTAGCAAACCAGCACTGCGCATGCTACGTTGACCCTGGGAGGGCAGGTCAAGTTGGGGAGCGCGCTTTTTCGAAAGTTTTTAGTTACTCTATGTATTGCTTGCCCTGTTGTATGCATTGCTTGCCCTGTTCTAGCAAAACCTGCAGCGACAAGCTGGTCCGCCAATTTGTCGTAGATGGGTTTATTTTTTGTCAATCCATTATACTCTTGTTAAATTTCAGGCTCATGCAGGAAGAAGGGCTCTTAGTTCATCTTCACTATAATTTGAGCTCTCGACACTCATAATTATAGACTTCAACTGAATATTATAATTATAAAAGAAGTATTAAGTAAACAGGTAAGTCTTGCTCGGATGCCAACTGCTTATGCAAGCATGCATTGAGAAAAAAAAAAAAAAAAAAGGATTGCGCAAGCGGCGCGCATATTTTCACGTGAACCGGAAACACGTTTAAAACGCATGTACAATCTCTATGGAAGAGAGCGCGCGCGCGGAATCCGAGCTCATGAATAATAATGAGGGTGCCCAAATCACGCCAACATAGCCTCGACCGTTTACAAATGATCGAGCGTTCATGCTTCCCCAGAGAGACATTTTGGAGAAACGCCGATTCAGACGCACTTTTTTTGGTGAGTTTTACATCGGCGTCTTAAATTGGCGATTATACGAAAATGACTTATGACGCAACCGTGTTTTGAACTAAACGCTTAACAAAAGCCTCATTCTGGCCTGAAAAATGGGAGCATAAACGCGGTATGCGCCCTTGACCTGTTCATGAGCGTTTATTGATAATTTAACAATGAATGCATAGGAGCGAAATTTCATATCGTATATTATTACAATATTCGTACCAGGAGAATAATGACGATTGGAGAGTACCAAAATATGGCCGGTGAATTTATAGGTCAATAAAAAATATTTGTCAAAGTTTATGGCGTTACAGTTTTTATTTTATCGGGCAATGCATTCCAGGTATCAGGATGTGTGATTGAATTTTGGGCTAGGGCGGTTTTTGTTAAAAGTTTTGCAAGTTATTACACTGCTTGGTTGGGTACACTCTTAAAATGTTGGGTAAATTTAGTTGGGTAACTGCTGGTTGGTTAAAAATATTCCCAATTCTGGGCTATTATTAACCAACTGGACACTCGAGTGGTGTAACCAATATTGGTCAATTCTTTTTACCTAAATATTGGGCATATATTTACCAACAGTATTTGGTAATTATGGGTTGGGTACTTGTTGCCCTGTAGTTGTGTAATTTTGTCACATTTCCTTTGCCAGTTGGGTAAATTTTGTTGGGTAACTGATGGTTGGTTATAAATTCGCTTTTGCCCAACTTGTGGTAAATATTTTTACCCAATATTGGGGAAAACACTGATATGAATATTCATGAATTTTTAGTAGCGTATGGTTTAGGGTGGCCCGATTTACTAACTGTCACCGAATGCATAAAAAAATATAAGGGGTATATAAGAGCTTGCACTAGTTTGCACTAACTGGATAGGATAGGACTAGGATAGGATAGGTTAAGATATAGGATAGGATAGCTTAAAATAGGATAGGTTAGGATTGATTAGGTTAAGACCCAGAAGGACGTAACAAGCAGATTTCTTTTTTTTTTTTTTACCTAGGTTGGAGGAAAAAGGAAACAATAAATTGGGCAGCTGAATTTGCCCAACCACATGATATTTGTTACCAAACAGCTGAACAAATAGAGGGTTGGGCAATCCTATTGGGTAAGATTGGTTGGGCAATAATTACCCAACTGAGAATATAACCAACAGTTGGGCAACTGTAGAGTTGGGTAAAATCTAATGGGTCACCAACTGATGGGCAATTTAATTTGCCCAACAACATAGTAAATGGATTGCCCAACATCAGTTGGGCAAATTTTAACCAAAAGTTGTGTGGACAGTATGTTGCCCAGTGTTGGTTAAAAATTGGGCATTTTTTTGCCCAACTTTTTTAAGAGTGTATGAATATATTGGAATAAACATGGCTATTAAAGGGAAAAGCGAGCTTCTCTCGCTCGAAGAAAAAAAAGTTGATATTTTGGCAAGAGACGTTAGCCGCAGTGGAGATATTATATCCGCACGCCTATCCTTATATCCATGGGGGGGGGGGGGGGGGGGATGCAAAGTAACCCTGCGGCTAGTGGGGTCCTTAATGTCATGTATAATTATGATACATTGTGAGTATTCTTATACGTTGGCAGCGCCATAGTAAGATCGTGACTTTAACAACTATGGCGCTGCCAACTGATCAGAATGCGCAGTTTCACCTCTGATATATATATATATTATATATATATATATATTTTTTTTTTTTTTTTTTTTTTTTTACCTCTGCCATTTTTTCCTCTGTCATTTTACCTTTTGCTTTTTTCCCTCTTGGATTCATTATGACACTCTCGTTTAAAAGAAAAACAAAACAAAAACAAAAACAAAAACAAAACAAAAAACGATAAACTTGTAATCAGTCTGAAATACGCGTGACTACCAAGGTCTACACCCCCTCCCCCCCTCCCCCCCCCCCCCCCCCCCCCGGGTCTGGGAAGGGTTTACTTCACATGTTTACCGATTTCTGGATACGCTGCTTAACTTGTTAACATGATTAAGAAAGAGCATTTGAACCTGACGAATAAGGTTGAGAGAGTAAAAACAACTTGTATCAAGCGGTAAAAGCCTTAAAACTATAAACTTTGATCTTTTTATTTTATACATAAAACATAATATCAAATGTGTAGTGAAAAATTGCATAGACATGTTAGAACAAAATGTGTGTCAAAGAGTACCGTTAGAAATATAGTTTCTTTCTGATGGAATGTTGAAATATCTTTTTAAAAATGTCGATAACAAATCGACTAATCAGAGAGCTTAGTATAAATTGCAATAAAGGTAATTTTATATTTCTGATATATCAGCCAGTAGCGTTATTGAAAGATTTCATTCTGCTCCGGTTCATTGTTGAGACATAAATCTTTCACCTTAATGGTATAGAGAAAGAGAGTGGGTGTTGGGAGTGGTTATTCAGAAGTAAAGAGATGATAGCTCAGAGGTAAAGTGTGGGGGAGATGGCGATTGCCGGTGAGAGATGAGGTGTGGTAAAGAGTGATAGAGTTTGGAGGGGTGAGATAGAGGATGGGGCAGATGGAAGGGGTGAGATGTGGAGAGAGACTGAGGGAGATAAGAGGTGTGGTACAGAGAAAGGGAGATGGAAATAATTACAAAGCGAGTGAAGCCCACCGCACACTATTCCATGTATACGATCAGTCTGCAATCCGATTTGGGAAGAAAGTGTAATACATTGGATAAAAACATTTAAGCACCTAAGATATTCTTTATTGAGATTTTAAACTGTCATGAAGATAGCAAAATCCAAATTAAGGCCTACTGCGAGCCTTCTAGTAGGAGGAAAGGCTAAATCGGCTCCGAATCGTGGTGACGTCAGAGCAGTCCCACGATTGTCTACGATTTGAAACGAATTTGGCCCTTTTTCCGGTTAGAAGGCTGACAACACCCCGAATTATTATGTTCAGTATTCATATTATTGTTTAGAACCTGAATCAGGAAATATTTATTTGTTAAAAATGTCCATATTCAATGCTATTTCGATTTATTTCCAAAATGGGATCTCAGTCGATCGTATAGTGTGTGGTAGGCTTAAGATAGGAAGGTGGTGTAGATTGATAGCGATCAGAGGGGTGTGGCAACTGGTGGGAGTGGTGGGAAGATTAAAATAGAATGAGATGGAAATCCACTTTGAAACTTGTATCAAGTGTGTTACAAACTAATATGGGTATTTCATAATCTTGCTGTTCAATAACGATATATACATACGACATAATCATGGTCAGGGTCAGAGATATGTAAAACCAACAAGTGATATGGTAAAGAGAGTCTGATATTTCAAGAAGAAGGGATATTGCTTTCAAAATATTCGCCGTGTTCACACAGCCACATCGAGGTAAAGTCACCAGCTTTTATGTGAGCATACTATCATTTTTTCTCTGCCTTCTCAAAATATCTCTTGGTGGAGACGCCCCCTTTGGTCAGTGTAAGAACCAATACGCCATCCTCCACCTCACGTTTCTCTACCGGATCATCGTCGCCCGGTTTAGATGACTTGAGTATCATTGCGTTTCCTTCCCAACTGTAAAAAAAATCAAACAAACGATAAAACGGTGAAGTTTATCCGAATATGTTCAATAATGCATTTCATTACTTTAGTAATGTCCAAATTTGTTCCATAAGGGCATTATTAAAAATCAGACAGACTTGTAAACACGCCTACACCCACACATATGGATAGATAGATCAGATGGGTAAATAGAGATATAGGTAGATTTATGGATATATAAAGAGAAAAATGAATACAACAATAATCTAATTCATTATTTTGATAACATACACATAGAGGAGTATAAAGTTCTAAAATCCTACTCTATCGATATAACTTCAAAAGTAAACTTTAATCGATAAATTCCATTTTTCTGTAATTTCTTAACCATATAATATAAAAATTTTGTTCGTGAGGATTTTGCTTTATTTTTATCCTTAGAAATGATATCCTATCCTATTTCAGGGTTTGGGGATAAAACATCCATTAAATTGTATAAGCATGATAAGAGGAAATGATAATAAACAAGAAACATGTATCCACACTCGTTCTCAATGGCAATGTTGAATATCCATATACTTACGTTGCTATTCTGTGAAGGGTCACCTTGCGAAAAGAGTGGTACACCTCAAAAGCTTCACCGACAGTGAAACTAAGCTCCTGTGTGGCAACCGGCATACTGAAAAAATATGATTCGACAATCATCACATACAGCAATATGATAGTATGCCTGTATGCCTGTATCACAAAATAAAGGATTGAATATTTTATCATTGGCAGAGGCGGCCATGCCTTGCCGTGACCGGGAGGGGGCGACATGCAGGGACCAAGCGGAGGTAGGGTATCTTCCTTGTATACACATGCATTATGGAAAAATATCATGGGCAAGTCTCACAGAGATTATAATGAGACAATATGATATAATACGACCTCAGACTTGCCTTATAGTTTTATATTTTAAAACTAGATTTTAAAGTCAATGTTTGACAGAGAATGTTAGAAACCGAGCGAGAATATCTTTAGCATTGGACCATGAAATACTTAGACCTTGTCTTCTCCAGCTACTTAATACAAAGCCTTTATTATCATGTTTGTAGCGAAAAAAAAAATCCGAGGAGGCAATCTCCCTTGAATATTTTTATCTTCGGATGGAGTTGACCATTTGAAAAAAAAAAAAAAAAAAATCGAGGAGGGCTGTGTGCCCAGATCACCGTCTTGGTCTCGCCCCTCAAACCCCCTTCCCTCATCCGCCACCCACAATATGCTGCCTCGGTATGCATTATTATGATTATAATCAAGTTCGGTGATGATATTATGATCCTGAAAGCGGTTGCAAATTTTGTGAGCATTTCATTAAGTGGGAGCAGGAGAGGATTCAGGATTTTGTGAAAGAGAGATGGGCACAATATTCAGAAAATGTTCTGACTAGCAAAAAAAAAAAGAAAAAGAAAAAAAAAAGTCATCTAAAAATTAAAGTGGGAGACACAAAACTTGTGTTGTGTACTTAGGTATGCCACTTGAATTTCAAAGGGGGGGGGGGGACACAGGCCGGATAGCACCCCCACCCCCACCATTAATCTGCCATTTGGTGGAAGCGATTGCAATCATAAGATAGTTTGCTTTGTCGTTATACAAACTTTCACTTGCCAATTAAAAACACTTTTTTTTTCTTTTAAGGTAGGAATTAACCTGAACATGCATCAACGACAGGACATATTAGCAATATCATTTCTTTCTAAAAATCGATGTTGAGTTGAAACAATGGCACGATGTTTAATCTTTGTAAAAAAAGAAAACACAGCTAAAACGGGTCAAAATTTTTCTCTTACATAATGATGAGATCTGCAATATCCATGATTATCATCCGACCGTGCTAGTATTTTTCAAGTCGTTCTCATTCTGAAGTATGCCATTAGTTGCATACCTGGTATCTTGTTAAATTTAAATCCAAATAAAAAGTAGAAAAAGAAAATAGAAGCCTAACCTTAACGCCCCCCCCCCCCAAAAAAAAAAAAACACCAAAAAAAACACTTTGAAAAAGATATAATCTAAAGCCGGCATCAGAATAAAAGAAATTTAAAACAGAATAAGATTTATATTGAATAATATTTTAATGTATAATGAATATCAATACAACAGTGCAATTTGATATGTAGGGGGGGGGGTACGTATCCGCTTTTTACGTCACTAAACTGTCAAATATGATTTAGGGTAGTACTAAACACACCTCTTTGGCCGGTATTCATAAAAAAAAACACATACTAAATTTAGTCTAGGTTTAAGAGGGCAGATTAAGTCCACTGGTCCTTACGAAGCGCAAGATGTCAATCTCCTCATCCCATAAACATCCTTGTAATTCCGTAACTACAAGAACAAATGTCATGTCAAAATGAAATTAATTTATCATGTTTATTTCATGACTGCACTCATTTCTTCTAATTAATTTTTTTTTCCTATTTTTTACGGAATTCAAGAAGTTTTTATAGAACAATGATAGTTTGACACTTTTCACTCCATAAACCGGGCCCCGTTTCATAAAACTTGTTACCAATAACAAGTTACAATAGCTGTTATAAGCTACTGAATTCGTTGCATCTGATTGGCCGTGAGCAAATTTGTCATAGATAACAAGTTCTATGAAACAAGGCCTAGGTTTAACTAAGACCACCTAATGAACATGATGAATAGGAGCCATTATGTCTTAGTATGTTTCATCAAGAATCATATGCGATTGATAAACTACTGTACAAGTTTCCTATATTATTCGGTTGTGGGCAGGTCTAAGGTATGTCCAGTGGCGGGGGCCCCCTCCCCTGGGACCAAAAAGGGGCTCAAAAATGCTGAGGACTTTTTTTTTTTTTTTTGCTTGTCAGAGATTTTTTTGAGTTAAGAAGGGGCCCAAAAATGCTGAGGACCTTTTTTTTTTTTTTTTTTTTTTTGCTTATCAGAAAATTTTGTGAATGTTGAGCCCCCTCCCTCAAAAAATCCTGGATCCGCCACTGGGTATGTCCCATACGTTAACACGTATTATGACATTGTATTATGGAATTATGAACATAAATTGACATTAACAAATATAATTTTACTTCATATTTTGTCTGATCCAAGCTCTAGTGGGAGGGCTAGCTATCAGCTTGATTCAGTCATGAAATATCGGTAGCGTATTGGACAAAAAAGCTTGGAATTTATTGCCATTAGATTTCTGTTCATTTCAAAAGCCCAATACACGTCTTTTCTTCTGGTAATGACACTGCAAAAATCATTTCCATGATTTGCATTTCCTCGCCGATGACTATCTGCTTTAAAACTCACATGATCTTGATCTTGAACTGGTTTCCATCCTGTTCGATGTCTTGGTACATGGAGGCCGACTTAATTACCTTCCTAAGGACGAAGTTTATTCCCGCTGCTTGAAGGTACTTCTCAAAATTCTCATCGTTCTTCGTTAGCTTCCAGTAACCGGACATGTCTGGTAACTCATCCGGCGACGCCATTATGATTATATCACTGATAGCTAAATGACTCCCTGATATACATGTACCATCTATACAGACTACTGCGTAGAGTTGTGTATACAAAGCAGAGGTTATGAATTTTCTTCGGCCTTCAGTAACGTGAAATACTCCAAGTGCTGTGCACGCTACTCCACAGACAACCCGGTTCTAAGCGAATACGAAATATAAACAGAGCCCTAGACTTTACCCAAAGAGTTGTAACAAAGCAAACATTAGACTTTGATCTCAACAAAACGCTCTCTTTCAAAGTGACCTGCTGTGATTGTCTTTCTTCATACATGTCCTTTCTCACGCTCGTGTAAATGCTATGACTGAACGAAATATTAACATTATACATGTAAATAGCAAAATTGTGATCGGTGATATGAACGTAGTAATGACCTTGCTGGTTGATGCGAGTACATGCATGCATACTGATTGGCAAATGCTGGGAAAATTCTGTACTTTGTGGGAGCACTGTGGTACAAGTATATTGGTGAAGGCTCTTGACTATCATACGAGTAGTGGCGTATCTAGGTATTATGGCGCCCGGAGCAAACAATGAAGTTGCGCCTCCCCCCCCCCCCCCCTTCCGAGTGCCCAAACTTATCTACGTTATTGTACAAGCGAAGGAGCAAAGCGACCGAGCGGAATTTTCCCCCCATTTTTAATTCTAAAAAAACCCACCATTTCTTGTGCATCTTACCCAAGGAATTTTGCGATTGACCACTGCAATTCAGCGGTAGAAAAGGTCGAATTTTATACATACATGATAAAGATAAACGGTTTTCTATTCACTCAATTCTAAAATTTGGAGCAAAATTTATGAAAACCCTTGATAAATAGTTAAGAAATTCAACAAGGCCACCGAAAGTTGAGATAGTTTCAAATGTTGAACCTTTGCAATTGCTATTTCATAGACTTTATCCTATATTGGGGCGGAATATTTAGCAAGAGTGAGATGAAACTTACATGATAGCGAGCAAAGCAACGGCAATTACGTCTTTATTTTTCAAGTTTTAAACCCTTTAAGCTATTTAAGAACTATATACTGGGGGCGCAAAATTACAAGATCCTGAAAGAAAATGATTATGCGAGGGAGCAAAGCGACCGAGCTTTAGAAATTTTCGCATTTCCAACCCTCTAAAACTGTGTTTGTAATCCATTCACCCTGCGGATTGGGGGCGCATAAGAAGGGTTATGATTTTTCTTCATTTTTTCCCTTTTTTTCTTTCTCTCTTTTGCCGCCCGGGGCACTTCCCCCCCCCCTGCCCCCTAGATACGCCACTGCATTCGAGAGGTCCCGGGTTCGATCCTCGCTCAGTGCTTACATCCTGGACAAGGTGTTTTGCCCACAATGATATTGCCCTCTCGACTAAGATGTAAAAGGATTCCTGGCAATTGTGTTGGACCCAATTATGCAGAATGACAATTGCATCAGTGACAACAAAGTATATTGTAAAAATATTCTTTCTAAAAAAACACTTTTATTTGTCCAAATCACCCATCTGACCTTATTTTTATTTTACCAATATCAACAATATGCGGTATAGTAATATTTTATTGAATTATAAGATGCCGACCAATAATATATTCTTTTTTAATAATTATAATTCATAAACAAGGGTATTTTTTTTCTTCCAGAATTCGCATACATGTAACTCTACACAATTGACATTATTTATGAGCTGTTCTGTTTCATTCTTCATGTTCTTTGAGGCACAGGGTGAAATTAAACTTCCCTGACAACTTTCTCGCCCCTCTCCCCCTTTCTCTCTTTATATCTCTCTTTCTCAGTTTTTCTTGTTGTCACATGCATAATAGATCACTGCTATAGCACTCAGGTGAATAACTCACCCGAAATCTCTCTCTTTCTCTCTTCTTGGTTTAACAACAACTATGTCCCTACCTCTTTTTTTTTTCGCTTTCCCGCAACTCTGCAGATCTCTCATTTCTTTTCCTCCCTTTTCGTTCACTCTTAGTTTCTCTCATTCTCCCTCACTTTCTCCAACTTTCTCTATCTGATTGTCTATTTGTTTGGCTATCGTATCCCACGTACCCCCCCCCCCCCAACCTCCCCTCTTTCAGTGTCTATATACTTCAATCCATGTTTCTATTGGTCTCTTATTTATCCGTCTCATTTTCTAATCCCTTCTCCTTATTTGTATAACAATTTTTTCTTTTACTTGAAGAAATCTAGTATATAATTATTCTATGCCAGCGCTGAAAGAGAGTAATGTTTGCTTCTGAACCATACAGCTGAAGTATTCGTGTTGCACCTTTGACTGAACACGACATTGTAATAAATTCGCTTAAATTCATTTTATACAGTAAAAATGTATCTTTATTTCATCGAGAAATCAATTTTATTTATTATGACAATTTATTCATAGTTCATAAATTTATCACAATTTCACAAATTGTGAAATTCCTCCATTGCGTGTACGCCTTCTATTATTCCTCCCATATCCCCCATCTCTCTATCCCCCTCCCCCTCTCTCCCTCTCTATCTCTCGCTCATTTTTTTCTCTCTCTCCCTCGCTCTCCCTCTCTCTCTCTTTTATTTATTTTTATACAAATTGATTTCAACTTTTGAATATATAATGATTATCATTCACAACTATACTCTCTTGAATTGCATACTTACATTGAACGATAAACTATAAGTCTAGTTGTAAGGAATTACAGAAAATAAATGAATATTGCGTGGTCAGACTCAAAAACTGCATGAACTAGTAGCACCCCATCTTTTGTCACGTGCATATGATATTATGGAATCTATATCATAAATGAATGTTCCTAATTTATCTTATCTAAAGCAAGTTCAACGCTGTTTTACAAAAAGCGATAGGGTGTATACTTCTCAGAAAGTTTTGAAATTATCATACCACTGACCTTTAATTTTTTTAAAGAAAAAAACCTTCAATTTCGATGCACAATTTTAACGACACATGCATCCCTTAATGTTTCTTTTGACATCATTGTGATTAAGATTAATTTATCTTTATACAAGTTGCTTATGGGTGATTCCACGGTAACGGAAGGACATTCAGGCACATTTTACCAAGAACTTCAAACTTTCCGTTACGGACCTCATTAATATGCAAATTTCATTACTGCTTGGCAATAACAGATTTTTTTTTTTTTTTTTTTAAATCAAAGGCAGTTGATCTAATCTAACATCTCTGGTGTTTGAACTGTTCTACCATTACAACAAAAAAAAAATTTTTAAAAATTGTAGTCATGGTTTGAAGGTGGTAAAATGTGTCTGAATGTCCTTCCGTTACCGTGGAATCGCCCTTATTTACTATCGTATTAGCTATCAATTTATAAAAAGGGAGATGCCACATAAACCTGAGTTTCGTGTTAACTATGATTCCATATTTCACTAAAATGCCACTATACTTAAATTGGTGGGCAAGTCCAAGCTATTTAGTCTTATGCGTTACCGACCATATCTAAGATTCAAGTATTCTGATCATTGTATAAAGTTAATAAAGATGATAGCTCTACTAAAGCTTAGGTTAGACAAAATACGAAGTAAATTAACACATTCAATGTCAATTTATATGTTCAGAACTCCACAATAATATTATGGGACCCTTAAAGACCTTTGGACTTGCCCCAGTGCATGACTGCATGTATATCAAAAAATACAGTCAATAAATGTAAAAAAGTTGTCAAAATGGCCATAATTATGGTATTTACGTGCAATAGATTGTCGCAGAAGCAGGGAAGTGTAGAAATTTACACTTCCCTGGTTGAAGCATGTTCATAAAAACTCTACCCTTATCATGCTCTGTTGAAATGCCTGATCGCTACCACGTCACCTTTTTGTTGTGTTATCTTCATATGATTCTCATCCACCAATTCTCTCGTTGCTACAACTCCATCAGGATTCGTCTTATTCCTAAAAGAAATGATGGTATACAACAGACACGAAAGCAATGTATTCTTGGTATCATTTTACAATCAGAATAATTAAATAATTAAGTCGCTATGACGATGGGAATAATAAACACATTCACTTTTCAAGAGGTAACTCAACAGAAAAGTAAAGAGCACGTTCATTGAGAGGGTCGGGAACTCATAAGTAGAATTTTCATATGACCATCCCTCACGATTAATATCCCAAATTGCATGGGTGTCGATCCCGGTGGGGGGGGGGGGGGGGGGGTATATACCCCCAAACAATTTTGAGGTGGGGGGATGGCCTGTATTATCATCCCCCCAATATTTTTCGACAAAATAGATAAGAATTATGATACATTAACTTAAAACGAATAATTATCCAAACTCATTATATTTCATCTTGAAATACCATCACATTCTTTAATGATTAGAAGTAAGGAAATAAGAAATGCCATAATTTCAATGCGAAAATATGGAAGAAAATTCGTTCGCTCGCATTGTTATTTTGTTGTATTTGCCGTGACTTTAGACAACACAGGAAACCATTTTTTGGATGCTCCAAAATGCAAGTTTTATAGACTTTTGAAAAAAGTCCCTGGTGTGGGAAGGGGATACCCCTCTCCGACACCCTCGCCGGTCACCCCCCCCCCCCCCAATCATGAACATGGATCGTCACCCCTGCTCAAATTCAAATGTAGTGTGAAGTTAAGTATTTAGTCGTCTGGAGCTAGGAGTGGCCTGTATAGAGTCCCTTTATAGAGCATTTACGACAACCCATGGTTTGAACGCTATTTTGTTTCCACTACTTCCAGTGACTACGCAAAATTTCTGTTCAATTCCGATGAGCACTTGAGTTTTCTAAATAGAAAGAATTGGAACGCCATTTCGTTTCCCCCCAAAATTTGGTTATTGGGCATTCAGTTTTTCTAAGGGTTATGTCTGCTCTCAAGGGAGGGGGGGGGGGGGGGGAGGGTCTCCCAAGGGTTCCGGGTAATTGCCCAATTTGGTTGAAATCGACTCCATGAGCAGTACCATACTAAAGTTAGTGCATTAAGTTTGATTTGATATGCACATTCATGCTGTATAGCTCTTTTATGTAATTAATGCAATAAAACACAAAATATGAACAGAATATATAGCATTTGACGATATATTTTATTCACGATGTTCTGTAGACGAATGGAAAATCAGCTTTAATGCCTTTCTGAACGAACCCGACTGTTTTCACGCTTATTACAAATCTACAATGAACTTCCCCTTCAAATCTGAATATATTATTACTCCCTGAAGAACATTATCAAAATACCCAACTGAAGATCAATCCTATCTCCGAGCCTCATGTTTTGCATGTTTTAAAAAGCTTTATAGCACTGGGACAGTTTTTAAAACATATTTTGATCATGGAACAGGTAACTGATTCCTTAAATGTAATTGCTCTTTACATTATAGACGGGGTGTAACGAGAGGAGGCGCGGGGGGGGGGGGGAAGATTTTTTTTCTTGACTTTTATCAACTTTTGGTAAATCGAAAGAAAGGATGACCTTTTCTTTTGTGTATTTTTTCATTTCAGCTAACTTATCTAACGAAGATTTGGTCCGATCTGTCTTCTTCAAAATGGTCTAATGACGCTCCTGATTACACAGTTATCATCTGTTATCGTTATCATTATTGTTATTTTCATTATCTTTATTTGTTATTTATCATTATCATTATTATTATTTATTATCATTACTTCTATTATCAAAATGTTATTATCACTGATATTATTATTATTATTATTATTATTATTATTATTATTATTATCATTATTATTATTATTATCATTACTACTATTATCAAAATGTTATTATCACTGATATTATTATTATTATTATTATTATTATCATTATTATTATTATCAATTATTATTGTTGTTGCTACTATCATTGTTAATCATTATTAATATTATTATTATTAATTTCATTAAAAATAAGACTCTATAACTCACGTGATAACAATCTTATTATTATTATTATTATTATTATTATTATATCATTATTATTACCATTATTATCATTATTATTATTATCATTATTATTATTGTTATTATCATTATTATTGTTGTTGCTACTATTATTCTTAATCATTATTATTATTAATTTCATTAAAAATAAGACTCTATAACTCACGTGATAACAATATTATTATTATTATTATTATCATCATCATTATCATTATTATCATTATTATCATTATTATTATCATTATTATTATTATTATCATTAATATTATTGTTGTTGGTACTTTTATTGTTAATCATTATTATTATTAATTTCATTAAAAATAAGACTATAACTCACGTGATAACAATCTTTTTATTATTATTATTATTATTATTATTATCATCATCATTATTATCATTATCATCATTAATATTATTATCATCATCATTATTATTATTATCATTAATATTATTGCTGTTGCTACTATTATTGTTAATCATTATTATTATTAATTTCATTAAAAATAAGACTCTATAACTCACGTGATAACAATCTTATCACCATCCCACTCAGCAATCAGCATCTCTTCTTTGCCAGAGAGTGGATTCTTAAACTTGAATTCCTGACCTACAGTGAACTCTAATGTCTCTGTCTTGACCGCTGTTTTGTTGGTAACAACGAACTGGTCTCCGTTCTGGGTAATCTCCTGCTGTGGTGACATTGAGGTGATGGCTTTTCGCTTGATCACGTTGACACCCAGAGCCTTCAAGAGTTCATCAAACTTCTCATCTTTAAAGTGCTTCCATTTGCCTGTGAAGTTGACCTTGGCCATGGCTGTTTGAGGGTGTGTTCGATGAACGGCAATGTGCTATGGAATGAAGAAACGAGTAGATACAAACTTCAACTGTTATTTGTTTCGAATGTAAGTTGCGAGGTAGTACCATAGTGGATTTGGAAACCATCTTCCCCTGAGGAGAATTTCTGCCAGGGTTCGTAATTCGTAAGGCTCAGTCAATCTCAGTGTCCACTGAAAAAGCCCATCCCGATGGCGCAAATAACCCGAATACAACGAATCAATTGAGTTGTTATGCATGAAATAATTTTAATGCAGAAGGTTTGCAATAGGTACCTTATAGTGTGTCGTCATCGAGTGTACTAAATGTTCATAATACAGGCTTTCATCAAGTAGGAGAGTTCGTATTGGGTTGGTAAAAGTCAGTTTTAATTTATGAAATTGCCTAGGGTACATCATTGTTTTACTGAGCCATAGAGCGAATAAGTACTTTTATCAGTTTGAGAGTATAGCTAGTTATTGTGATTCAGAGTTGGAACTTTTTCATACTGATTTTTTGTTTATTTTTAAGGAATAATTTGAAAATGTGAGCACAGGGTTCAATGGTTGGTAAGGTAATCGTCTGAACTGATGGATAAATTTAATAGTCTCTATCAATAATGAGAATGACCCATATTAGTCCACGTACATAATTATTGCTATTTTCTAGTGAAAAGCAAATGCATACATGCATCCCAATACTTAGTCCGACCTGTCAGACTACCAAATACTCACACAGCAATCTATAACCAATTACGCTCATAGTCCGAATTGACAAATTTTTGGGTAGCGCAAGCACCATTTAGTATCAGTATCTATACGACCTACACATCATGGCTTTCACTATTTTGAGTTTACGAGTCTTATTTTCGAAATATAGAGAAAAGCCACAAAAACTTACATTGATAATTCGATATGTAGTAGAAGTTTGATGGGTTCCGAAACGTCCTCTATACTACTCGAGATCAACAGTGATTGCACGGTAATAAAAACACTGAAGTTCGAGACTGGCTGATCCTTTGCTCTTCTCGTTTCAACCAGATCATGTAAAATATTGCATTATACCATGGACCCTACCACATTATACTCTCTCCCTCATCGGTTACTACTGAGAAACATGACACATGTACTCTTTATAAAGGTACCAGGTCGTATGCGGTGTTCCAGGTAGAGCTGTGTCAACATTATGCTCTAGTAACCCTTCATTGTTTGCTATCCAATTGAAATAACTCAGTGGTCCAGTAAGCGGTCTTTTATCATGTTAATTATCTTATTTATAGGGGGTATACTGTGAATTTGTGTGATTGCATAATACTCAGTAAATACTCCGAATGTTTAGGGTCTCACTTACTAACCTCGGATAGGTAAATATATCGATATTATGATTTTCCATCTATTATTTTCGTGACACTCTGTATCCATGGAAACAGTTCAGTGGCGCTTATATCGTAATCAAGATGCTGGGATGCCGTTATAAGACGAATTTTGTTTGGTGTTTTTCTGTTATATTCTCTGACTATCCGTTTAAGTTTTTTAATCATAAGTATTTGACATTAAGGAACATTCACAGCCATACATGTCATATCTAAACTTCTAACCGCAGGGCTCCCTTCCCTTGTATTAAAGTAGGCTCATAATGCAATGTGATATGCGCTATAAAAAACTGAGTATTATTATTATTATTATTATTATTATTATAAATGATAATATTAATAATAGTAATGATAATAGTAAAAAAAAAATAATTAAAAAAATACAATAATAATAATAATAATAATAATAATAATAATAATAATAATAATAATAATAATAATAATGATAATTGTACGATTGCTCCCTACATGGCAAACTTTTAGTTTACTGTAATAGAATATTATTTATAACTGAACAAAAAAATGAAGCATCTTCATTACAAAAAAAATAAATAAATAAAAAATCATCAAACCTGATTAAAATTCATCTGGCCTATATACGATTAACGACCACTGTCACTTCCGGGTTCTCGCTTATGTCGACGATCGTCGACAGAAATCACGTACAAAAGATATAGCCTTTGAAATAATCCAGCAGCCATGGGTTTCATAATGCACAGGACAAAGAATTAACCATCTTGTTCACAAATAGTTTATTGAAAACTGATTGATAGAAACTGCAAAACTTAGTAGTTTAGAGGAAGGATAACCATGAGAAAGAGATACAAAAAAATGCGGGTAAATAACAAATTATCTGCATGGGAATGCCTTTATTTAGGAAGCATGATCAATTACAAATATAAGATAATAGCTTACAATATTAAAATATGAACATTGATTTAAACATTTTTTTGGACTATTCTATACTAGAAGACATGAAATTCAGCATTTCCATGAATAATACTTCGCAGCAGCAAAATTGATCACACATGTTTTCTTATTTACAAAAATATGATGTACCTTTTCCACACAATAATATCCGGATTATATACCTTATATTTTGCATGTTGGGAGTAGCAGTTCTACCTTTTCTTTTAGAGAATAGTTCATAATAAGCAATTCGTAAAAAGTGCACTGTTTAAATGACCTTGAAATGACCCCAATTTGTACGCGCACGCGCATCAGTTTTGGGTGGATACGCTACTTGTTAACAACTAAAATCACATTTCGTGTGCCCATCATAATGCGGATAATATTTTCGAGTCAACCCACTTCCGGTCAGGGCTTAGTCGGAACTTAAAGTGACAGTAAACTGGAGCTCCCAGAGCTATCCATTCAGAGAGTCCTGACACTGAAGGTTGCTTCTGATTGGTCAGTCATTTCATGGAGCTTCAAAAAGTTCCCTCTCAGAGAGAATGTACGTGAAAGGGAACTATTGGGAGCTCCATGATCCGCCATGTTTTAAACAAAGACCGCGTACGCATAGGCTTATTATGCGCGTGTCACAACTCTCTCTATCAACGCACTCTGGGAGCTCCTCGATAGCGCCATCTTTCAACAGGATTTGATTAGTGTCTGTGCCTCTCATTTTCCCACCAAGCCCCATTCTAGTTAGCAAAAGCTTAAAATGTACCTGTACACAATTTTCCATAATGCCAAGTAAAAAAAAAAAAAGTTTGAAATACAAAATTTGCTTATTACCCAAACAAGCCGATTGTCAAAATTCAAAATAAAATGCAATTAATTTTCAAATTATAATCTTAATTTAGCAATTACTGTAAGATGGCGCTGTCCAAATTCTGCCAGTTTAATGTCACTTTAACCCTGCTCGAGAAATGGATCGAGAAGTCTCCTATAAGTCCTGGTTAAAAGTGGGTTTACTGATGCTGATAGCTTTCATATTAGTTTTGGTATCACGGCTAAGTCCGGACCAAGACCATTTCTGCCCCTAATATGAAAAGGGTATTATTCTAGACACCGATGAATTATTATTGTCATTGGTAATACCAAAGAAAATGTATTGATGAGGGGGAAAATAATAATATTTTTTTGTTGGAGAAAAGATATTAATACAACAGTAAATAGTCAATTGACAAAAAACTTGAAGATAAATTTTAACATTTATAAAGTCTTTATCAACAATTTAAATGACCACATGCGTATTCTGAAACATTGTAACATAAATTATGACATAAAAATATATGCTTTCATAATCATTTTGTTAAATTATTTTTAAGTTTGATTTAAAAAAAAAAAGATAAACAAGATTTTTTTTAAAGGCGAAACCGTGATTATTCAGAAAATCCGTTTAAGCAGAATTTATTACCCGGTATTTGCTTTGGCTGTAATCATGCCACCCTTTCGGATGATTTCGTTATTTCAAGTGTAATGTGTGATCCAAAACAGTAAACTGTTTGTATCTAAAACAGTAAAAGGTGATTTAAAGCTGTAAAATGTTAATTAGTGTAATGGAAAACCACCGCGTATGTTGGGTCAGCTGGGTTTGCTGATCTTCCACATTGAAACAAGTTTTATAAAAAAGAGATATATACGTTGTCGCTTATAAATAGGGCAGATTTACGACCAGTTCTTCTCTTCTTTGCGAAACGGGTTAGAGAAAGAAGTAGGTGAAGGTTCATCCTATACCAAAATAATGATGATTCAACTTTAAACCCTAAAAAATTCTCTGGTAGCAGCACCTTCAGATTTCATATTGAGAACGGTATAGGTGTATTTATAAACACTTTTAATACTTTCCCCCTTAAGGGTGCGTTTTTTTTTAAAACCTTTTTCTAATTCTAATTCAATTGGGCACCATTTATGTTCAACATGTTCAATAGCGTTAAATATGAAATCCTATCAGCTTCACTATTGCCAACCTCTGCAGTCCCTGATATTTAGAAATTTTAAAGTTTAAAATATGAATTTTTCTTTCTAAAATGTAAAATGCGGGTACAGTGTACCGGTTTATCCAATTCCTAGCCATTTGCATATATCAGAACATTTCTTGCGATATTTTTCTACCTATATTCCTAATTATTTTTGTTCATTGTCAAGACGATAAGCATAGCAAATGATTAATACACAGGTATATGCTATTGACTAAATTGAAAATTTAAAGTCATAATGTCAAGCATATGACAAATTTCTACACCAAACAAAATTTCAAAATAGAATTTGGAGAATTTCATTAACAAAATAAGCACAAAAAGTAACAAGTAAGCCGCCTTTCTTTCAGTTGGTAAAATGATATAATAATCAAAGTCATAGCTTATCAGTTAACCACACTATGATATTTTCATAATTTTTTGTTTTCAGGAATCTCATTGTATTATTATGACTATCATAAAAATCTTTTAAAAAATTGATATAAAAGAGACTTTAATGCATGGCATGTTGAAAAGCCAGTTAACAAGATCAGGGGCGTCGCTAGAGGGGGGGGGGGGTGGAGATGTCACCCCTTCCCCACAAACACACCCTCAAAATTGCTGTCGGCCAATGCGCCATCTCTGCCGGCTAAAAAAAGAGGAGAGGAAAAAAGGGAGAGGGAAGAGGAAAGAAATAAGAAAAGGGATAAAAAAGAAGGGAAGAAAGGAGAAGGAAAACAGAAAAGAAAAAAGAAAAGGGAAAGGAGAGGAAAATAAAACAGAAAAGAAGGAAAGCAAAAAGAAGTAAAGAAAAGAATGAAAAATTGGCTTAATTCTTTTGGAAAGTTTATATTCGGGCAAAAGGCGTCCCCCTTCGGCAATGGGCTTCAGCCCCCCCCCCCCCCCGAGGATTTTCAAAGTTCCGATATTCGGGCAACCACTAATTCATATTCGGGCAGCGAGGTGCCAGAATATCCACATATTTTAATTGGGCAGCGAGGTTCCCTGATAATTATGTAACTTCTGTACATTTTCACTACGAAAAGTTTTTTTCAAAAAAAAGGAGAAACTGGCCATTTGTTTTTACTCGCTCGCTTCCCTCGATCGCAAAAACACTAGAAAGTTAATAGTCGGGCAATGGGCTGCAGCCCCCCCCCCCCCGATATTCGGGCAACCTCTACGTCATATTTGTGCAGCGAGGTTCGCTGATATATTATGTAAATTCTGTATCTACCTTCAGTACATTTTCACTATGAAAAGTTAAGCAAAATTTTCTCGCTCGCTTCGCAAAAGGCGTCAGCCCGTTCCTTTCCGAAAATCGGCCTGTATGATCAAGATTTCTACATCTGCGAATTTTCTTTTATTATACAATGTGCGGGTAGGGGGGGGGGAGAGATTAGGGTGCAGCATTTTTTACTGTGTCGGCTAATTTGGTAGTTACACCCCCCTCCCATTTCAAAATTGTCTAGCGACGCCCCTGAACAAGGTTCTTACCAATTTGAACTTGCAATACACCAGTGTAAACCTCTGAAGTGTAAAACATGTCTATCCTTACTTTATGAGGCGATGTGGTTTCTGAACGTGAAAATTTACTACAACTAATTGGTCAAAGAATGTGAAAAGAGATCTTCAAGGTATACGGAAGAGCTGATGATTCCTTCAGAAAGCAGTGATATCCTGACATGTAACCCGGATTTCACTCTGTACGAGATGGTTTAATTAAAGTAACTTGGGATTTCGCAAAATATCGCATTATTTCAAAGGATTTCACAGCAATTTGCAGAATTTGTTAAGGATTGCGAAGGATTTCGGAACATTTCAAAGAAACTGGATTTGCGCTATAAGACAGAGTGTATGAAGCGCAGTTATCCTGAAATACATGGTACATTGCAGGATACTTTATAGTTTCTTAAGGAACCTTCATCAGGTGAATTTTATGAGCCTTTTTCTTATCTTGCGAGGAGGCCTTAGGTAATTTCCATTCATCCCCTTCTGGAATTACGGTCAAGAACAAATAACCAAGGTTCATACATTAATATTTTTAGGAAAGCTGCATTATGATAACAAACTAAAATATCGAATAATAAAATAACTACACAAAATTATTTTGGCCCTATAACCCTTAGGTGATCTTCAAGGCGACTGGACACAACTTGTCGATAGCCATATTAATTGTATGGCTGTGAGTAGACTTCTTAATATCTTTACGTATTAAGTGCCTTTCTAGATTTTTTTTATAGCAAGTTCAAAAAATCATCAGCCAGAAGAGGTTGGATGCGCTATGAGTGCTGTGTGACTACACGTGGTGAAGAAGTCAGAGGCTACAATAACATGATATAATAGTATAGTCTCATCTACTCAGGGTAGCCTCATCAGTATTGTTCTTCCTGAGAGCCCTGCAATAAATTAGTACCCAAGTATTGCCAGGTACACCGGGGTCGAGACAAATATGGGCAAAACATCTTCTTCAAGGATGTAAGCACCGATCAAGGATCGAACCCGGGTCCTCTCGTATGAGCAAGGAGTTATCACAGAACTCCTTGGTATGAGTAGACAGCCGTTACCAGTTATGTGTCCCAACTATTCCACAGTGAGTGCTCGGTTGCTTCCAGCATAGCGTAACGTGTACCCAACTCAGGACGAATACCATTGCCGCTCGTTGGTAGTCAAGATGAAATATCTTCCGATATCCTACCTCGCAATTCCATTGTTATATAGGCCAAAATGACGAGAATTATGATATGATGCCGACATGGTCAAAACTTGTATAGCTTGTCATAGGCTGACTTAGGTTGTCGTACGTGTCATCGTTTGTTGGTTGCTGTAGGTGTGGTCGTAGCTAGACGTCATGAGTCGCGATTGCCTGATGTATTGCAGCGAACCACCTACTGCATCCTTGCTTGTCGCTAGTTTTTTACCTATATATAGACCTATATAGTAAAAGATCGCCAAGGTGAGACAGGATGATACTCATGACGCACTTGAAATAAAATTGTATTTGCGCTTAGCTTCCGGGAACTTCAAAAAATGGTGAAATCCTCAGAATTACTTGAATGGCCCGGTTTATCATTTGGTCCTCTTAACTTAGGGTTTTAAAATGATATGAAAGATGAATGTGACTGTACAGTCCATTCAGAAACCCAAGTTTTTCTCTTTTCTTTAATGATTCTTTTTGTAAAAGAAAATGATGAGACGAGACGTATTCTTTGCATGACTTCATACTACATTCATGCAGACAAAACAAACTAAATATTTCATGCGCATTTTGTATTTCCAATGTTCATGTACAAGATGTGTCAGCCTATTAAGAAAACCTTGTTCACAACACAGAACTATAAATGCCACTTGAGTGTTGGGGAAGCTGCATGAAGCTGTAGAAGACTACATAACCCTGCATCATCAAACCTACTAGTAATCACAATTTCATCCTGCGTATGGTTATACCAGCTTCCATCTCCCTGGTTATACCTGTTGCACATAAAGCATCATTTGCTGACACAGCGCTGCGTCAGCGATTGGCGCACCATGAGAGAATGACCTCACACATAAAATTAATTCCAAATAATCTGTAGAAACATTTCGTTGAATTATCAACGCATGCATTAATTGCCCTCACAGGCTTGATTAGCGCATGTCATAACGCAACGCATCGAAATGATGTATCATGTGCAACGGGCATGTATAGGTGATGATACAAGTCATTTAAACGATCCAGCTCTGGGGATGGATTGCTGAACATCCAGGAAAGAAACTGCGATCAGCTGTACGCTTTGAGTAACGGGGCGCTGGTTTGTGATCATTGTCATAATACGTCAATCCTTCTTCTCCATTTTGTAGAATGTCCTGGTGGCAGTGACGTCACCTTTGGATTGTGTCATCACAAGCTTATCACCAACCAGTGTTCGAGTCGTCGTGACACCGTCTTCTTGGGATAAAATTCTGTAGACAGAGAACAAGAGACAGAGAAGAAAAACAAGGGACATCAATATGGAAACTTCCAAGATGGTGGAGTAAGATGACCTGGATGACATATTTCCATCATTTGAGATTCACCTGATAACAGGAATAAACAATATTATTGAGTAAGTATGTATGCATACTTCGCATGCTTTGAATTTTCATATGGTGACAGTCACTCAAATGTTCCGACGTTCAAAAAACTCGGTTGATAATAAATGCGTTATCTTTTTCCTCGATGTGAGAATACCTGCATTATTTCTCACACACACTAACGTGGAGAAGAAAACTTGTATAATAATACGCCTACTTTGATATTTTAAAAATCATTTCACGTTCTAATACTAACATACAAGGAAAAGCCAACCCTCCAAAAATATCCGGATACAAGCCACACGCGGAAGATTGATCCTGATCTCCCTCCTTGTTTGTTTTATGTTTTTTTTTTTTTTTTTTTTTTAATGATTTATTCCCCCTTTCTTACTCCCTTTCCTGATTTCATCTCTTTTCCTCTATCAACCTGTCCCTCCCCAACTGCTTCTTCATCTAGGTGAGCCTTTGTGTTTTTTATTATTTAAGTTAGTTACTTAACGTATACTATATATAAAAAAACCAACAAACAATAAAAACAAAACTAAAAACAACGATGAGATTTCTGAATCATGTACATAATTATAATGATTTTTAATTGGGAACATGCTATTTACAAGCTCCGCTTCTCTGCTAGTTCCCTTTCGTTACCTTTTCGATTATTATTATCAAGAAACAATTGAAATGTGTGTAAACCTCTCTCTGTTATAACATTTATTTTAGAAAACAATATGTAAAACCAAGTTCATATGCGTTATGTTTGAATGATGAGTTTCTTCTACAATGTAAATACTTTATATGATTTTTGAATTGGTATCGAAAAATAAATGAATCTTGAATCCTGAATCTTGAAAGTTTGTTTTTAATGGACTACACGTTCATTTCGTCGGTAAAAAGGTGAAACAAAATAAATATGCCAATAATGCCATACATAATTGTCATTGTTTTGTAACGAACTTCTGTAACAAAGGGGGGGGGGGAGAGGCAATGGTCCTAGAAATTAGGTGATAGTTATGACATAAAGTTCCCCGACCTCATCCTAAGGACCCCTGAAGTAATTAAAAGTAAGATGACGACACCCCTGGGTCCTCCTTGTGTCAGAATGAGGAGGATTTATTAGCATGTGGTAACTGACCCGTTTTTGGTTTGGGGATATGACCCTAATTGGACCATTTATGACCCACCCAGGAATTCATGTTCGCAGAAAAATGACTTTTTTGTTGTGCCAAAAATCAAAACCACACTACGCGGTCTTGCTCGTGGTCATGCTCATAGCCTGTGACAGCGGATATCGAGTAGACTTATTACACTTACCTTGAGGAATATACCTTTGATAAATAAACCCACAATCATGAACTTCCACAGGAAGGCTGAAATATGACTGGAATATGATGACAAGAATAATGACAAACAGTGTCCAGCAATCATGAAGCACACTTAAATCGAAGTAAGGTAAACACGATACTGATTACCAGTACCACTTAGTTACATGGTGGGGATCGTAAAACAAACCAAATTTTTATAGTGAATGATATTTTCTATAACAATTAGTTAATACTGCTTCGACGACGAAAAGAGACTGACTAAATTCCAATACCTATTCGGCTCGTGTACAGTGGAGACGTGTTCGCCGTTTTTTTTTTTTTTTTTTTTGCCGGGCGAGGTGGGGGGGGGGGGGGGTGTCCAAAGGAGTGCAGCGACCGACAAATGTATTTTTATACATGAAATTTTACGTTTTGATACATGCAAAAGCTAGGGGGTAATAAGCATTATTTATTATCATGCTCCTGGGAGCACTGTATGTGTGCGTGTGCGCGAGCGCGCGAGTGTGTGTGTGTGTGTGTGTGTTTGTGCGGTGGGGATAGTATAGGCATAATTTAACAAAGTGGTTTAGTACAATTTTGTATAGTCATGTATACATACAGATACATGTACTCTGGTACTAGTATCTTTCTATCTCTCTCTCTTCTTCTTCTTCTTCTTCTTCTTTGTCGTCTTGTTTTTCTTGTTCTTGTTCTTGTTCTTCTTTTTCGTCTTCTTCGTATTCAGCTCCTTCTTCCTCTTCTTCTTCTCCTCACTTCTCCTCCTCCTTTTCATTTGATCCTTTCCCCTGTTTACAGCTCTACACAAACACAATGATTTTCATTTAACCTGTACTAATAGTAGTTATGGCAAAATGTCAGGGGTGACTCCTTATATGTAGCGTTTTAACATGTCGCCTTCTCCCAAACTTGTTTTAAATCATTATTGATGGAGTGTTGACGTTCGAAATTAAACTCTGTCAAAACCGCACCCAACGGAGACGTGTAAGCATTAAACCCACAGAAATATGACCCAAATTTGATAGGAAATTTAATCAAGAGCTTATTATGTGGCAGGAAGTAAACGAGTTTTTAATGTGATTCTCACTGTGTGTTCAACGATCCGACTATACCACCTGGCTAGCTATAACCCCTCTCACCTCTAGCCACGCGTGTATACTCACTACGTATTGAATGCTCTTGAAACAAATGACAAAGTAGATGTAACAGCACATGTAGCAAGCGCTCAAGATTCGTCTAGATTTCAAATATCATAATGACTAATAATGCATTTCTTTCCTCGTAAAAATATAACACCGACATTTTAAGTTGGTAAACATGATGTTACAGATTATGCGAGCTGCAGGTGAAATGCCCTCTGCCAGTCAATATTATCATGATTATCTTTGCATATTCTCAATTCTGATTAATCTACTGAATCATGTTATCTGAGAAGATAAATCGCATGTTAGGTATGGATAGAATGACTTTGAATAATGACAAATAATAATAATAATAATTACAAATTAAAAAGTTTAATGTCGAAGCACGCCTACAAGTTCTTTATTACATCACGAGTCAAATACTAACCTCAGAACGTTTCTGTTTTAAAATGTAGATGATTTCTTATTAACACATGGAAGTATAATTCATTGAACATTTTGTTATCAATAATAAACAAGATACCGTTTCTACGAACAGACTTAAAGGAGAATGAAACCCTCATGCTGGAGAAATATCCATTTTAATGAAAAGAGAGGTTAGAGAGAAGCAATTTGAAAAAAAAAAGTTCCATCAAAATCGATTACGAAATGAAAAAAATTATGAAAGTTTGAAAAGTCTCAATTTACTTTCTATGGCGATCCTCAAATTGGCAATGTTGCTTCAAAATGGCAGGTTTAGTAGTACAACTCTCAATATGTTTTGTACACAAAATTTCATATTTTCTCTATTATCTCTAAAGATGCTGCTTGTCTTTTTGTGAACTCAACATTATGTTGTGTCAAATACATTTTCTCATGATATATCTTGAGCAAAGAAGGAGACAAGCTGCACCTTGAGAGATAATGGGGAAAATATGAAATTTTGTGTACAAACCATATGGAGAGTTGTACTACTAAAAAACCTGTCACTTTGAAGCAACATTGCCAATTTGAGGATCGCCATAGAAAGCAAATTGAGACTTTTCAAACTTTCATTACTTTGTCATTTCGTAACCGATTTTGATGGAACTTTTTTTTTTATTGCTTCTCTTTATCCTCTCTTTTCATTAAAATTGATTTTGCCCCAGGGTTTCATTCTCATTTAACCATGTCGTTTTAATTCACATAATGTTATTATAACAACAATTCTTTCTCTCAAGTTGCCATTTAATGATAAGTAGAGAAGGTATGTCCAATTCTCTTTTCCCACTTTATTTATTTCTTCCAGTCATTTCCAGTCATTATCAGGTAATTATTTGCGTTGATGGCGACCTTTACGGTACTGCGCCCTCTCTGTACCGATACAGAAATGAATACATCTAGATTCTATCATTGATAAATGTAAGAAAAGATTAAACTTGCTACGTTGTGTCTCTGGCACCCCTTGGGGAAGTAAGTATGAGATTTTGATGATGATTTATAAAAGGACTTATCTTATCCGTTATGGACTATGGAAGTGAAATGTACGATTCTGCTTGTATATCACTGAAGAAAAAACTTGACTCTATCCAATACAGAGCCTTAAAAATCATTACAGGTACAATACACAAAGTGTGCTTGGAGGCTTTACAGGTTTTGACCTGGGAGCTGCCTCTGAACCATCGAAGAAGGTTGTTAAATGATAATTTAGAGTTTATTTGCTGTCTAGTACCCCAAATCACCCAACAAAAGCCTAGAATGGATGGCCGGAGAAGAAGACGAAGTGGCGGTGGAGGGCCAAAAAAACTTATTACCCCAAATCCCTGAATGGCGTTTAACACGGCCTCAAGTGTCCTTCGAACACCAGGGTAAAGTACAGAAAAAGGAAATGCTTCAAGTTGAATGAAATCGATTGTTCTAGATAGTATTGGAAATTCATGGAATGGATATTTACATGTTTATACAGATGGATCCAAACTGGAAGATGGGAGGACAGGAGGAGCATTTTATTGAATTGAATTGAAAAAGGTCTTTATTAGATTCTGACTGGCGACCAAAAGTCGAATTGCACAGAATATACATGTATAAAAGGTTACAAAAAAGATATAAATGGACATAAAAAGATAAACAAATTCATACATAAATATAAGAATCAATATACTGAAATTCCATTCAAATACAAAACGAATATTAAACTTAGGGTTAAGTAACTGTAAAAGTATATCATCATGGTTGCCTGATATCTGGTTAATAATAAAGTCACTGCCAAATATAAACTCAATTCTAATGAATGCTTAAAAAATTGTTAGAATGATAATCATTCAATATGTTGATAAAATATGGAATTGCTTTTTTTTAAACCGTGCCTCATTACGACGTGGTGCAAATTTTAGAATATCCCATGTCTGTATTATGAGAGCAGAACTAGTAGCCATACTAATGGCACTAGAGTGGATTAACACATTTATGGAAGCCTCATCGATGGTAATATTTAGTGACTCTTTGTCAGCTTTACAAATGATCGATTCATACTTCATTAGATGTGCTATTGTTAATGAAATTTTATACATAACTAATATTTTGAAGTTGAAGGATGTTTGTGTTGCCTTTGAATGGATTCCATCACACTGCGATATTAACGGCAACGAGATCGTAGATCGGGCCGCCAAAAAAGGAGCCATGAAAAAGTGTATAGACATAGTTATACCAAATACGAGAAGTGAACTAGCAGCCTCTCGTTTGATCCATTATAACAAATTATGGCAAACAGAATGGGACAATGCCGAACACGGTAGAATTGTATATGTTTTACATAGCGACGTTACTAAGCCCATATACAGACATGGCTTGTCTCGCAGAGCAGAATGCTTGATACAACAACTAAGAGGAGGTAAATGCAGGTTAAATTATTACCTTTTTTTCAAATTAACCAGCATGATACTGGTCTCTGTGAAGCGTATCAAGAATTTGAGACGATTGAACATTTTATTTTATATTGTTCAAAATACGATAAAGAGAGACGTCTCTTAAAAGAAAGGATTAAATTGAAAAATCCTAATCTGAAACAATTATTGATGTCTAACCCAATTTTCACTCGTGAATGATTGGGTTATATATATATGATACTAATCGATTTAGATAGCTTTTTAAGCTATCATTGATCATCTTACATAATTGATCTTGAAGTACGAGACATATTTGCCGTTTTTTCCATGAACAACTGGAATTAACTCCCCTTTTTTTGTTTTCCGATTGATTGGTTGCGTATCTTGATATTATAGCCAATAATTACGAATAATCACGATCGACAGCTTTATAACTTAGGAGATGGGATACTTACATCTTACCATACTAATGATGATCATTAATAATACCATTTTCACACACACACACACACGCCCACACACACACCCACACACACACACAAAAAAAAGTCTCTCGTGGGCTTTCTGAAGCCTATCAAAGTGACTGGCGCGAATAATCTGAAGAGGGTGAGGAGCGCCATCATACCAAGAACCAACCAACCATCTATCGACTCGGATCTCTGAAAATATTGAGTCTCTGCAATTTTGATATTAATTCTTTTTATGTATAAAAGGATTTTCATGCCGAAATTATGCAAGGCAGGATATTATTGTGGTTGATTGTACGATTGGATTGCATGAAGAAAACAACTATATCATCCGACGTTCTTACTTAGTAGGTATTTACACAAAATGGTAAAAGTCGAAGGGTGAAACCACCTATTGTATATTTGGCACACACTTACGAAAAAAGTAGAAATAAAAACACTTCAAAAAAACATCACTGTTCATTTGCTACCATCATCTCATTTTCGAGTTATTTAAAGAGAGTATTCAGTTGGCAATCTCATGCAAACACTCAAGAGAAATGATGACTGTTGCAAGAACAGCAAGCTTTATTTGGACAGTTTAGGCGGTCTTCTTTTCTTTAGGAAATCCTATTAAGATAGAGAAAATATCCTGCAGTTGTAAGTCTTTCCGCGAGCAAACTTTTTCATCAGTATCAAGCTACAGGCCAAAATATTTCGATGTCATGTGATATACATGTATATTTTTGTGGAAAGATTAAATCCTTCCAAACGTCTAAGAAAACATGTCAATGATATTGGCAATGTGTGGTAACATTCACAATAGCCCTTAAGATTTATGAGCTAGCTGAGCATACACCCATCCAGCCATGTCACGATGATCTGAACTTGTTATCTTATGGCGGGGCCAATATTTTTATGAGGAGGAGTTCACTATTGTGTTACAGCTCCCGTCACTTGTCTTCTTTCTATCCATTTCTTAAATCGGATAATCTCAAGTAATATTGATCGTTACGGTGGTCATAGTACAGAGAATGACATGTATTTTACACACCCTGTATAGCTATGCACTGGGTAGGGCAGACCGTACGGGTCACTGATGTGTGTGACCTCGATAGTATCACCTACAGACATTTTCTGTTTCTTTTCTTTTCCTGAGAGTATACTAAATAATTATTTGTGTATGCTTGCTTGTTTCTTGTTGTTTATTTGTTTGTTTGTTTATTATTGCATCACTTTATTTATCATGACCATTATTACTATTATTGGAGCATTATGAATTATATGAATAATGAATTATTATTATTATTATTACTATTATTATTATCATCATTATTATCATTATCATTATCATTATCATTATCATTATTATTATTATTATTATTATTATTATAATTATTGATATTATCCTTATTATTATCCTTATTATTATCAAAATCTTAATTATCATTATTATTATCATCATCATCATCAGTAATATCATATTTAAATTGAATTCTACAATACACGATAGGCAGCAGGGGCGTCGATTCGTTTTTCGGATGGGGGGGGGGGCAAGACAGCCTAACGTAACGATGTTCATTTCGCACTCAATTCAATCATTAACAGGGGCGGCTGAGCGTCTTTCAAAGTGGGGGCACCAACAAAAAGGGGCACCTACAAAGTGTGGAAACAGGGCTTAAAATACCACTTTGAGATATAAGTATACCGGTACATTCTGATCAATACACAACCGAGGATCATTTTTGACACGCTATTGTTTCTATCTTAGAACGGTTCTAGATTTAAAAAAAAAAAAATTACTTTGTGGTTGATTGTAATGGTCTGAATATTCATTTGCAAGCGAGCGTAGCGAGCGAGCAAAAAATTTAAGATTTATTTTTAACGCTGAAGGCTACGGGTGTTGAATTATATACAGCGATTTTCTTAATATGATAAGAAGATAATAGTAAATGTGAGCTGGCGTATTGGGGGGCACACATATTCCTTTATGAAAGAATCCACACAAGTGTGCCCTTTTGGAATGATTTCAAGACTTATAGTTCAGTTATGAATCAATAGTTCTTTGTTTGCTGTAATCTTTCCTTTTTTTTGCTGTAATCTTTCCTTTAAATTCTTTATAGTGAGAACGTCAAATGACAGTGAGCTTTAGAAAAAAAAATCAGAAAAAAAAATTGTCCTCGTTACTGTTATAATTTAGGGCATTGCGCCCTTCCTATTGTGCTGATATCAGTAGGGGAATGTATTATTATGAAGCCTCTCTGATTATTTGGAACTACAGGTATAATTATGGTTCTTTTGTGGACTTTATAAATACCTATATATATATATATATATATATATATATATATATATATATACATATATACTTTATATATATTTACATATGTATACCAATATCTGCCGATGTCGCACCTAAATGATGCAAAAGTACATAGAGAAAAAACCCGAATAAATATGAAAATTCAAATTTTCATTGTATTATGTATGTTCAGAACATTTTTTAATGGCGTCATTTTAAATGAAGGTATATAATATTATTAGAGAATTTGCGCGCGGAGTGCGCGGCGAAATTGAAGTCTGTCCGTGTAATACCTTTTGTATTTCATTGTTTGGAAGGTTTCATTTTGCATCAGTTTTTTCTTATTTTATTTTACACCTCCGGATTTATTGGGGGGGGGGGCAAAACAATATGTGTGCCCCCCAATATTTTCTCGGGGGCATTGCCCCCTGCCCCCCCCCCAAGGTACGACGCCCCTGATAGGCAGTATAAAAGCACGACCAGATCACTGCCTGGGGAAGACCAGTGAGGCTTATCGGAATGATAATGAGTTTTGCATCTGATCTCTCACGTCTCTTTACTGATCACTTGCATTGACGACGAAGGTGTTGTATGCGGGTCCAGAACCGCTATTCATAGAAAACCGCTATTCATTTAACACGCGTTATGAATAGCGGTCCTTATGAATAGTTATGAATAGTGGTCCTTATGAATGGAAGTCCTTATGAATAGCGAGGTAATTTGTTCATGGTTTGCTTGCTATTTAGAAGGACCGCTATTCATACAAAATCGCTATTCATTTAGTCACGCGTTATGGATAGCAGTCCTTATGAGTGAGTGGTCCTTATGAATAGCGGTCCTTATGACTAGCGAGGTTACCCCGTTGTATGTAGACGAACAACACGAGTGGTTCTGTACACTAATATTCATAATGACTGTCCGTGGCGTAGCTAAAAAGGCAGGAGGCAATGGGGTATGTGCCCACCCCTCCCCCTCCCCTTTCCATCGGAGTGGAAATAGTGCATAATATGTGTTTCTCCAATCATCGTAAATTTGCAGTGCAAAGAGGGAACCCTTGAACTTCTTTGTTTGTCTGAATGCGTATTTTAAGAAGGGGATATCCAACTCACCTAAAAAAGTCATATTGAAGGAAAGATATATCACAACCTGTTTGTTTTTAAAGGTTATCATTCAGAAGGAAACAAGCAGGATGATCAAACCCTCTCGATGGTGTAATGCAAGTGATACCAATTTGTTAATATCAGTCGAAACTGGAATATATCCAGTCTTCAATATACACATCTTAATAATATCTGAGTGAAAAAAAGATACGCCCCCTGCAAAATACAGTGTTCTGACTGGTAATCATATCATAAATAGGGTACGCTTGTGAGAGCCTGAGAGGAAAGGAAACCCATATAAAGAGCACCTGAATTACTTGTAGACATGTTCTGTGATAACTCCCAGGTATTATTATGTGAAGAAGGAAGATGGTGGACAAAATATGAAATAATACTATTTCGGCTTATATCTACATGTGTATGGGCATACTAGGCCTATAGACTACCTTTCGTGCTACTCATAGCTGGCCCTTGCAATTCTAAATCACAGTTGAACCACAGCATGGTTCAGAGGCATTGACACAAACGTTGAGCGATAAACATAATAACCTTGTCAGGATGAATTAGGATGTAATTACTCTCAATACTCGCTACAAGATGTAAATATCCTAGAGTTCACAGAAAGGGAAAAAATGCCCCATGATTCTTTTCCACGCAGGAGAACTAAGAGCAAGGCAACGCATAATGGCCCGCTATAAAACTGTATACAATGTCAGAATCACAATGTTCCTAACTTCCTCCGAGAAAAAACATGGCTTTGAAACGTCTGGGTTTAGCTTGATTATTGTTTAAAACGAAAGCCAGGTTGAATTCCCAACAATCGTTCTAAATGTAAACTTTAGATAAAGTAGGTCAAATTTACTCTTAATAACTCAAAACTTTGCGTGTTGAGCATGGTTAGTATGGTAAAGCATAGCGAAACGTGATGGCGGGAAAGACGCATTAACAAAATTATTCAAAATCATAATTCTATTGTTTATTTAAGGCAGAACCAAAATACTAGGTTGTAGAATTCTAATAACACTTTAAAACAAAATAATATGAAAACTGTTATTCAGATAAGTCTAATTGTAATTGTAGATGCACAGACAAAACTAGCAATTATACTCTTTGCGTCAGGCTTTCCCGCGTCTTTACACGTCATTACGTTTCGCTAAGCTACCGTAATGACAGAATCTTTTTTAAAATTTGCAATACATATTTAATATCTCAAGCGCGATGGAAAGTATCTCGGAATACAAGAAAACACGACGTAAGAGTTCAAACGGACAGCGAAAATGGTTCACAAGATACTAAGACGTAAACAAAAATTATTATTATTTGTTGTTGTTTTGTGAAATGCTTTATTACATACCTTCATATTCAGCATGTTCAGGGTGGCCCAGAAAATGATTGACACAATATCATAAGCTTTTGTTTTATCTGGTAGAAAATTCTCTTTCGAGTAAATCAAGATCATCAATAATCACTGGGTAAAGCGTTGTGATTCCGCGGCTATTTTTTGTGAGGCAATGTCATTTTCGAAATTTGCTACTTTTGTCATTGTAGTCTTGCTTGAAGCAGCGAGAATTTTGAGCATGACGGCTTCTCATACAGTCAGCTTTGTTGACAAACGCATGACTGCCCTTGCTTTGAAAAAGAAGACAACGTGAATGAAACGGAGATATTATTAGGGAAAGCCGTCATGCTCAAAAAATTCTTGCAGCTACAAGCATGACCTGATGACTACGATTGCAAAAGTAGCAAATTTCGAAAATGACATTGCCTCACAAAAATAGCCATAGAATCGAAACGTCTTACTCAAAATTAATAATCTGGGTGACATTTTACTCTAAAAGGAATTTTCTACCCAATAAAATAAAAACTAATGATATTGTGCCAATGATGTCTTTGAAATTGCAGATGTCAGGTGTTGCATTCTTTCTGGGCCACCCTGTATATGCTTTCTGTAAAAGGCATCGCATACCTTACGACTGACTATGTTCAGTCTAATCCTATTACAATGTCTTTTAAAATCAAGTCGTAATCAGGATATAATGTGTGCGGTGGTCTCAAGGGAAAACGATTTTGCAATACATTTGTACTCACTCACCAACTTCGATATTTACAAACTGCTTTAAAAAGCCTTTCTATTCACATAGTTATGGAAGTTAATGATTACTACAACTATAAAATTGATCATTATTAAAAAGGTATTAGAAGCGAGAAAATCGGTGCTAAAGGCAGGCCCCTGGGAGCTGGGGGTGCTGCAGCCCCCCCCCCCCCCGATTTCTATGGGGGCACTTGCCCCAGGCGCAAAAAAAGCAAAAGAGAGAAAGGGAAGAAACTAACGCTCTTAAGATTTATTCGCCCACAATCCGCTGGGTAAAGTGCATCAGAAATGGTTCATAATTTGGATCTCTACCCCTCGAACGCAGATTTTCATGAGTAAATTGAATAAGAAATTGGGTTTTGGGGCCGGGGGGTAAAAATGGTCGCTTTGCTCCCTCGCTTGTACAATGGCGTGGATAAGTAGGGGGCGTAGGGGCGCACCTTCATTGTTTCCCCCCGGGCGATATTAATTCCTAGATAAGCAACTAAGAGGTATTGGGTCCAAAATCAGTGAGCAACAATAAACAAATCAAACTATGCAGTATGCATAGGCTGCAGCCATCTGTATCATCACTTTTAATTTATCATACACTTTTAATACACGATTGTACTCAAGCTTATATGATACTTTGTCTAAACTCTGTATGTAAATACATTACCAAGTATATTGTTGTATTAGGTGATACCGTAGTAAGCAATAAAATAGTTCACCTATAACATCGATAAATACCTTTTCAACATACACTGATGTACACTGATGTTGTTGTTATCGTTAGCGGTGGTATATAGACCACTTTCCTTATAGGCTAAATGTGACCGGTTCTTTATCCAAATTAAAAGGACGGAGTGATGTAATACGAGGTGCCAGGAAGGTCCGGACCTTGATCCACATTTTACAGATTCATTCAGTGATATAATAGTTAGCATGGTTAGTGGTTTTGTGGAGCTGTTTATCATCACGATTGTTGTCTAGATACTGACTGTCTAGACATAGGGCGCAGACAAAACCCATGTAAACTCTCTGAAACAGACCCCCGCCCCCCTCCTCCCCCCCCCCTCCTCCACCCCCCCCCCCAAAAAAGCGTTGAAGTAATTGGTCTGCACGTAGAGATGCATATGTGTTGTGGATTAATTGGTTATGAAGCGCACGCGTTTATCCCCCTCCCCAATAAAAGTTTTGTATTTACATTGCAACGTCTACAAAAATTAGCACACTGCTAAATATTCCTATGTAAGATCTATAATGATGTAAATTCGCTTGCTTGTTCTTGTATACATTTTGACAATGTGAATGTGAGGGAATGCCCTTTCTTTCTGTTATCGTATGATTCGAGGGGAAATAATGGACTTCTCTCCTATCTTGTCATTCAGACGGTGGGGGAGCTGGGAGGGGGTGACTGTAGAATGATGCGACCTACAATAGACTCAACATTACCGCCTATCCTCCCCCCCCCCTTCCCCCTCCTCTCTCTCCCTCTCTCTCTCTCTCTTTACACACGCACACACACACACACACGAACACACGAATCCGTCATCGTTCTCTTTCTCTTCCTTTCTTTAAGCCCCCCCCCTCCCTCACCCTCTCTCTCTTTCTTTCTTTCGAGGAAATTACAATACAGACTTTTGTAGTTGTGCATCCGTCGAGTAATGCATTAAGGTAACGTCCTTGACAATATCAACTTGACATGCAATGAAAAGCATTTTTCTTTTTTACAAATCAAATTCCCTCTCTTTCTTTGCTAAAACTGTTTGTCATGTGATGGATGATTGGATCAATTACCTGACATGGAATGTGTCATCTTTTCATGATTTCCCGTTGTGACATAGTTTTCATTTTAATAAAGAGTTTCACTGGAACTGTGGTGAGTATTTTCGCTTTTCTCCTAATGACTTCGGATGAAGAGTTATTTTCCACTTATTTGTCAGTTTGCTCTAGTTCATACCTGTTTTATGAATAACCGTTTACCAGTTTGTACTAGTTCATACTAGTTTTTACTATTTACTATGTTCAACAAATACTGGGAAAATCTATCTAACTTCATGCTGGGAAATGAGGGATATCTAAAATATCAAAATGTTGAATAAAAGACTAGTGATTATTCAAGGCTCACAACCTTGGTGCAAATAAAATTGTGAGAATCTTAGTCAAAAAATTTAGTAATAAAATATATATTAATCTTGAAAGATTCGTTACATTTGTTCCTCACTGTTCTAAAATATGCTTTAATTTTGAAAATTAAAAAGTATGGTTCCAAAACATGCTACATCCATAAAAATAAGAATGCTGAATGCTGAATGTTTGCAATGCCGATTTAAAATGAAACTAGCTTTTTTATACTATTGTTTTAAAAAAAAGTCAGGTGGCATAACTTTTTCCCAACTGATCAAGTACTGTAGATATAGCATGTTTTGGAACCAAAATCTTGATCCCCATACGTACATTGTACAGAGTGCGCCAAACTACCTTATATTCTGGGGAATGAAAGTCAGTGCGTGATAATTCATGCATGTCGTGCTCTTATTTATGATTGGTCAGTTCCAGGAGAAGGCCATTGCTTTATGGATGTAGCGTGTTATCGGACTAAACTAAACGGATGGAACATTTTTCGGACCCCAACTACTATTTCTATATCTCAATTTCGACGACTGATTTATCGTCGAATTATTAAATGCTAGAATGACGAAGCAAACAATTTTTGATTAAAACATTTATTTTATCGAAAACACGGTAAAAACTACTTTCGAAAAATAAACTCAAGGGCAGTTTCAAAGGCCTATTGTACTGCCCATAGAAATCAGGTTCAGATTACGTAATACGCCATTGTAATGTTCGCACGTTTCTAAAGGTGATAGACAGGGCTATTGAATTTGCCTTCCGTTGATTTTTCGAAAGTAGTTTTTATCGTGTTCGAATAGCTTATTATAATAATGGAAAAGCACAAAGTTCCGCGCTCTCCGTAGAGGTATTATCAAGGGGCATGTTGACAAAATAGGAAGATTCAAATTTCAATTTTCTTGGAAATCGTAAGTGCACATGGCACAAAACTTTAATATATGTGTGTATATCCCCCCCCCCCCTCCCCGCACCCACCTCCCGCAGCCCAGAATTAATAAAATTGTCTTACTCACTTTGTGACAAGCTTATCACCTTCCCACGTCGAAAGCAAGGTGTGGTCTTCTTTGAAATCGGGCGGTAGTTTATGTGTGAACTCCATCCCGATCTTGAACTCTACACGATCCGTGATCATGGGCATCTTTGTCGTGATCACGAAGTCCTCCCCGTCTTGAACGATCTCCATCTCCGGTGTAAACATCCACATCAGTTTCCTGATTACGAGGCCAACACCAGCAGCCTAAGAATCAAAACGAGGCAGCAGTTATAATGATTATTATTTATTTATAATTTAATCATAGTAATTGAATTATTTTAATTCATTTATTATGATTACATTTTTAAAATGATAATCTGTTATTATCATTTGTAATTCATCATGTTCAAAATTATACAGTTTGCCTTTTATTTGTCATTGGAACCTATTTTCTCATTCGCTGGTTTGCCATACACGAGTGCCGATCCTTACAAAGAAAAGGGGATAATGCACTATATGTAATTGCGTTTTTCAGACTTCATGAGAAATTGTGTATGCAAAAAAATTACTTACGAAATCTCAAAACATGTTAAAAGAATAAGTTGAAAATGTTCTTGTAGAAAATCCATATTGCACCAGAAGGGTTTTATCTGGGCTTGGTGAATGGCTGATGGTGTTGTATTCAGCATTGTTCAACAACAAAGAAAAAAGAAAAAACGTTTATTGTCAACGCAAATATATAAATTCCCAATTTATGTTTATGTGATAATGTTAATTTTTTTTTTTTTTTTTGCTCAGAAAATACTCCAAATGACCTTTGATACATGTAGATCAAAACTAGGATTTATTCGCTCAAAATCCGACCAAAATCTTGACAGAATGTGTAACAAAAATATGTTTATATGTTTACACATTGATGTTTTTATTCCTTTGGAATTAAATAGTAATGTATTCATAAAGTTCCGATCCATTACCAGTATTCATATTAACCTTTAGAGATGAATTAAGCCGATGAATACTGCTTTATCTCATTCCCATAGGCTTAACACAGGGGTCACCTGGTTCCCGTGGTCAATGGGTTAAATGGACTTGAGTGAAAGCAGGAAAACAAATTAAAGGAACAATTTAGTAGGCCCTAAATGTTTGAGAACAATCAGAGAAATAATACGAAAGTTATGAACTTTTTTAAAAACTGATATCATTCACCAACATAATAAACTATCATATTTATCAATTTTATCATGGACAGAATATACATGGGAAGGAGTTGAAACAAGAAGGTACTAGTACCTCCTTGGGTGAACTGTAATCATGAATATACAAAATTAATATCAGGAAAATTGTCTCTGATCCTTTATAAAATATTGAGAGAAGAAATGAGGACGTAATTTCCCGCTCAAATCAAGAGTCATCTTGTCTCTCTTGTAATATTACACGATCACCGATTAAAAATAGTATTGTGCAACTAAACAGTCATGTAATCTTGGACGAAATTGCACGACCAACACAACGAACTGAATAACATTTAAATATCACAACCGAATTGCTAATGACAGATATAAACAGAGCCCTAAATATTATCATGGCTATACTATATCCATTATTACCTTGGTATAGAGCAGGACAATAATGTTACCGAGAAAGGTAATAACACCGGCAAGAAAATTCAACAGCTTGCCTAAATAAGAAAATATACTATGAGTTCAATTGTGTGTTTGCGCGAAAGAAAAACATTTGTCAACTTTAATTCCATTATCGACTTACATTAATTCATAACAACAAAATAAATTCGATATTGGAACATGCATTATGGCAGTGTAGTTGTGTTCAGTCATTTTGGAATGAAGCTAAAGTTTTGTTGTCCATGTTTGACTTATCTTTTCTGAATGAAAAAAGAAGATAATTGTAGGTTATCTTTAAAAAAGCATCCACACAGTACAATTATTAATCATGCTTTACTAATAGTACAACGATGTATTTTTTTGAGCATTAGCAAATAAGCCAAACATTGCCCGTTTCAGTAAAAGGACGCTCCTTACTTCATATAAAGAAGAAAAGCTGCAAAGCTAAACCCTCTTTCCACAATAAAAAATGGGATTGTGTACTACAACTGTTTGATTAGTTTATTGTACACTATAATTGTTGATTTCTTCAGTGCGATACATAAACATGTGCTCAAGCTATTATGTATCAGTTATGTCAAAGTCTGATTGCATCCTTTCACGTAATATGTTTTTCGTGAACCGGAAAGGTATCAATAAAAGATGATTGAAAAATTCTTTTAAAAGATATAATGTAATTCACATCCATATTTCATGACTGTCAAATCATCCTATTATACTCAACTGATTCAATTGTTTTGCCGTTGGCCTATAAAATGTGGTGCTAGATTAATTCGCTTATGTATTGCTATCTTTAACTTGAATAAATTGTCATGTTAACGTGAGTAATAAACTTTATCATTTTTCTGTGAAAAATTCGAAAGAGGCATCGTATACTGGTACGTACCTTCAAGAACTCATCCATGTTTTCTACTTTCTCTGATCTCCATTTACCGCTCAAATCAAGAGTCATCTTGTCTCTCTTGTAATATTACACGATCACCGATTAAAAATAGTATTGTGCAACTAAACAGTCATGTAATCTCGGAAATAGAACACTGTCCTCACTCTTTGCTCGCTTTGCAGGATTGTGACAAATTCAAGTTCATAAACTATACAGATGGGCGATTTCATATGTTAACAGCGGATGTTGTTGACTTAGCACAGTCTGCGAAGTCGATACACAATATCCAGCTTTGTTCAACAGATGTATGTTACAGACGACTCTCGGTTCGCTATGAATCCCAAATGAGATGGATAGGATGGATGATGCCAAAAGACATCGGCTAGATCAAGATGTTTGGGTATGGTTTTGTTATCCCGTGAGATGTCGGTAATTGCTCGTTATGCCATCAAGCAGTGTAAAGTGGATCGGGATAACGAGCCTGAAGATTTTCACGCGGAAAGAGACACGCTTGCAGAAGAACGAAGCTCTAACATGAATTTGCAATGAGTTATTGTTCTTCTGTTGTGTGTGAGTCCTAACCTGACGAAAGGCACTCTGCCTCTCTAATTTATGTCAACTCCGTCCGAACATTTGATCGAGCTTAGGCCTGCGGTGAAATCGAGGTGGATTCGATATCGCGAGTATGATCTCTTACTCTTTCTCTCTCTCTCTCTGTTTCTCTAATAATACTAATGCACTCTTTCTCTCGCTCTCTCTCTCTCTCTCTCTCCCCCCCCCCCCCTCTCTCTCTCTCTCTTCTTATTCCTTCCCCGTTTTTTTTTTTTTTTTTTTTTTTTTTTGTGTGTGTGTTCAGTTTGTTTCGTTAGGCGCGAGAAATAACATGGACGGGTATGTGTCGCAGGTAAGACACAGCCAAGCTGGCATCTACTGAGATTTATCAGGTTTCCATCGCTTACGAACTGACAGAGGAATGAACATTCATCGTATGCACAATCGCTCACTGACGGCAAATGGGCCTGAGTTTACATTTGTCTAGACTTCCCCCGTCTCGGTATATTTGCCGATTAATGTTAGAAGCCGTGAGAACGTCCCAAACTCGATCAAGTTGCACTTTTTCCATCTTTCATTGCCTCGGGCCTTTCCGTTTTCACTGCTTCCCAAATAAAACCACTTGAACTTGCCGGTGTTACGACCACTCTTGCCTGCAAATTTCGGGAAATCAGTAAATTATATCCGTGAAACCGAAAAATTGGGGGTTGGACCTTTTTTCTCTCTCTTTATTTCTCTTCTTCTTCATTTTTGTGGCGGTCTATAGAGTTCACACTCTTTGTGCATTGCTTCGGGCAAAGAGCGTGTTTTGTTAACCCAAGAGCACACAATTTCAGCTGAAAGTCTAAATAATTGTATAGCTGAAAAATTGATTGTGATGCGGTCAGGGTGCATGGGTGCAGGCTTTTCATAAGTGATCACATGATAGCACAATCACCAAACCAAGTGCTTATTTAATAAAATCCCTCCCAACTCTAGGGTGAAGAGTGAATGTTCGGTTGACCTTCAATATTTTGACCCCATTTCAATGGCCTATTTTAGACCCACAGCGGTCATAGCCACCACAATATTTGTCCTTGCGTTACTCCTGGCAGTGCATGGGGCGATTTACTATATAGGCAGATTCCATCACTTCCTTTTGTTTAAATCACCATTCTCGTGCAGACAAATAAATTGCAATTAACGTTACCTTTTTAATTGGGTGTGACTGCTTTGTCATATGAAAGCTGTTATAAATACAGTTTTGAACTTGTTTCCCTTTTTCTGGTGCTTGACGACTTTAGTATGGTTCTTCCCTCCCCCCTCCCCCCCCCCCCCCACCTCACTTTACACATATGCTTAATATATAAGAAATTACGGGTTTATCCTATTGATGAAAAAAGTATTATGTTATACGAAAGATTAACATTATAAAGTGTAAAACAAAAGCAGGTGTTAAGAAGGCGATAATCAAAAAATCTAGGAATGATAATTATGTAAGTGCATCCGTTATTGTGGAGCATAATATAAATACACCATGTTGAAAGTAATAGAATAGAAGGTTTGGTAAACGTATAACTCTTTAAAAAAAAGATGTAGTGTAGGCCCCACTTAGGTACACAACAACAAAAATGTGCCCCTTGAATCAGTATTTTTTTTTATTTGTATACATCGGACCCCCTTTTACAAAATCATAGATCTGCCCCTGTCGTGATCTATAGGAATCTTATCAATTCCTATGTCACCAATGAATCCAAATATGAGAAATGATGATGAGGTGGCAGTGTAAACCTATGAAGAAAGAAACATCAGAAAAACAACATTGTAAAAAAAATTGATAACGTTGAATGTAATTATTTGATCCTTTTTTTTTTTACTATGGAAATCTCAACCTGTCGAATTGGATATGAACATGATAAATGTATATGATATAAAATACATTCTTACTTTGTTTTGTACGAACTCAAATTTCATTTCCTCAATTTATGACTGAGGAGTGAATTATTTTACCTTCTCCATATAACATAAGCGTAATTTCGGAAATGAACCGATGGAAAAAATGCGAAGGAGTTCAAAGAAATTTAGGATACCGGGTTTTCGTAATCATCACCATCATTAGAACAGTCATCATCATTAACCGTCGTCGTCATTATCACCATCATCATTATCATTTCCATATCATTACTATATCCATCATCATCGTCGTCATTATCATCATCATCATCTACCCCGTTGTCCAATTTCTGCTTTGTCTTCTAGAAAACATTCTTCATTTAACTCTATGAGCCAACACGTAGATATTTTCCCTTATATTACATTTCATATCATTGCTGCCATTATGATAAATAAAAAATTCGAGGTTCTTGTTGACGTTGAGTTGCAAACTAAAAACTAAAAGATAAAAAATAAATAAATAATCATATCACAGTTATATCCACAGTTTTCAAACTCGTCAGATTTTTGGCTAAGCTTTCCGACTTCGATCAAAGCAAACTGCCTTCAATGTAGGACCCCCCTTGAGCAGTAGCCTATAGCTACTTGCACCCGTGCCCCACCCCAAAGCGATATAGAAACGAGAGGAGAAAAGAAAGAATATAGGAAATAGAGAGGGGCAAGGGAGGAGAGAAGAAGATCATAGGATCCCCCACCTTCCCTAAATAGTTGGCCTTGTTGCTTCGGGAATTCAAATGCAATTTCATTTCTTGCTTAAAATCCATGTATGAAGGATCATTTTCCATGTCCAGTTTACTAGGATAACAAAAGTATCATTAAGTATCAATTTAAGTCATAACTCGCATTTAATTCACATGGTAAGGCCGGTGCCCCCTCCCCCCCCCCCCCATGAATACCAGTACAGAGGCTGGACCATGCTACGCCACTGCCCTTGGGTCCTCATGATTAGTTTTCTCATTTCATTTATCGTGATTCATAACTTAGTATAATAATAAGTGATGATGGTTGTGGGGGTTTTAAAAAGAAGGAAAGGCTGATGTGATGGTTGCCTAAAAACCGACCGATACAACGACCCTCTGGGTGACGTGCGTGCCAAAATTAGGAGTCAGACAGTCACCTAGTTACCGTGATGACACGCAGAGGAATGCGGATGCCTTTCAAAGACTGGTGTGATGTACCCCCATAACCCGACAGGTTTATCATCAATCAGTCAAACCCTTCTCATATGTCTAAATGATGAACTATATTTGACACAACGCATGTCAAGGTGAATTAGGCTTGGGCCTTGTCATCCCGAATTTGTTAACCTGTAGAACTGGTTTGTGTGCTGGCAGACTAGTCATACGAGGTTGATATGAATGGTAAGGTAGTGGGCGTGGTGCTTTTAAAGTATTTCAACTACATTATGGTTCATGATGCATGAACTGTGATATTTTTCAGGAGGTTCATAATTCCGAAGGTTCGTTACTCCGACGGTTCGTAATTCCGAAGGTTCATAAAGCCGAAAAAGAAAAAGGGTTTATGATTCAAAAAATGATATACAGTTCGTAATTTCGGAAATGAAATAGGGTTCTTAATTCCGAAAATGAAATAGGGTTCATAATTCCGCAAATAAAAAAAAAGGGTTCATAATATTTCCGAAGGTTCGTCTGAAAAGTTATGTAGGGCTCTGTTACCTTATCGGAATTATGAACCCTTTTTCATTTTCGGAATTATGAACTCTATTTCATTTTCGAATTACGAACCTTCGGAATTATGAACCTTCGCAAAAACGAGTATCCCCCCCCCCCCCGAACATTAATCTATTTCCATTTGGGTCCTATAGTGAAAGAAAAAAATGGAGCAGAAGAAAGTAAGGTCTTCAACAAGTATCCTCTGAACGCGAACAAGAAAACAACAACAACGGATACATTTTTACAGCACTACCACTATATCATTAGGATTTACACCCATGCATATGAAGGTGGGGGGGGGGGGGGAGCAGTACAAGCCTAGCTGGTGATCCATTTACTTCCTGCTAGGCTGCAAAAGAGGTATGTACCCTAGTTCGCTGTATGTGCTCTAGTTTCACATAATATATCCCATTTTGAGACGAATGATCTGCTGTAACTTTCAAACTGACAGCAGCTATATGAATTAGTTTTTGTCTTAAAGGGTAAGCCTACCCTGATATAAAGTTGGTTTTAAAAGAAGCAGAAAAGGTAAAGAAACAGATTAGTGAAAGTTTGAGCAAAATCCAATATGAAATAAGGAAGTTGTAATCAATCAGACACAAATAGGCAACTCCTTGACGTATCTTGCGAGACTCCCATTTGCCCTGTACTAACAAAAGAAATCATTTTTTCTAAAGGAAATATTTAGTCATGTATGCAACTTAGATATAATCATCATGATCATTGCACAGATGTTTTTTACACAAACCTGTATGAAAAGTATTCCTTCATCAACAACTAAGAAAATGAAAATTTATGAAATTTTCTATACGGACCAAATGGGAGAGGAGCTCGTAAGATACGCCACCTAGCTGCCACTTTGTGTTTAATTGATTACAAATTCAAAAATTCATAACTTATTTCTTCTTGGATTTTACTCAAACTTTCACTGATCTGTTCCTCTCATTTTTCTGCATTTATTCAAATCAACTAATACCAGGTTAGAATTCAGCATGTAATTTGATGGCTATAGTATAAGGTATACAACTTGAAATAGTTTTCAATTCAAGAGAAAAAACGGGGGGGGGGGGTGTACTCAGATTTTTGAAGGTTCATAATTGCGAATTACAAATTTCCCATAGCAGGGGGTTCATTATTTCGAAAATGAAATAGTGTTCACATTTCCGAACATTTGATGCATTACTCCGAAGGTTCGTAATTCCGAAAATAAAATAGTGTTCGTAATTCCGAAATTGCATTAGGGTTCTACATAACTACAGCCTTGGTTGTTTGAATGACGAACCTTCGGAAATCTGAACACTTTCTCCAGTTTCGGAATTATCAGAACCCTATTTCGTTTTCGGAATTTCGAACCGTCGGAGTAACGAACCTTTGGAATTATGAACCTTCGTAAAAATGACATGTAACCAGGTAACCAAAAAACGGCGTGTGGTTTTGCTATTTTCCAATTCATTTGTTAACAGTTAAGTACCCAAAAGTTTCTACTCCTTTTCCTTTCTTTGAGTTTGGCTTCATGACCTATTTTGTGTAGTTCCATTGCGCCGACGTGTAATAATTCAAAATATCCATATATAGTTAACAACGATTTAAGAGTAATTTGATGAATGAGATAATTGTCTACATCCTTAATACCTTCAAATTATTTTCTCTGAAATTTCTCAATTCACTGAAAAAAAATTGTAGTGGTTTTTTTTAGTCGGAAATTTGTCCAAAGAAATATCGACAGCCTTGGTTGTTTGAATGATGCAGTGTGGATTGGAGAGGTATACGTATAACACGATAAAAACTATTTTCGAAAAATCAACTGAAGGCAATTTCAATAGCCCTTTCTATCACCTGTAGAAATGTGCGAACATTACAATGGCATATTACGTAATCCGAACCTGATTTCTTCGGGCAGTAATAGGCCTTTGAAAATGCCCTTGAGTTTATTTTTCGAAAGTAGTTTTTATCGTGTTGTATATTTTTCTTTCAATTTTGACATTCTATTCATTAGTATTGATGGTACATCATGAACATAGTTCAAGTACGCCAGACAAACATAAAGCCTACAGAAATCATTGTATACAGAACGTCGTGGTTGTGACACATGTCACACAGTCATGTCAAGAAGCCGTTGTATTTAGAAGGCAAGTCATGGCGCTCCGCGTAAGTAAGTGGCTCACTGGGTAGATTAGGGTGTTCATTAAATAAACAAAAATGGGTACGGGTCATGCGTTTGAATTGTGAAATCTAGAAGTTATTGGGAAATGTTTATTATTTAGGAGATAAGAATAATTGTGTATGTTGAGGTTTTGGAATTATCAAAATATTTTTTTTTAATGATTCAGCTTTGCTAACAGTGAAAAGCAGTCATAGATATGGGTATATGATATTATGTGGCATCAAATTGAATTCTCTAAAAAAAGAGTGAATTTTCACTATGTTTTCACTCCCCGGGAGTCACGTCAATGATCAATTGTTTAAGAGTGAATACCGAGTGACTATCGAGTACTCTCTAAAAGGAAAAGAGTGGAGTTTCACTCTATTTTCACTCTATTTTCTTTCCCCGGGGAGTGACGTCAGTGATCACTCGATTTTTTAAATTTTTTTTTTTAGAGAGAGAGAGAGAGAGAGAGAGAAAAACTGTCTCAAAGCAACTGGGAAAGGTCGATCATGTCTACATAATAATCATGGTGCATACTGTCAGGTTTTGGAATCATCAAAATGAGATGAAATTGATCCAATCTGGCTGAAAAAGCACATGCACTGCACACAGAAATGGATATATGGGATTGCACACACATGTGGCAAGAACTTTAGCTATATTTCGTCATATATTGACTATTAGGGCAACTGCAACAATCCAGACATCGTTACTATAAGTCGACTTTGACATTTTATGAACTAGAAAAGTCCGTTGAAGTTTTGTTTGTTTGTTGTTGTTGTTGTTGTTGTGTTTTTGTGTGTGTTTTTTTTTTTTTTTTTTTTTTTTTTTTTTTTGGGGGGGGGGGGTGTAGAGCCCACAAATGTAAAAATCAACCACAAATGTAAAAACATCGCACCCGCAAATGTCAAAATAACCACAAATGTCATAACATGTCAACCACAAGTGTAAAAATAAACCACAAATGTGAAAAAAAATCGCCCACAAATGTAAAAATCTGTTTAACCACAAATTTAAAAACATTTCGCCTACAAATGTAAATATGTCAATTTTTACCACAAATGTAAAAACTCATTGCTTGCATAATGTACCTGTGTAAGATAAGTTATTTCAATGGTAAATCGCCACTTGGTCTTATGCCATTTGGTCTAATAGCCAAATGGTCTAACATCATTCGGTCTAACAATAATTCGTCCATCACCAATTCGTCTAATCAACATTTCGTCTAATAACCAATTGGTCTAATAATCAGTTTAATCACTTCGTCTAAAACACATTTGGTGTAATACCCACTTGGTCTAAACATCACTTGGTCTAATAATCAGTTCGTCTAATGTTCACTTGGTCCAATATCTATTTCGGCTAGAACCAGTTGGTCTAATCATCATTTCGTCTAATAGCCATTTTGTCTATACCCAGTTGGTCTAACACCCACATCATCTAATCATCACTTCGTCTAATTACTATTTTGTCTAATCATCGTTTTATCCAATTGTCAGTTCGTCTAATAACCATTTGGTCTAATGTTTATTCTTTATATAACCATTTGGTCTAATAATACAGACAAATAGGTTTAGCCTGTCCTAGTTATATAGGTTTATTGCCATTTGGTCTACAGCCAGTTGGTCTAATAGCCAATTGGTCTAATATCATCCGGTCTAATATCAGTTTATCTAATAACCAGTTGGTCTAATCATCAATCATATTGCCCAATTACCATTTGGTCTAATTGTCATTTTGTCTAATTACTATTTGGTCTATAGTCAATTCATCTAATAGCCATTTGGTCTAATGACCATTTAGTCCATTATCAATTGATCTAATTGCCATTTCGTCTAATCATCAAATGGTCTGAACCCAATTAGTCTATTAAATACCCATTAGGTCGGCATCATTTGGTCCATTTGTCAGTTAGTCTAACCTCAGTTGGTCTATCATTTAGTCAACACCCATTTAGTCTAATAACCATTTAGAATAATTGTCATTTGGTCTAATTGTCATCTGGTGTAATAGCCGTCTGGTCTAATTCCCATTTGATCTAATCATCGTTCCGTCTAATGACCAACTTGGCAGATTTGTTGTTTTCCCCCAACAATACTACTCTAGGTGGCTTTGACTAAACAGTCAGGTCTCGGTTCGGCGCACTGGCCGAAATTTTCGAACTTTTTTGCAGTAATTGTATGTTAAGTTTTTGTTTTTGTTTTGTTTTGTTTTGTTTTGTTTTGTTTTGTTTTGTTTTGTTTTTTTTTTTGGGGGGGGGGGTAAAAAAGAGGAGAAAAAAGTGACCTGATGGAGCATGGCATGAAGTGATTACATGTGTTTAATCAATTATCTAGTGAATTAATTGATTGATTGATTAATTGATTAATCAATTAATATTTTAGTGAATTTTCAATTATTGTTTTATTGCACTTTGCATTTGTTATATTGTTTCTATCATTTGATTTATTTCGCTATCTTCTCTTATGTATATATTTATCCTTCTATCATTTCTCTATCTTTCGTTATGTTATTCCTTGCTTTTAACCTTTCATTTTTCCATATTTCCTTTAGTTGTGTTATTCTTTAATTCCTTCTATCACCTCTTCCATCTCCCCATATGTTAATCTTTATATTATTTATTCCATCATCTTTCTCTTCTCTTTTCGTCTCTCCAATTTTTTTTTTGTTGCTCTTTATTCCTTGGTTTATCTTTCTATCATCTTGCCTATTTTGTATTCTTCTTCTTCTTTTTTTTTTTTTTTTTGCTTTACATCTCTAATTTCGTAATGTTATTCTTCTTTTTTTATATTGACCTTTTTTTAATTTTTAATAATCGTCTTATGTCTTTATCCTTTTCTCCATAAACTTTCGATCCTCCCTATTGTATTGTAATATACATCGATTAAACTTTACTTCCGTCTTTCCTTATATTACTTTTTATATTCATTCTCCCATAATCTCTCTCTCATTGTGCCATTCTGTTTCTATTCATTATTATCATCATTATTACTACATGTACCACAATGCAGGGAAATGGAACGTTTTTGGGAGTGGGGACTGACGCCTCTTGCCCGGGTACCAAAAACCCTTTTCAACATTTTGCAAGCTAGCGAAGCGAGCGCCCAAACATTATTACAATGTATTATCTTTAAAATGTGATCTCTTCTAGAAATATATATACTGTACATAATCATTAAACAAAATTATATGAAACGTGTCTACTCTAAAAGTGAAGGGGCTGCAGCCCCATTACCCCCCCCCCCCCCCCCTCCCCACGCGGGGCCTGGTTCCACGGCCCATATAACTATGACAGGCTGACCTTTTTGTCTGTAGTATTAGATCAAATGGGTATTAGATCAACTGATATTAGACCGGATGATGTTAGACCAATTGACTATTAGACCAACTGGCTGTAGACCAAGTGGCAATAAACCTATGTAACTATGACAGTCTAACCTATTTGTCTGTATTATTAGACCAAATGGTCATATAAAGAATAAACATTAGACCAAACGGTTATTAGACGAACTGAGAATTGGACCAAACGATGATTAGACGTAATGATGATTAGACCAACTGGTTTTAGCCGAAATAGATACCGGACCAAGTGAACATTAGACGAACTGATTATTAGATCAAGTGACGTTTAGACGAATTGGCTATAGACGAAATCCTGATTAGACGAGTTGGTGATAGACGAATTGTTGTTAGACCGAATGATGTTAGACCTCTTGGCTATTAGAGTAATTGGCATTAGACTAAGTGGCAAATTACTATTATAATAACTGATCTTACATAGGTGCATTATGCAAGCAATGAGTTTTTACATTTGTGGTAAAAATGGAAATTTTTACATTTGTAGGCAAAATGTTTTTACATTTGTGGTTAAACAGATTTTTACAGTTGTGGGCGATTTTTTTCACATTTGTGGTCATTTTTACACTTGTGGTTGACATGTTATGACATTGTGGTTACTTTCACATTTGCGGGTGCAATGTTTTTACATTTGTAGTTATTTTTACATTTGTGGTTGATTTTTACATTTGTGGGCTTTACAGGGGGTTGTTTTTCTTTTTGGATTTGTGATCCCATAATATATCTGACAATTTCAACTTCGTTGCCCCAAAATCAACTTTGAGAATTTATCATATTTTGCATAAATCGAAAACGTCACATAGACAGGCAATGTTAAATCAGTGTTAAAGCACAATGAGACTCATTAGGAAAACACTTGGACAGTAGAGAAAAGTTGTATTTGATAGCACTTGGTGCATTTACTTAAAGCAAAGTCTTTCAAGAATATACGGAATTGATCCTGTTTTTCATAATATTATTAATTATAATAATAATGTTAATGATAATGATAATGATGAAATTAATAATAATAATAATAATAATAATAATAATAATAATGATAATAATAATAATAATAATAATAATAATAATAATAATAATAATAATAATAATAATAATAATAATAATAATAATGATAATAATAATAGTAGTAGTAGTAGTAGTAGTAATAATAATAATAATAATAGTAATAATAATATAGCAAAAGAATAGTTATAGTGATAGTAATAGTTCTATAACATTCCTTCGTTCAAACATTCGGCCCATTTGTACAAAAATTAATGTTCATGTTACGTCATTTCGGGTGGTCAATCACTTTTGAGATAAGAATACGGAAACAATGCTTCCGAAACGGAGTCTGTTTCTTGTTTTGTTTGTTCTACCGCAGGCTTTGGCACATTTGCTGAAAACCAACGCAGTCCCAATCCCGGTTCTATTGTCGTTTCCGATACAGTTTTGAAGTTTATTTGTTAATGAATACATAATTAAAAGATACTCCATGTCAAATCAATTTCAGTGCGTAATAAAGTGTTCGATATACAACTGAGAATTTAAAAAACAAATTGAAATCAAATTGTAATTTGAACCTAAGAAATGAAACAACACTGTGATAGCTGCATGTCCCCTGTTGAATTTACCCCCCCCCCTTTTTTTTCTCCTCCTCATTAATTTTCAAGCCCATTCCTTCTTCTGAATTCATAGGGTCGCCTGGTTTCCTTCCTGTTACAGTATTTCAGCCCCCTGGGTCATTTTCCCTTAATGGTTTGTACACAGCCAATGCTTCAGTTTACCTACCCAACGCTGTTGGGCGCCCTTTCCCTGGCCGTTACATCGTACATTCGTTATTTGTCATTGAAGTATCGAGTGATTTTTGTAATCCTGCTATTCTGTTCTCACGGTTCAATAACTCCACAACATTCATCTTCGTCAAATTGCATTCATTTTTGAACGACAACGTATTGAGATTGGTCAAAATGTCAATCAATTTGGCAATACACATCCATCATTCAAATTCGTGCCAGTTTGCCTGACCTTAGATTTCGGCTCGATTTAGGTTTTCTATTTCGTTTTCATGCGTGCTTCACAAGACAATATGCAGTATAACGCATTATGAAGGCACGGGAGGGGGGGGGGGGGGGGGGGGGGGAGGGTTGGAAATGAACTTTCTCTTTCTCACAATGGGAGTTATATTCCTTTTTGAACACACGTGGGTATTATTCCATCTCTCCCCAACCATTACCCCTACCCCCACAAACCCAAGCCTGGAGGAATATGTATATATATACATACATATATTTCACTGGATACCGCTTTTCGGAGACACAGGACAATGCGGTTTAATAGCGCCACCTACGTACGGGAGACACTCTTTGTATTTTTTCTTTGTACAAAGAGTGTCTTCCTATTACACCGGTTTTGGGTTTATATATATATATATATATATATATATATATATATATATATATTTATATATATATATTGAGAGAAAGAGAGAGAGAGAGAGAGAGAATAAATCACTCCGTTAGACACAAATTGTTTTTTTTTTTTAAAGTACACATTTTTCCTTATATAATTATGGGCGAAGGTCTATCTCATCGAAAGACACTATGAATATTGACAATATTTTTACGCTTTATTGAGTACTGGATACTTTGGTAAAATTCGCAAAAATGCCTACGTCTTGAGAGAGTGCCTATCATAAAATAGCCCCCCCCCCCCCTCCATGAACATGGGAAACAATATTTATATCATATAACTGCATATACATTGTACTGGCCTCCCTACACCCAAACCCATACCCCCCCCCCCTCCTTCACTCACACACGCACACACACACAACACACACCCACACACGCACACACACTCTCTCTCTCTCTCTCTCACTCACTCACTCATGGATACCGCCCTCAATCCTGTTTTCATACAACTTCTCCCATTTTAACAAATGCTTGTCTAACTTGTTTCTTTTCTTAGCTATCGCCTTTTCTTCCTCTCGATGTTCTACTATTCTTTGAAAAATTTCCTCCTGAGTAGGAACTACACCCTTTGACCTTGACCTGAAAATAATGTATTTTATTAAAAAGATTACAGTATTACAAATTTTGATTTCAAAGTCTTTTCCAGTAATCCCCACATATATATCTTTCCACTCTGCATTTTGAACTTTACTAAATTAAAATTTTCAGTCACCTTCTGCCATAAGGCTTTGACATCATCGCAATCCCAAAATATGTGTTCATATGATTCTAAATTTTTCTTACAGAAGGAACAGTAATTATTTTCAACAAAACCAAATTTAAAGAGTGTTCTTTTATATATATTGCTCCGTGAAGTAATTTATACTGAAATTCCCTAACTTTTGATAAAATTGTTGCAATTCTAGGTCTTGTGAAAATTTCTGCGATTTCTTTTTTAGAGAATTCAAAGTCATTGTGGCCATCTTTTACTCGTAAAGTATATAAATGTAAATCTGTTACAAAAATTTCGTAAACCTTTCTGGAAGGTACATCTTTCAACAGAATGATATTTTCAAAAATCTTCAACGAAATATTAACACGATAAAAACTACTTTCGAAAAATAAACTCAAGACAATTTCAATAGCCCTGTCTATCACCTTTAGACATGACGGAACATTACAATGGCGTATTACGTAATCCGAACAAGATTTCTATGGGCAGTACGATAGGCCTCTGAAATTGCCCTTGAGTTTATTTTTCGAAAGTAGTTTTTATCGTGATTATTATAATTGCGTATATCAACGTAGTAGAAATCGCATAAGCTCCCTTCATATTTTCCGCTTTTCAAAACTACATCACTTATCTTCCAAAAATTTCCATAATATTTTCGCTACTTAAACCTAATTTACGGAAATAATCATTTGTTTTCACCTGTTCTTTCTCTAAAATGTGATCCACTAGATAAATTTCTTTCTTAAATAAGTCTTCATCAAAAATCATTTTACCTTTGGAAAGGTAATCTTTATTGTTAAAAATGATTGGATTAGCTTTTCCTACAAGAAAACTCCTGCTTTTCTCCATATCTTGCCAGGCCTTTAACATTTCTAAATAAAACAATGATACTTTAAAAGTCAGTAATTTAACATCGTAATTACACAGGGATATAAACCTTCCACCCAATTTTCTAAAGCTATAGTCAAAGTAAAGCTTCCACCCCATATTCCTTTCCTCATAAAAGTAGCCGTTTTAACCACATTACTCTTTGAGTTTTCAAAAATAATTCAAAATCTAACATTCTTAAGCCACCATCCCCGTAATCCTGGTAGCAGATGACTCTTTTAATTCGGTCTTTTCCATTCCATATGAAATAAAAACTAATTTTCTTAATCACTGCTACTACCCACTTTGGAACAACTAATGATGAGGAAACATAATTCAATTTTGACAAAGCATATGTTTTAAGCAAATGTACTTTCCCCATCACTGTCAAATCTCTCTGTTTCCACCATCCCAAAAGTCTTCTAATTCTACTCAGAATCTCTTTGTAATTTAACTCTTCCCTCATTTTTATATCCACTGAATAGTACACACCTAAAATTTTCATTCTAGTTACTATAATGCCCATAGGTAGTGTTTCCGAATCTCCTCTGTTTTTTCCTATGCTCATCACATTAGTTTTTTTTTCGATGTTAACCTTTAAACCACTTAACTCATAGAAAGCCCGGAATATATCCTGTATTCGTGTAATCGATGTTTCATTTTTAACGAACAAAGTCATATCATCGGCATACAAAATACACACGCACACACACACACACACACACACACCCCACACACACAAAACGTTCGGGATCATGTCTTTCAGCACACAATTTCATTTTTTACTGGAGCATGTCGAAAGAATTCAAATTGCAACGAATTACAGAAACATGGACCTAAATTGTTCCATTTTCAAGAAGAGAGATTGAAAAAAAAAATTAAAAATCTGGTTTTGACCATTTAACGTTGTTTCTTTATTTGCCCCATCTCTTCCAACCAGCTGAGGATGCCTTACTGTCTGGAGCACGTGGAAAAGATGCGCTGTAATGATATTGTCTTTCACAATCATGTACATATTTAATTGAAAAAAATGTTAAAACCTTATTTATCAGTAAATCTGATTTTCTTTTGAATTGTTGTTCCTCGTACAAGACCTTGTTTATGGGGTCTTGTAACTTTTAAGAGGAAATAAGAAATTTGAAGAAGAAAAATGGCTCTCCTCCCGTTATTGCATTCAAGCTTTCCAAAACTCTTCAGGCAAAAATGGGTATTGATGCAGATGATTTGTGCTGTTAAAAAGGCACCACCTGCAGTGGTGGTGGTGGTTGTGATTTGGGGGCAGTGGTATATCCAGCGATGGGTGAAGCTGGTGTAGCTTCTTCTTGAAGGCCTAGAAAAAGTACAACTTGCTACGCGCAGTATGCCTTGTACAAGATCGGAGCAGTCCAGGTACTTTTAATCCCTGTCTTGGGAGCATCCCACCCCTCCACTATATGAATTTCTGGATACGCCAATGTGGGTGGGCACTGCTAGTTATACGGTTAAGGTTTAAATGATTGTTCAAATCAATTAAGGATGGTAAACGGAGAACATGCAGTTACTGCACGATAGGCATTTTAATCAAATTCAAAACGTCGGCATTTCCGCTTCTCTCATTTCTCTTCTTTTATTACTAACAACTTATTCTAGAGTGACAAATGTGGGTAAAATGTGAGGAGTGAGCAAGGATTGAACACACGATTAAGAGACAGCACATGAGCTTGCTTTAGGAGCATGACGGACGGACAGGTGGACGGACAAAATGAAAACATACCACCTCTAAACCACCGAGACTGCCGGTGGCGGAGGAATAAGTTGATAACCGTTTACGTATTAACAGTTGCCATAGAAACATACTGAAAAAAAAGTCTCGGATACTTCCTTTTCAGTTTCTCGGTTATCAGTAGTTAGCATTACCCTAGGCATTGTTGAGAATGCAAATATAATGCTTAATAGGGTATCATGTATATTGGAACAGTGGGTTTCTTAGCAACGTTTACCTCATAATTTATGCACTCATAGTCATGGACAAGACAGTGTGGCTCTGTGGTCTTACGGGCCAAGTAAATGATTTCCTTCGTAATTGGTTTTCGTAAGGTATAATTTTGTGCAATATTGACTTTTTCTTTTACTTTCACATCCCCATGGAGGTAGCTATAATTATTTCCAGAGTGAAACTTTACATCATGAATTTCTCAGGTTTTCTTGACTTCACACTGAACATGCTGATATACTATCGTCACAACCGGAAGTGCGCGTATGTTATAAATAGTAAACTATCATCTAATTAATTTTTTACAATATTTCTTTTAATATTCTTGTGTCTACTTGTGTAGGATATCTGTCTAAATCTATACTGTATTAGTACTAACTTTGGCTCGAAATTTAGGTAAGCAAATTAATACATACATATTATTTCAGCGTTCAGATTGAACTACATGGGCAGATCGGGGGGGGGGGGGGGGGTCATAGAGTCTAAACCCACATTTTTATGCCTTTCAGATTTTTTTCAAAATTTGATCTTTGAATTGAACCCCTCCCCCCGCCCCGTTAACAAAATCCTGGAGCCATCCCTGAATTATAAATTCCGTGTTCTTAGAGATCGACGAATGCATGCACTGAATTATGGAACAGGTTGTCATAAAGTCAGAGCAATATAAACAATGCGATACTTAGGTTGTGCACCTTCTCATTTACATGTGTTTGCACAAGGCAGAGATAAGAATCACGATATTCATATTGGTGCAATTAAAATCCAGCCAATTAGTAAGTTTGTACGCTTGGGGTGCAAAGTACAAAATGATCAATAATGCAGTTGACAGGGACGAAACGAAAATCTTCTTTAATAAACACTTCGGAGTGACAGCAAAAAACAGAACACGCACCTCATTGGCGTTTCTCATCTCTAATAATAGCTCTCATTGACACTGATTTATGTTTGTTTTTTGTTGAATTAAATAAATAAAAGATTATGAGTTTGCAATATACATGTACGTAATAACATCAACATCATGATGATACATAGGTCTGCCAACAGGTGCTCTAATTTGTTTGCAACAAACACTTAAAATAAAGAAAATAAATACCATCAATCTATGACAAAGATTAAGAAATTCAAAATTTGAAGACAGAAATTACCCCCCCCCCCCCCCCCTCTCTCTCTAAAAGAGTCCGTTAGACTTGTCCATTAATTCCTATAATTATATCATTCAAAATAAATAATATCAACATGCTCAATGCAAAGAGTATTTTATTAGGTCTCTTTTATTTCGGTATATGGCATAAGTTATTATTAACTCAAGTACTTTGTTGTAAAAACTAGGAAATGAAATCTCGTAATTAATAATTATTTTTGTCACTCATGCCTCCGGTTTTATCATAAATACCCCTATTCAAATCAAACGACTCAATCAAAACCCATCCATATCTTACCAATGCAGGGTAATGTTTTGTTTTGTTTTGTTGTTTTGTTTTTCATTCTGTTGTTTGTCTGAAGTCTTTCTCGTTGGTGTGACTGGGGTATGAATATCTATTCAGTAAAACATTCGATATTTCAACAAACGTTTGTCTGAAGTCTTTTTCGTTGGTGTGACTGGGGTATGAATATCTATTCAGTAAAACATTCGATATTTCAACAGGGGTGTCGATCCGTGTTCAGGATTGGGGGGCTGACCGGCGAGGAAGCGAAGCGACCGAGCGGGGTGAAGGTGTGGGAGGGGGTATCCACCTCCCACACCAAGGACTTTTTCAAAATTATGTCTTATAAAACTTGCATTTTAGAGCATTCCAAAATGATTTTCTGTGTGATTAATTTTTTTTTATTTCCTTACTTCTTATCATCAAAGAATGTGATGGTATTTCAAAATCAAACATAATGAGTTTGGATAATTATCAGTTCTAAGTTAATGTATCATATTTCCTATTTACTTTATCCAAAAATATTGGGGGATGATAATACAGGCCACCCCCACCTCAAATTTGGTTAGATATACACCCCCATCGCCCCCCCCCCCCACCCCCGGATCGACACTCATAATAGAGGAAAAATCTAATGTTGCGCAGTAAAATGAGGAGCCGGATTGGGGGAGGATCGGGGCGGGGAGTGGCGTCATTGGGGTCCGGATTCTTCTCCCTTTTTATGGGAATTGGACCGCCTCCCCATTTTTTATACAAAATCCTGCAGCAGCCCCCTGATAAGTGAATGAAACGTGCTTGTGAATGGAAGCTAATTACCTTGCCTTGCGACATTCAGACCACACACCGAATTAGACAGCCAACCAAAGTACCATACATATTTATCCAGGGTCAGACTTTTTTCTTCCTTTTTTTTTTTTTTAAACTGTAGACATGCATTTCTATTCTTACATCTACTTCTTTAATCATTCGCCATGATGAATTTTATTCGGTTTCGACAAAATGCCTTGACTGTAATAAGAGATTTACGTCATCGAATGACGTCGATACTTAACACGGCCATTCAAGGAATATTTACGATACTGATGTGAAGGGGAAACAATATGTTCATGGAGAACATACGTACATGTACATGTCAGTGATGGCATAGTCGTACATGAAGACACGGAGTAGCGTTTGATTCACTGTTTACATCTTTTAATAAATTCAACATTTTAGGAAATAAAAAAGAATCTAAATACAATAATATTATGACAATACAATATAATAAACGTATATACCACACTTGTTCATGTTGGCACATCTGAAACTGGAAGATGGCATTTTAAATCAAACTTTACTAAAATATACAAATACAAAAACTAAAAATTGATATTTTGTTCTGAGAAAACGATAGCTGGTCACCTCAAATCAAATCAAATGTGTTGCATGTAACGTGACAACCATCGGCTGGTTTACATGTACGTTGTAAGCAATGAATACATACATTTTGAGGGTTGATTAAGGTTTCATTTTTTTATTTATTTACTACTTTTTGGTTGGAAATACATTTATTCCCAATGAAACAATTTACATTTTCAACAAAAAGAACAATTTAATATTCTTCTACCCAACATGATAACAGTACTAACACCAAAATATACTAAATATTATGATGTAAAAATATATAAACTTGTAAGGCTTTCAAACAGAATAAGGTTAAAAAGAGCAAAACTAAAAACATTTGCTTCGGAAAACGCAAAAAGGCAAGCTTTCTCTATATTAATAATACATTTCTTTACATGAATAATCTGGCATCGAGTATAACAACAATTCATACATACATGTACACATGTCTTACAATAAAAATTCGATTATATACAATATCAATGTTATCTTACGAAATAAGTAACTATACAAATACTTTGATACATTTTGTTAATTCATATACCGGTCAAACCCAGCAATGGCATTATCAAATCAGCTGTAAAAGATATAGGCTCGTATTCTGAAATGTGGATTTACTCAAACCTGGGGTGGTATTCTGAAACGACGTTATCTTTTATGTTAGTGAAACGATGTTAATTTTCATAACAAATCAAAAGTAGGACGAGTCTTTCGTTAAAGTCTGTGCAAAGCTGTCTGCACTGGCGTAAAGCTAAAAAAGACATCTGCGTATAAGCACCAATGATAATCATGATAATTGTTTATTCCGCGCAATTTGAGTTTGTTATGGCAATTAACATCGTTTTCCAATTAACATAAAAGATAACGTCGTTTTCAGAATACGGCCCCTGACCTAGTCAACTAATTCTGTAATTAAAGGAATAAACGAAATGAATCCAGTCGTGAAATGAAAAGGAGATTTTTTTTTTTTTTTTTTTTTTTTTTGATTGACAGGACTTGTATATCTTCATTTAATAGTTATAGAATTATGGTAATATGAGAAAAGGAGGTTGGCGCTCCATATATGTATTAAATCAGTGGACTGAATCTACAACATGTACCCACTTAAACCTGGACAAAAGTTAGAATGCTTTAATGAATACTTGCCATAAGAAATGATATGCATCACCACACAGTTATTGTCCAACACAAAATTAATACATTATTATCAATCCGAGATACAATTCATCATGGTCATGTACATGTACTGAGTTGTACATGGAGTATTTATACATCATTATAGTTTATACAGTACAAATACACAATCACCATGTTCCTGCAGAACGTGAAATAACTTATGCAAAAGTCGTTTTTTATGAACTGGTGATAAAAGTGTACACTAAAAGGAATGTCAATCACGTCTTGTGAAGCTAAATAATTGTGTTTCCTAATCACAGACGGTTGTGGCAAAAATGGGAAATATGGAATTAGCTATAGCTATACAATAATCATTGTAAAAACAAACAACCAAAATATGCACTTAAGACAATTTGACATTAATTAGCATTACAATGTTTGATATAGCATTGCAATGGTTGCAATGATTTGCAATGATTCTATATGTATGTCAATCATTCCCGGCACAATCACCCCGGATAACTACCCCCAGAAAATAACCCCCTTGTGACAAACAATTATCAATTGACATACAGTAATGTGATAAAGCATAAACAAATTTATAACAACTGAAATAATATTACTCTCTTCACTACAAAATCACGCAAATTTTACTTATATACTAATATTTGAAAGCTCTGAAACGGAGCTTTATTGTAACTGTATTTCAGGATGATACTACTTGGCAAATCTATGGGATCCGTGACCAAAAATAGGAACTTTGGTATTTTTTCAAATAATTATGCAATTTTATAAACAATATGGCCAAACAATCAATACATTATCAAAAGTAAATGACATTGTAAGAGAACACACTAATACAATCAGAAAGAAGGAATGCCACATGAGAAATGATTGAATGTTACTGTAATGTACACTAGGCATACACGTACTGCCAGCACATAATACATGTACATGTACATGTCCTCCAAACTAAACCATGCCACCCTACATGTACACCTATCCCCAAAAAAGAACACTGGCTTCATCAAACATTCTAAACATTTTTTAACCCATCGCTAACGAGAATCGGATGGCTCCTGTGTTAAGCCTATGGTAATAAGAGAATTCATTAGTCAAAGGGTTAAAATGGGTATGCTTGAAAGACATCACTTCTTTAACTATAATGCTGTATGAAAATTATGTGAGGGTTCGCATGAAAACTAATTAAACAAGTAAACTGAAATATATATATATATATATATATATATATATATATATATATATATATATATATATATATATATATATATATATATATATATATATCAACATATGTGTGGTACAGAACAAGATGAATGCGACTGCGTCTTCTACATGCCTCTGCCTAAATTTAGTTAAGTTCATGGCTAAAACTGTTCTTGAAATATTGTGATAACCAGAATAAATAACCTACATGTATATTTACATATCAATTGACCTCTTTGACCTTTGACCTAACAACCCAAAAGTCTGATCACATTGTCTCCTCATAGTCATGCATACAAAATAGTTGATATGGTCATCACAAAACTAAATCAAATCTTTAATTTCATGCAAATCGACCTCCGTCTATGACTTTTGACCTTTGACCTACTCGGCCCAAAATCTAATCACTTTGTCACTATGGTAATACATACTAGCACAAAGTTTACAGTTCATACCTCTGATGGTTTTTGAGACATCGTATTAACAAGGCTAAAAACCTGAAATTTCAGATATTGACCTCTATGACCGTTGACCTTTGACCTAAGTACATTTAAGTACCTCAAAGTCTGATCAGATCGTCTTCCTTCAGTGATACATACAAGCACCAAGCTTAAATTTCATACCTCAAATGGTTCTTGAGACATCTCCTTAACAAGAAAGAAGGACCGACCAGTGAACGGCCAACCCGAAAACGCAATGCCCACTGCACCATAAAAACTATAACCCCCAATATACTTTAAAGAGATTCGGTAACTTTGTGGAGGCTTGATTTAATAAATTGTTGAATTTTGATATCTGTCTTGTATAATGATGTTCAGAAGGATAAATAAATAGCCAGGCATAGAAAGGTTTTCAAATATATAATGCTATTATTAAGATATATATGATTGAATACTCCCATTTACGAAAGCGTATGGCAATACGCTTTAGTCTATAATACTGAGTCTATGGGGGAAAATGAGTCTGGCATTTTCGGTCACTTGCATATGTTTACTTTTGTGAAGCACATGATGATTATGAAGTCCTTTTTTTCCTGGGCTTCATTTTTACACCATATAACATACACTGATAGCATGAAAAGCCAGGCAGTTCAGATTTTATCAAGCCTCTACAAAGTTACCAAATCACTTTAATGATACATTGTAGATCCGATTAATGATAGATCGAGATTTTAAGAAAGAAAACCATTTTTTGTTCTTACTCAGAGCAAAATTCTTCACAAATACAAGTGTATGCACACAAGTCGGGTTCAGGTATTACCGTCACCGGTCATAGGTGGAAAAAGAAACATAATAGTCTACAAATTACATACAGTATAGTATGGGTTGCATGCCGTTTTACCGAAGGTTCATATTTCCGAAGGTTCGTTACTCCGACGGTTCGTAATTCCGAAAATGAAATTGGGTTTACAATTCTGAAAACGAAACAAAGGGTTCATATTTACGAAGGATTGTAATTCCGAAAAGTTATGTAAGGCTCTATTGCATTTTCGGAATTACAAACCTTCGGAATAAACCCGGGGGGGGGGGGGGGGGCCACTCAGGTATATTGGTGTACACATGCGCGTCCAAAAAAACGCGTAAAAAGGGGTCTTTTTTCATCCAGGACGCGTAACGCGCGTTACGTGTTAAGGGGTCCGAAAACGCCGATTTTCAACAAAAAGGGGGTGCTGAACGGAATGCTGCCAAACGCGTTTAGGGGGTCATCATTTCATTCCGGCGGCAATGGTACGAACAAAACATTTTTAGTCCGATTTTCAGGAACTTGAACGCCCTATGAACGGTTTTTCAAATGTAAGCAAATGATGATCGTGTATTAAACCTAACGGAGTACACAGTTTGAAACCTGTCCTACATAACTGAAGTAAATAATAACATTTGTAATTTAGCCAACAGCAGTTCCTATATGTGCAGTTTATTTTGTTTGCCTTGTGTGAAGAATTTATCCACCAAAGGTGAAGAATATGTCAGTTTGCAAAAGGTGATCTTGAATTCAAGTGGTGTATTTTTTATGTTGGTTAAGTTAATCTTGTTTAGGGAGTAATATTTAAGACAAACTTGTTTAGGGGGTAATATTTCAATCAAACCTGTTTAGGGGGGGGGGGTAATTTTTATGAAAAAAACACGCAAAATCCTCGTTAAGGGGTAATTTTTACGAAAAAAAGCATGCGAAATCCTTGTTAAGGGGTGTCTTTTCACCAAAGTATGAAACTTGTTTAGGGGGCATTTTTTAAATCCATGGACACGCATGTGTACACCAATATACCTGAGTGCCCCCCCCCCCCCCCCGGGGGAATAAAGAACCATATTTCATTTTCGGAACCTTCAGAATAACGAACTTTCGGAGAAATTCATCAAATGTTCGGAGTTATAAACCCTAATTCATTTTTGGAATCATGAACCCCCTGCTATGGGAAATTTGTGGTTCGGAATTATGAACCTTCGGAAAAAGGAGTAACCCCCCCCCCCCCCCCCCATAGTATGTATAGGGTGTCCTTATGATATTAGATAGATTCAATGGTATTGGTTCAAACCCAAACCAACACATTTCCATCATATGACACTAATCTACATTTCACCCCTTATCACAGAAAGGAAGTGTGGACCAGAATTATGTGGATGACCTTTGTGTTTGAATGTGGCAGTGCCCTTTCCATATGTCAAGGTATTACTCCCTACAAAGTGGAGATGAGCAGCTCTGACGAGACATGACTTGTAATTACAGTACGTAGGTCCCAAAAGGGCTAATTACTATGAAACACATTAAATTTGAATTATATATTGTGACTATTGTCAAATATAGCACTTTACAAACTAGTCACAGTAGAAGCAATAATTATTGCCAATCTAACGAAACAGTGCCATCTACACATGTACACCTGTACATGAGCAGACACTTTTAAGAAATCAGTTGTTTCAGAAAGTGAAATATTCACTTTGATATGAAGTGAACAAATACATATATATAAATAATAATAATATTAACAAAATAATACAATTTAACATACATTTGAAATCAATCCATCACCATAGCAGACAAACAATCCCAGATTTGTAACTATTTCCATAACATAACTCAAACTCGGCAATGTCTAGAGAATGAAATTATTGCAACACATAAGGTTAACAATCAATGTATGAAAGGCAATGTTAACTGATTTCCATTATAATCCTCTGATCTTGAGATAACAGTTATTGTTTATTTCTGGAATCTGGAGTATTGTTCATTTTATAATTTCCCCTGGAATACAACACAAAACCACATTTTCCCTTTCTTCCACTTCATTCTGTACATAAACGAAAATACTGCAATCTTGTATTTTCTTCAATATTTCTGTCCCTTTAATCAGTCATATACAGTACCATAAATGCACTTTACAGTGTTTATACAACAACTAGGAATTTTGATAGTTTGACAATCTCTTGCCAGAATTCAACATTCGTTAAACATACCGGCAAATATATTTAGTAAAAAAGTCATCAAAATGTTGAAATGGAATATTTCATTATACACTAAAGAGCATAAAGCAAATAGAATACACAATTCACAAATGATTATCTTACAAAAAAAGTATTTACATGTACCTCTTTATTATTATCAATATTCTTGCTAAACGATTATTATTCAACAGTTATTTACAGAATCAATTTTACAATGTATACATTTAAATGTACAGTAGTAACAGTACAATACATGTATATATAATTTTTATCACTTTGTGTCATTTTACTGAGGGAAGAGTTTCATAATTTGTCTATTACTTCGACCCTTGCCCTTATTGCTCTTGCATGCACAATCATTTCCAAACTGGAAACTATAAACAATCTTGCATGGAAGCTACTTTCTAATATAAATATTTATGACAACGAATTGCAATATGTGTCCTTTGCACTGTATAGCAGTGAATGTACACAATGAGGAGCTACCATGTGTCCTGTATACATGTATCTTTGTTCATGTTGTGTTATATACTGGCAATCTTAATCAAGCATCATTCACAGACTCCATCACTATACACCAATATAACAATATCCGAGTTGAAGGAATCCTGAGTTGAAGGCCACAGCGGACTACTTGCGTGAGTTGTTCAATTTTTATTGCCATGGTGATGTCACAGTCCCAATTCTTGTATTCTATGAGCTAGTTTTCAATGAGACTTACCAAATGGAATTTCTTTTTTTCTCTCTCTCTCAGGTGACATAATGAATGAACTGGCTACCCCCAACACTATCCTGGCTAGCACATCTTGCATGCGTATATCTGTTTTGATATAAACAGAGAATACATGAAAATACAAGATTCCTTTAGCAATATGATCTTAAAAAGAACAATAAAATTAAATACGTTACACAGATTTTTACATTTGTTTGATTTCATGTTACATTCATTTCATTTGCTTCTAATGCTTTACAATATCAAAGCCTATACAAATGATTTAATTATTCAGTAAAAAGTCATGGAAGTTTTAATTGAATGTGATAGGGATCTAATTATTGTTTATTTAGCAAACACTTTATGAAATGGCTGTTTGTTTATAAACATACTTCTATTCTAAGTGTAGATCAAGTTTGCTACTCTGAGGACTAGAGATAAATGAACCGTTTTTGCATTTATTTATTTATTTATTTATTTATTTTTATTTTTTTCTATTTTTATTTTTTTTTATCTTATATTATTTATTTATTTTTTTTATTTTTATTTATTTATTATTATTATTATTATTATTATTATTATTATTATTATTTATTCATTTATTTATTTTTATTTTATTTTATTTATTTATTTTATTTTTTTTTTTTTGGGGGGGGGAGTAAACATAACATAAAAAAACATGTAGGTCCAAATAGTAATTGGCAGCTACATGTAAGTGAATGTGTAACACAAGAAACCAACTTGATCCAGAGTGACAATTTTCCATTAAAAATAAACAATGTATTCAGTACTGAGGCAAGTTTCAACCAACCAAACATACAGAGAATAGAATCTTTTTCTTCTAACATTTTACTCTTGTAAAATTTGTGAAACTTAAGTTCATTATTACAAAGTTACAACATTTTTGCAGTATTAATCTTAATATCCATCTCCCTGCCAAAAACTTTTCAGAATTATAGGTGTCATGTACATGTAGGTGTCATCTGTTCCTGCCACAATTGCTCCAAGCTTTATTTCATCAATATATGGAGCCAGTGGCGTACCTAGGATTTTTTAAAGGGGAAGTGTCGTTTTACTCCAAAATTCTCTGATGAGCAAAAAAAAAAATAAAATAAAAAAAGAAGGTTACCAGCAGTTCCAGCAAGAAAATTGCTAGTTTTGTCTGTGCTTCTCAACTCAGAATCATTCATTCATATCTGAATAAAAGTTTTCATATTATTTTGCTTAAAAGTGTTCAAAGAGTTAGATACTAATTCTACATCCTAACATTTTGGTTCTGCCTCTATAGAATAAACTACTGATTTTGAATAATTTTGTCATTTGCATCTTTCCAGCGTTTTTACGTGCCATTACGTTTCGCTAAGCTACCTAACATGTGTACTGGATACCTGTTAGCAACTTAGCATCAAACCCTGTGTAGAGTTATGGTTAGGATTGCCATTGGGTTTAAAGTTAGGTTTAGCTTTAGGGTTGGTAACAGTGTTTGCTCCAGAGTTAACGTTAAGAATTAGGTAAGAAGAGGGATTTTGACAGTGAAACAATTGCCGCAGGAGTATGCGTGGTAAATATGCCATACCTTACCTTCAAATTTTCCCACACATCATCAAAGTTTCCGGGGTGACTGTGGTGATGCTCTTGGACTGGCCCCACCACCAGAGCTCTTGGGTGGAAAGAGCATGTGTGTGCGTACCTTGGTCTGACCTCCTCCGCTACCTCCATTCCTTCTAGGCTCTCCACCAGATAGACAGTTACCCATCTTACTGCAAAGGAGACAAGAAACACAAAGAATTCTATTATGGTGCCCCATCTTTCTTCTGTGGAATGGACAAGAAACACAAGGAATTCTATTACGGTTCCCCATCTTTCTTTGGAATGGACAAGAAAAAGAAATGGTCCGCATTCTACTAAACTTTCAATCCAACTCTGGGTTTAAACTCGGACTAATGTCAACTTTAACAGGGAAGCTGATTAGGAAGGAAGCACCGACCCTACATAGTACACTTCGCAATTGGGTCTGTCCATGAAGTTGGTTAAATGTATGACATGAGGTCAAATTTTCAAAATTGCACAACTGCTTTTTTTTTTTTTTTTAGGTTGCCCATTTCCCCCAGCTTTTGAAAATAAGAAGGAAAAAAAGGTTCACAGGTTCTGGTAACAACACCTGCACATTCACTACTATGGAACAAAATAACTACTCTATATGGACACCATTCCAAGTTACATTACACACCTGTGTGTTTATATGAGTCGTAATTTTATATATGTTCTCTTATTGTGGAGTTATTCTTGGGATGGTGTCACTGTAGAACAAAACCAGATGTTTCATTTCCAAATAATAATACAATAATAAAACAACCTATTTGAAGGTTTATAATTATATCGCCACTACAGGAGGACGTCATACTGAGACAGTGAGATTTTCAATCTTTGCACCATGAAAATGGTGCTAAACCAGCTATTTACTTCAACCACTGTCACTTATCGAGATTTTGCCGGACTGATTCATTCTGATAAAGGTGGGATTTTTTTCATGTGATAGGTTTGCTTTTACCGATTATTCATTTAAGATAAAGTTGAGTTCTGGTCATTCAATTACATTGTTAAAGAAACTGTTTCAAAGCAATTGGAAAAGGTTCATCATGTCTAAATAAGAATTGGTGTATACTGTGAGGTTTTAAAGCCATCAAAATCATAAGAAATTGACCCAATCTCGCTCAAAAGCATACTGCACACAGAAATGGGTACATGGGACTGCACACACATGAGGCATGAATGTTCAGACCGAACACTTTTTCTTGTCATATTTCGAATATGAGGCAATTCAAGGCATCTGAAGAGAAATTTTTTGCAGGGGACCTTTTCTTTAACCCCATGGATACTGCATGGGTGCCTAACATTACCGAAGGATGATGCTTAAGAATGCTTGATCATAATTCTGATTTTATTTATCAAATATCACTGGCAAGATAATTACCTCATTATGGAGAATAAGATTAATGATTATAACCATCACATAAATGAAACATCGGCGACACTACCTATGCATTATTAGTGGACACCACCCATAGAATCAGGAATGCTAGTTTTTCGAAGTCTGCTATAAAAATGTTTTTACGAATCTGTCCTGTTTCGACTTTGATTACATACAATTGAAGTTAAAGTGTATACTGCTTATTATTAGAATTCATTTTTTAAATTTCATTCCTGGAAATAAGCAACAAAAATATTTATATTTTCATGTCACATTTTTAAATTAAATATTGATGATGGACATCAATATTTAATGCTTATTTTTTCCTTACAAGGAATCAGCATGTATGTTTGAATATTCACACATAGAAACATTATCATTAATGTGTTCTAAATAAAACCTCCAATACTGCAAAGTGTCTGCTTTACATGGAGTAAAATGTAGATCTAATACTATTTTACATACTCATAAGCTGTGAATTTCTGTGAAGATCCCAACTTTGTGGACAAAACCAATTACATGTTGATCTAAGTGCTTTCAGACTACATGTGTAGGGTCTACATGTAACATGTGTAACTTTACCAGGTTATTAACTCCAGGGAGCTGTAATGACTTGGTGCTGTATAGGCTAACTCCTTACCTCTAGAACACTCACAGGACCATCACTATATGGGGCTGGGTCAATTTCGGCCTGTCACAACCTCTAAGTTGAAGAGGTAAAAACATCAATATGATCGGCAAAATTTTGAGAAAATACTTTTTTCTACATTTTAGAATGATAGAATATCTAATTTCATGCCTGATCCTTCGATAGGATATTTCTCATCTGGATCAAGTGAAATTTTCAGGCTGTTTTTGGTCAGTGATCTTGCTCCCCTCCTGCACACATATGGGCAAGATATCACACACTTGCCTATGGGAGGCACTTGCTCACAGTATGAAGGTACAGAGTGCGAGTGCATGTAACCCACTCACGGGACCATCACTATATGGGGCTGTGTCAATTTTGGCCTGTCACGACCTCACCTCTAGGTTGAAGAGGTAAAAAACCCAATATAATCAGCAAAATTTTGAGAAAATACTTCCTTCTAGTTCTACATTTCAGAATGATAGAATATCTCATTTCATGCCAGATCCTTTGATAGGATCTTTATCATCTTTATCATCTTGATCAAGTGAAATTTTTAGGCTGTTTCTGGTTGGTGATCTTGCTCCCCTGCCGCACACATGTGCAAGATATCACACACTTGCTATGGGACACTCACACTTATGCGAGGTTATTGTATATATTGGGAGGCAATTGCTCACGGTATGAACATGATGAAGGTACAGAGTGCGAGGTTATCTCCAAATCCAATAGGCAATACCTCGCATAAGTGCGAGTGACACCCACTCATAGGCCCTTGCCTATGTGGGACTGTGTCAAACATTCACCGTGGCAGCAGTCAAAAACAGATGAAAAAATTGCTCTAAGCAAGATTTAATTTCTTAAATTTGCTAGATTACCTGATTCAGGGACCCCTCAACTCTTAGCCTGTGCCACAAATTTGAGGATTCAGAATTGAAAGTGAAATTTTAAATAATTATTTTCCTCTCGTGTATGAATGATCTAGACTGGAAAAAGGCCCGCTGATACACACAAAAGCTATTGAAGCCTATTCACCCGTAAAAGCTAGTCTGGAGTACAAGGTTATCTTCAGATAAGCTTGTACATGTATAAGTGACACCGTGCCCACATACAGATGATTCCGTGAATGGGTCTGCCCATATATATTATAACCTTGTTCATTGGATAAGTGGGTCTGCCCCGGCATTAGCCTGGATTAGGCCAGGGTAGATTATATAGTCAAGGATTGAAATTCCGAACAGATTGTATTACTATTACCGAACGTGTACAGTTAAGCGCCTAAAATGGGTTTTCATACGCGTAAGATTACGCGTATGAAAGCCACACTATTGAAACAAAGGTTGTGTCTTTTTCCCATAGTAGGTTTCACACGTTTGGAAATACAGTACCTTTTTCAAGGGACCAAAACACCGCGTCGTTGGGAAGGGGTTCACTCGGACATGTGTCGGAAGGGAATATCATATTAAATCTACGTTGTCTTTCTAAAATTCCATCAACTTCTTTTTCTGGAGGACTTTACTTGAGCATTCATTATGTAAGTTTGACAGATATTCGTTTGATATTTCATTTGCTATCGTTGATTTTCTGAAAAGTGTTTGGACACTGGATCCACCACCATACTGCCTAGCCCGATCAAAATTCATTAAACCACTAAATGCACTAACGTTAGTTCTGTCGATGTGCAGTTCCCAATTACAAACAAGACAAAGACAAAGTCTACCATCAAGAACACACAAACAACATCATGCGTGGGACTGGAATTGGAACAGCTGAGAGTGAGACTGAGACCAGACACTCTCAATATTGGTCACTACTTACCGTACAGTTAAATAAAGTGCTCAAATCCGAGAACTGTTACTTCGTTGGTCATGTATGACAGTGATGTTTGAAATTCAGAAAGGTTAAGCTCGACGATGAACGAGTTGTGATCCGACGAAAATGCCGGTACGGCTGGTACTACTACTACTATTCACTATGTGGGGCGCGCCATGACCTAGCCTGTGCGCAATTTCAACGTTGGTGACGTGCGTCAGTTTAAATGGTTTAAATCAGGGGGTCTCAACTCCGCTTCTGCATCCGGCTTTCCATGGGGGCATTTCCGGCGGGTCAAAAGTGCACACTGCTCCCACTTTTCATGTATTAGCCTATGAAGCCGAAATTTTTTCAGTGTACCAGCGAAAATCAGATTTTGGCCTGCGCGCAGCGCGTAAAATTATTGAAATTATAAATATGAATATTCATGACATTTTATAACTAATTAACATAAAATTGAACTGGAAAAGATTTGTACATACGTACTGTAGCCGTGCAGCCAAATGAGAATCAGTAGATGAAGATGAAGAAGGAGAAGAAGATCGAGGAAGATATAAGATTTAGAAGAAGAAGAAGATTTAGGGTTTAGAAGATTTAGGAAGAAGAAGGAGAAGAAGAAGAAGGAGGAGGAGAAGAAGAAGAAAAAGGGAGGAGAAGGAGAAGAAGAAAAAGAAAAAGAAAAAGAAAATGCTGAGTCTGAGGAGAAAAGAAGAAGAAGAAGAAAGAGAAGAAGACGAAGAAAAAGAAGAAGAAGGAGAAGAAGGAGAACAAGAAGTCGAAGAAGAAGAAGAAGAAGAAGAAGAAGAAGAAGAAGAAGAAGAAGATACACGGACTCAATCCTGTTCTGCGGATGCTATAGGGCCTACTAATAATCACAAGTGACACTATGTCGTCACGATGGGAGGGGGGGGGGGAGGCCCTGGCCAGGACAAAGGGAAAAACGATTTCCCTTTTAAAGAAAACTAAATATTCACCTGTTCCTATATTTAATCTTTTGTCTCCCTAAAATGTAATGATTGAGACTTCAATTGAATTAACTCTTGATTTCTACCTGGATCAATTGGCATTCCCCCCCCCCCACTTTTCTTTTCTGTTGTAGCCCTCCTGCAATATTACATTTCCCTTTATTGACCCATTCCCTTCTGCCTTGCATGCAGATCTGGCATATCTGAAGTAAAACTGAAGTACAAAGAGAAAATGTACTCTCCATTTGTACCCCATGCACTGGCTGCCAGTGCATGTGCTCCCCTGTTGTACCCCCCCCCCCCGAAAAAAACAAAACAAAACAAAACAAAATTGATTTTTTTCTTCTTGTCACACCCTAGCACTTCCTTACGAAAATCAGTCTATCATCCAGTAATTCAAGGTTGCATAAGGCTGTATTTACACAAATCCACCATCACCCTTATTCTGTCTGCATCATCATCATCACCACATCTTTCACAAAATTAGGTGGAAAAAACAACAGAAATAGTTTCTCAGTGTGAAATGATGTTTATTAAAATAACTAAATTATCAACATAAAAAAGTAATGCTCTCTTCAAATGCAATATACAGATTATAACATTTGGTTCATGGACAACAAATCATGAGGCGGGGGGGGGGGGGGCAATTCCAATTTCTACTTTTTGTTTCTATTCTTTTTTGCAAGCAAACAATTTTAAATTCTTCTAGTGACATCCGATATAGGTAGATTGTAATATATATCCATGTACAGTCTTTCAAATTGTCATCAGAATAGACAAGACACAAAAGTACAAAGAGATCACCTTACTGCCCAAAATGATGAGGTGATGTTTGTCCAAATATTGGTAGTTTTGAAAATTGGGGGCGGCCTGAAACTCCCAAGCGCCTGATTCGTCTGCCTAGAAACATGCCCCAGATTAATTGCACATATTATGATTGCACATATTATGATTGCACAAATGAAAAAAAGGAACGAATTACAGATTCTAGAACCATTTGTGTTTAAAGAAATAAAATCACAGCTATCTCAGGATAGCTTCAAGGAACTGATGAAAGGAATTATCAATTCAAGGTTAAAGATGAAATAAAATATGATTAAATCTGAATGCACTACTTATGCTTAAAATTATAAACACTAGTTGCATTAAAGCTGATTAACCAAAGTCAATTTTTATCACAATATAGTCATGCAAAATGTTTCAAAATCTTTTTCTAAATTACTTTGGAATTAAAAGGAAAATTATTTGAATTTACAAATCTATTGGTTATATTTAGAATTTAAAACGGCATTAGCCTTACGTGATGGGATAATTGACTGTGCTTAACTTAAAAGGTTTTTGTTAAGTATTTTAACTGTGACAATAATTTAAATTGATCGTCCTGTATTTTAGACCAAATATTGATCTAGATGATAGTATCAAATAAAACGAATCGTATGATAAAATTGATAAAATATGAAGGAAAAAAAAAACAACAATATAATACATAAGAAATCCATAAAACAAGAAATACATGCAAGAGTAATGACTTTCTCATAATCATGTTTCAAATGGGCCAATCATACCAACTACAAGTTTTTTAATACATGTACAGACCTACGAAAGGGACATCAGTGGTAGTCAAGGTATTCGCTTTTATTTAAAAATTACAAATTTGGGGTATATCTATAAAGGGTCCAATAGTAAAGTGATTGCAATAAGTGCCATTCAATAGTCTTGATACAATCTCCCCCCCCCCCCCCCAAAAAAAAAAAAAAAAAAAAAAAAAAATAGGGTCAGATTTATTGGTCAAGTTCGACACACACCCAGCTTTACAAATCTGCTTGTTTCCCCTTTAAATAGCTCTTTCCAATTGACCCATATTTTGACATTCAATATCCAGCTCTGAAATATATGCATCTCTAGGAGATTTAGAATATCTACCATTATGTAAATTAGCAATAAATCTCTCTTTAAAAAACAATTTCAAACTTGAAATAATAACAAAGATAAAGAATACTTTGATCCTTTATGACTCCAAGGCATTACTACACATTCAACAAGCTTTGTAGCTGATGAGCTTCCTTGGACAACCTGCATAATGAAAACAAAAATAAAGAAAGAAAAGAAAAATTAAACTTCTTGTCGACTGTAGACTGGATTTTAATGAAGGAAAAAAAAATGGTTACATCTCTATTTTTATGTTACAATTTATTTTTCTTCTTCAAATGATAGAAATGTAAATCTAGGTTTAAATCTTTTAACACAAAATGAATATTTTCCATTACAAATTCGAAATGGTTGAATCAGTAAGTGGGTAAAATCAAAATGATTTACTGGACTTCAGAATTTGATTTTGACTGTACAGATTAGGGGTCTACAGAAAACAAGAACACGCCTATTGAGTTTAAATACTAGGCCCTACATCATAATCTAACGGAGCTCTACTACTAGTAGAACTACATGTACGTCTAAGCTATGGCCACATTGGAATTTACACAATTCATGTGGGCTTAGAGGTCTACATCTTCAAAAAAACAATTTTACCTTTCCAGTTCAACTTGGGTTTTCTGCAGTGAGTGGATGACAAAATCTACAGCCCAGGTAAGGTCTATCACAATATTGGATGATCTAGTCCTGGTCCTGGCCCCCTTTGACTGTGTTTCACTTCTTTGGTACATTTATCAATGCCAATGATAGCTCTGCAATCAAAAGAGAACAAAAATCTAGGATCGTAGTTGTAATAAAATCATAGATCTACATGTACTGTCTATATTATCAGATATAGATTCATACTCTCAGATCTACTGTCTAGTCTCTAGTGTCAGTGCACAGTGGCGACTCGTCAGTGACAATGGTTGTCACGACACATAACAGATGTAGATTCTAGACCTAGACCTATTTCAGCCAAGCCCGAGCCAATGATCAAATTGAGACCACCCTTGTCTAACGTTACTCTTACTAGTCTTACATCGTCATATAGACCCCGTCTAGTACTAGTAGCCTTACTTAGGCTTGGGTTATGAGACTAAAGAACAATTTAATCTGGGTCGAGAACGGAACATATTGCCATTCAAATTCTATGTAGATCTTTCTGGACCCACCCTACCTAAACAAAAGTCAAAGTTCAAAGCGAAGGTCTAGGCCTATAATTAATAGCCCTAGCCAGGGCACCTGCAACATTTTGCTCTCGTAGGCAAAGCGCAGTAGCCGGCCAGGATCGGCGATCCCAAAACTAACAGACCGCTGGGCAAGATCTTACCCGGCGCGGCCCAGAGTGAGGATCTTGCGCATTCAGGTATGATCAATCTAGAACAGGTCCACATCTACCGCAGATTGTCGGTAATGAAGTCATGCGCTTTACATTTTAGGTTTGAGCACTATCATAATATACAGATGTACGGAAAATTTCTGATCTTTTCGAAAAATACTACCAATAACCTATTCAAAAGCACTGTTTTACAGTTCAGTCAAAGATGATAACTTTCTTTTGTCATGCAATAGAGAGGGGACTGGGTGGGATGTGGGTTAATACGTTTTGTACAGTGAACTCACTCGTAGCCACGACGAACACATCCCAATCATTAAGAGGAACGACAAACAAAATTGATATTTACTTACATTTCAAGGCATTATACTGCCTTACTTTGATGTGAATGTTCCCTGTAGGATTTTCTGCTTTCGTGAGATTTACTAGACAAACTCCTTCTAAAACAAAACTTTTTAAAAAACATAATTTTTTTGAGATTTGTGTTGAAATGGCACAAAAGTAGCACCACCCGTACGGCCGCCATTTTCCCTATTTCGTGTCCAAATCGTAGGGAATTGTGGGAATGAAAAAAATGTTTTATGTATGATCTTATACATAAAACATTATGTTAATATGAGCCACTAACCAATCATCGAACAGTATTGGATGAGTTTTTGACGTCATTCCTCATGAATAAGCATTTATTCAAATTGCCCTCCTAGATCACTGTTCAAATTGGACAAAGCTCCCACAATGCATCCAATGCAAAGCCTATGGTGTGTCAAAGGTCACATTTTTAGTTGAGTCTCTAGCCCTCCTTCGGAGGGCATACTGGTATGATCGAATCTCTTTGGTTTAAATCACCCTGCGAAAAAGTGTAAACATGCCTATCCATGACGTCATGATTTTCGCGGGAATTTTGAGAGATTTTAGTGCAAGTTTCAGTGGAAATCGATTGTAAATATCCCTGTCGTCGATATCAACATCAGTCAACCATATGTAAACGCAAAATATACGTCCATGGATACCGGATGTCAAAACTCCCCACCCCGTCCGCTACCCCATACGTTCGAGATCCAGTGGGAGTGACGGTACACACATTTTTGCAACAATTTCAGATACATAACCTGTCTTTTGTTCTCTGTTTGCTATCATTCCTCAATTTTTTCGTGCCTTTCTGTCTGTGGTATGTGATTCTGTGTTCATTTTACTGTGAAGTGATGTTGTGTTTGTAATCGTTCCATTTTTTTAGTAGCTGTTATGTCATGACCAGTCAGGGGGGTGCTAGGGGCTTAGATAGTCATTTAGAGTACATACAGGCCCTGTGCAGGTTTTGTGGCAATAGGGTAACAAAAGCAGGGGGTAGCAAGGGGGAAAGCATCAGGTAGATAAGCACACATAGGCGCCGGAAGTGGGGGGGGGGGGCGGTCGCCCCCCCAACGAAAAAGTGGAGGGGGGCAAAATGCATTCCCCCCCCCCCCCTAAAAAAAAAAAAAAAAAAAAAAATTAGTAGTAAAGGAGTAAAATTGGAGGGGGAACCAAAAAGAAAATAAACAAAAATAAAACCTGAATTGAATCACACCGCAAATGTTATTCCATTCAAATAAAAGAAGAGTATACAGGAATTAAATTTCCTAAACATTCCACACGCCCTATTATCAATGGAAAATTTGAACGCGATAAGGTGTGTACGTGCGTCTGTATTGTTGTGAGAGGGTGGGAAAGCGTGTGTTTTTTTTAGGGGTGAGAAGACATGAGCCCTTGAAAGGTGAGCCCCCTTGAATGTTTGCCCCCCCCCCCCCCCCCAATCCCAAACTGCTTCCGGAACGCCTGTAAGCACAGGGGTGAATTTCTGGAGGTTTGGGGGCTTAATGTGGCAAGGGATGAGCCTGACATCCATCCAAATACATTCTGCCACAGCTGTTACACAAGACTGAAGAAAAAACAGAAACTCAACATCAAAATTTGGGGGCCCCATAAACGTAGTGGAGGGTGTGAGTCTTGTGTACGGTATGATAAGTCGACATCAAAGGGGAGACCAAAAAAGGTGAAACGTGTGGGCAGACCAATCAAATCAACATCATCAATTATTTTGGATTATTTTGACAGTTTGGTAGGGACCGTTGGACCCCAGAACCCCAGCGCCCACCGTCTGGTCGCTTTTTCGTCAAAGATTCGTTCCTTGTCTGTGGCTTGTGTGATCGTGTGGTATTTTGTCCTGTAGACACTCCATGTCATCACTTGTTCTGTGTTGCTTGTATTAGATCTTTGTTTGTCGGTGATGTCATCTCTTGTCCTACATGCCACACATCCATTCAGTACACCCACATTACAACACCACCAGATTACGTACATGCACTTCTAACAAACCTTCATGCAACATGCCTACATTGCAACATAAACATCAACCACACCACTATTAACTCTCACATTTGCAATAAAATAATTCAATCCGACCATAACTACTGTAAAACACCTACACAAACACGCCTAACCCCATCTGACAAAGAACTATTGGATTAGAAATAATTCGAGAAAAAATGTCTGAATCTGCTGATGGCAAAACCGCCATATTCAAAACATCAGGAAAGGTATGATTATCTATTCACTATCTTAATATCACTACAGTATCTATTTTATCATTAAGGATTTGAGAAAAAAAAAAACAACTGCATAACATAAAAATGGCCAAAAGAATTCATTGCAACTTAAGGGTATATTTAATAAATTTAATAACAAGTTAACATTTTCAAGAACAACACTGGAAATGGTTACTTGTCTAAATCAAAAATGTATTAGTGCACCTTACAGTATTCTCCCTTTCTTATGGATTTGGAAAAAAATACAGTAACTCATAAAGTAACACATTAAGATAACTATTCCCAAAAGATATATAATATGTTTATATTATACAAAGTTAACGGGTGATTCCATAAATTGGGGGGGGGGGGGGAGGGGGCTAACTTCTGACATTTCTAGTGGCCTTACAGTGTATATAAAATTGTGAACTGCTACTTCTCCCACTTAAGCCTGCCTCCTTCAAAACGTCTGAAAATTCTTGCAAATATTATTTCATCTAATTGAATGCTATTTACTATATCATAGTTATTTCTCCTTTTAAATTAACTTGTCAATACTTGTATATAAACTATATATAATTGTGTGGACTCTTGATTTATGGAATCGTCTATTACCCCTCACCAAAACTGAACTAGGGGAAAACAAGGTAACAAGTTCGAAAATAAAATACATGTAATTGCACCTTCCAAAATTTAGATCATATATAGACAATGATATGCTTTCTTACTTTACATCCTAATAGCCAATAATAACTAAAAAAAATAACAAACCCATCAGCATCAAGTAATGAATGCTCAAAGTCCACACTTCGAAAGAGAACCCTCTTTATGAATGAGAGATGAATTGAAACATCTGCTCAACAGACCTCCAGGATATGATGAAAGAATTTGAAACCATCAAAATACAGACACAAGATGTAATGGAACTGAAGAGTTTCTTTCACCTGAGCTGGACAAAGCTACGAAAGCTTAAACAGTAAGAATACAAGGTGGATAATGTAATACTAATCCGTAATACTCATTTTGACATTCATTCTGATAGAAGTAAAAATACCAATAACTTTTTTATTTGTAAAATAAATGACACTCCAGAAATGAAAATATTATAAGTGCTTTCTTGCAATTATCATCAGTAAATCTGTTAATTGCAGTAATGGGTAGTTCACATCTGGTTAACTTTTCTTTCATAACAATCTTTCTAAAGCTCATCTTGCATTGGCTGTTGTATCACATTCTTGGAAGATTGCATAGGAGAATTTGAAGTGACTCCTACAGTACTGGTTGCAAATTGATGAAAGGAAATAATGAATTGAACATTAATAAATAAACTTTTTTTTTTGTAAAGTCTAACAGACACTTCATTCACTATAAAAACTGTATATATATATAAGATATATAATAATAATAATATATATTTGTAATATGATAAAAGTAATTGTATTTTTAGTTCAACCAAGTAAAAAAAATGAGACGATATGATTCTGCGACATTCCATCGAACTCGCTACATTAAAGCCATCCAAAATGAGGAAAGTGAAGTGTTATTACTAAAGACATCTAACCCCCCGCCCCCCCCCCCCCCCCCCAATGACATGAGCCTGACCCCTATATAAAGTACAAGCTTCTTCTTCTTTTTGTTCTTCCTCCGTTGAGGTCGGAGATCAGCAGCATTTCGCTGCAGTGTGGCTAGATGAGTTTACGTCCTGTGTTTGTCTTGTGAGTGGGGGATTAGTCCTGGGAAATGATGCACGTAGCATGTGAATCTGCAGGATGAATTGTAGGGTAAGGGTTGTTAGGGACTTGGGTTTGGTAGGAGAATGAGCTTTGTGAAGGCCACAGGGTTCTCTCTTTCTAGGTTACGGGGAATTTCTAGGAATGGGAGTTTCTGGTTTGCAATTCCTTATGAATGTGTAGCGTTGTGGTTCCAGATAGCGGCATGGATGAGATGAAGTGAGGCACGTCTTCTTCCTCCTCCTTGCAGAGAGGGCATGTGGTCATGTGGCTTTTGCCAATTTTGAAGAGGCGTTTCTGGAGTGGGTAGGTTTGTGTAACTGCGATCTGACAATCTCTGCTTTTCGTAGGTGTGGGGCTAGTCCTGTGGGGAAGAGCTGTGCTGGTGAGGGGAGCAGCGCATGAAAGCCTGGAAATAAAATTCAAGTTAATTGAAATTCAACTAGCCTCCATTTCAACCAGAAATCCAAGAAGTTTAAATTGGAGATAAATAAAAAGATCTGGTAAAATTAAGTTTTTGCTATGTTTAGTACCTTGATAACTTGGTTAACAAGAAATTATACAGGTCATTTTTTAAAAGGAACAATATAATTGTGCAACAGTCATTTTAACATAAATATACTACGGGTAAAACACTACGCCACATCGACATGGGACTAGAATCCTGGCCCGACAGACGCGGCGATCTGTCGATCTACGCACGCAAGAATTTGTTACTATGCTGCTCACATGTCAAGAATGAACCTCATCCCTCTCCCAACCATGACGCTGATTAAATAAAACAGCAATAAAGTTGGATTTAACCACTTCCACTGTTTATAATAACATATAACTTCAACAATAATATGACGCCATAAACAATTCACATTCAAACAAATGTTACAAGGCACAAATTTGTTGCTTAAATAGTGAAAAATTAAGATCTTTTACCTGATTCTGACAGCATACCCTGTCTCGGAAAAAAATGGAACGCGAAGAAAGACCTTGTGGCCAACCTAGGTAAACTCTAAATTAATTACTATTATGATTTTCAAAAAACAAAAAAATTGATAAAACAGTTAAAAATAACATTTTATTAAACCATGCAAATGTTTACATTTTTTGTCCAAAAATCGATTTATTTTTTAAGCTCATTTCAAGGGGATATAAATGCAAAGAATGTTTTCGATTGATTATTAAATCGGTAAATACTGGTTCATGAATATTCATTTTATGATGAATATTCATCAATTTAATGATTTCTCAAGATTTCATTGGTTTGTGGCCGGGGGCTTTCGAGACACACATACAATACAACTTTAGAAAAATAAAAAAACGAAATTAACAAACAAGCGTACTTAGCGCGCGCACCCAAACTGGCTCCGCCCACTTTCTCCACTAAATGACAAGGTGGAACGTAGTACTAGTGCGCTGCGCTGCGAGGCTAGGCCTATATAGTATAGGCTAGCGTACTAGCTGCATGCTTAAAGGGAAATCCGACCTTAATAGCAAGTTGCTTTGAAAGAAAGAGGAAAAATCAGAGAAGAAGGTTGGTGAAAGTTTGAAAGAAATCGGACAAGCAATAAGAAAGTTATGAATTTTTGAAAGTTGTAATCACTATGCATATGGGAATTTCAAATTGGCCGAATAGGTAATGTCCCTGTGATGTAGCTGTGGACAACTCCCCCATTCGCTCCAACACAAAAAATGACTAAAATGTCACTTTTTTTCAAAATGTATTACTCAGTAGGATCTTTTCGTTCATGAGGATCTATAACATTATGCTATCTCCAATATATTTTGAGTACTGCCCCGAGGGTAAAAGCACCTCGAAGAAAACTGCAAATTAATGATATTTTTGTGTACGATGAATGGGAGAGTTGCGGGAGAGTTGTCCACAAAAATGTCACAATTGACTCACCAAATTGCCAATTTGAGATTCGCATAGATGTAGTGATCTCATTTTTCAAACATCCATAACTTTCTTAGTCCTTGTCCAATTTCTTTCAAACTTTCACCATCCTGTTTTTCTTATTTTTCTGCTTTCACACAAATCATCTCATTACCAAGGTTGGATTGCCCTTTAAAGGGAAATCCAACCTTAAGAGCAAGTTGCTTGAATTTGAAAGAAAGAGGAAAAATCAGAGATGCAGATTGGTGAAAGTTTGAACGAAATTGGACAAGCAATAAGAAAGTTATGAATTTTTGAAAGTTAATCACTCCCGGGGGGGGGGGGGGTACTCACGTATATTGGGTATACGGGGATGTGCCGCTGGGAAGGGTGACTTTTTGAAGAAAGATCCTTAGACATGGGTCCCCTTTTCATTAAAAAGATCCTTAGACATGGGTCCCATTTTTCCCCAAAAAATCCTTAGACATGGGTCTCTTATCCCGGCTCTTATCATTTGTTTCATTCCTCTCTTTTCTCCCTCATTTGTCCGGGAAATCCTTAGACATGGGTCCATTTTTCACAAAAAATCCTTAGACATGGGTGCCTATTTACAGCAAAAGGACCCTTGGATGTGGGTATGGGTCTGGAGTTCTCAGCCGCACACCCCCGTCCGATTATAATCTGAGTACCCCCCCCCCCCCCCCCGGGGTAATCACTATGCATATGGGAATTTCAAATTGGCCGAATAGGTAATGTCATTGTGATGTAGCTGTGGACAACTCCCCCATTCGCTCTAACACACAAAATGACTAAAATGTCACTTTTTTTCAAAATGCATAACTCAGTAGAATCTTTTCATTCATGAGGACCCATAACAATATGTTATCTCCAATATATTTTGAGTACTGCCCCGAGGGTAAAAGCGCCTCGAAGAAAACCGCAAATTAATGATATTTTTGTGTTATGGGAGAGTTGTCCACAAAAATGTCACAAGTGACTCAACAAATTGCCAATATGAGATTCGCATAGATGTAGTGATCTCATTTTTCAAACATCTATAACTTTCTTAGTCCTTGTCCGATTTCTTTCAAACTTTCACCATCCTGTTTTTCTTATTTTTCTGCTTTCACACAAATCATCTTATTATATTATCAAGGTTGGATTGCCCTTTTTTTAACGCTAGCGCGCTCTCCGCATCGAAGTATCGTATCGTGAAGGGAAGGGGGGGGGGGGTAGAGATCAATCATTTTAGGCGTATTACTAAAGCTGGACTCTAGAGCACTATTTTGGCTTATGTAAGTAGTTAGCCTATACAGCACCAAGTCATTACAGAAGCGTAGCCAGCTGTATACGGGGGAAGGGGGAGGGGCAACCACTCAAAATTTACCGACAGAAATGAACTTTATGTCGCAGGTGATAATTTACATGATAAGGTGGTTATGATGAAGAAGGAGCTAGGAGATTGTGATGACGCCGGTGATGACGATGAAGATGACGATAATCATGATGATGATAATGATTTTGATACATGTATTAATAATAATAAAGCCTATACTTTCACAAATTTTGAGGGAAGATGCGTCTTTCCTATATATATCAACTTTCACATGTCTATAAACTTAAAATTGCGAGCGATATATTTTGAAGAAAACATATTGTCATTTAAAAAACAGAAACTAGATACCATTACGACTTACAAACTTACTAACAGAACTTTGCTTCCCCAAACATGACGTGGTAATTGCGCGAATATTCTTAATTCTACTGTGGAGACTTTTTTTTGGTTGTTCTATACCGACAAAATATCAGGACTACCCACAAGACTACCAACAATTTTTTAATAATTTGGGGTTATTATCCACTGCCCCCTTCCCCTTGACTACGCTAGTCATAGGCGTAGCCAGGGGAAAGGGGGCCATGGCCCCTTGTTCATCCGCTATAAAAATAATAATAATAATTTTTAAAAAGGAGAAAAGGAAGAAACACTATGATCCTTGCCTTGTTATACATAGATGAACGAGGCGTGGGCGGGGGGGGGGGGGGAGGGTGGGGCTGGGGGTTGCAGCCACCTCCCCCCCCCCCCCCGGATTTTCAAAGTTCCGATATTCCACCACCTCAAATTCGGGCAGTGAGGTGCCCGCCCGAATATCCTCATTTTCGGTCAGCGAGGTATCCGAACATGGAATTTTTGTACATTTTTTTTTTAATACGAAGGAGTGTCAAAATTTTTGCTCGCTTACAAAAACTGGAATGTTGATATTCGGGGGAAAGTCGTGACCCCCCCCCCCCCCTTGCAAAAAAAAATGTGCTCGTACGCCTATGCTTGACTTTGCCTGTATTTATGCATGGTTTTCGACTTTTCGTTAATTATCGCCCAATTCGAAAAAAAAAAGTATAGAAAAACTTTTATCAGTGTTTTAAATTTCTTAACTCTACCACTCGAGTGCAGTGCTCCATTGGGAATTTTCCTGGATCTCACTTGATCTGGATCTCTTGAGGATTAAAAATGCAACAACAACAACAACAAAACTTACCGCTTGGTCGCTTTGCTCCCTCACTTATACTGTTAGGCTTGGGCGGGGAGGGGCACAATTTCAGTGTTTGACCCGGGCACCATAATTCCCAGATATGCCTGTCTGTGCCCCCCCCCCCCCGCTTGTTGAACAATATTACAGAAAAATATATATATACACATATTCAGACATTAACAATTTACTTCTAAACACAAAGAAAATATGCATAAATTATGGGAAATTATTATTTTACAATTAACAGAATTAACGAGATCGCATCATCTGTGGCATTAGAGAGTCGAGTCTTCGAGAGAGACTACTGAGAGAAACAGGCTTATCTCTAGAAAGCTGTATCCAGATCTGCCGTGCATCAGAACTGACCAAAAGTAGGATGGGTGTGCTTGATGGAGATGCAGTGCATGCAGTCCAGGAGAAATCCAGTAAGAATTTTTCTCAGCGGCAGTCACAGAGGCAGAAGAGTGGTGCAGGGAAACTACGCAAATGTCGGTATTGTGGACTAGACCATGAGTTCATCAAGGAGAAATGTCCTGCCTATGGCAAAAAATGTGCACGGTGTGGGAAAAGCAACCACTTTAAGAGCCAGTGCAAGACGATGCTGACTAATGTACATGGAGTTTGCAAAGAAGAGGAATTAGAGGAAGATCCAGAATTCATGCTTCATGTGATCACCCTTGAACCAGAAGAAATAAACTGTATTCAAGGACGGCCAAAGAAAAGGATCTTTGCAAACATGGTGGTCCAGGGACAGTCAGTGAAGTTTCAAGTTGATTGTGGGGCGACCTGCAATGTCTTACCTCATACTGCCATCAACACAAGTACCTTAATGCTCCAGCCTACGAGGGGCTTGCTGTCTATGTACAACTGGAGTACAATGCAACCAATGGGAAAATGAATTTTGAATGTCGTAAATCCCAAGAGTCAGGAGGTCTATGATGTGGAGTTCATCATTGTGGACAATGGAAAGCTGACTCCCATACTAGGAAGCCCATCAGTCAACTGATGGGCTTAATTAAGGTGCAGCATGAGAAAATCATGGAGTTGAATGACACACCAAGGATAAGCTCTGCAGAACAACTGTTCTGAGTATGCCGTTGTGTTTGATGATGGAGTTGGGAAGCTACCTGGCCGCTACAAGATAGAACTGGACCCTACAGTGAAACCTGTTGTACACCCACCAAGACGGGTACCAGTAGCTATTAAAGAGAAACTGAAAGCTGAGCTGGAGAAGCTGGTAGATGCAGATATTGTACGTTGCTCCAGTTGATACAGAATGGGTCTCAAGTCTTGTTTGTGTCAACAAACAAAACAATGCATTGAGGATTTGCTTAGACCCGCAAGACCTGAACAAGGCTGTCAGAAGGAACCACTACCCCATGAAGATCATCGAAGACATTCTGCCAGATCTGACTAAAGCAAAGGTGTTTTCAGTAGTCGATGCAAAGAGTGGGCTCTGGCATATTGAACTGGACAAAGACAGCTCATACTTGACAACATTCAACACCCCATTTGGGCGTTACAGATGGAAGAGGATGCCCTTCGGTATTGCCTCAGCACCAGAGGAGTTTCTGCGAAGGCTTAATGAAGCACTTGAAGGTCTGCAAGGAGTGAGGAAAATCGCAGATGATATTCTGGTGTATGGTGAGGGTGAAACAGTGACTGAAGCTGAGATAGACCATGATGCCAAGCTGAGAGCTTTGATGCAAAGATGCAGAGAGAAAACTCTGAAACTCAACAAGCAGAAGTTGAAGTTCAAAATAAAGGAAGTGGCCTTCATGGGTCACCTTATCACTGAGGAAGGCTTAAAACCAGACCCAGCAAAGGTAACGGCAGTGAGAGATATGCAAAACCCAACAGATGTGGCTGGGGTACAACGACGAGCAGAGATGGAGCAAGTCAACGTCTTGGATCATCTGCCAATTGCACAACCGTTGTTGGAGAAGTTAAAGCAATGTACAACAGAGGATGACATGATGCAAGAGCTACTTGCAACAGTAATGAATAGGTGGCCAGTGAGGCAACAAGAACTCCCATCAGGTATCACACCATTTTTTCACATAAGAGATGAGCTAAGCATGTCTGATGGTCTCATCTTCAGATGAAAGGTGAAAGAGTAGTGATACCAAAGAGCATGAGGAAGGGCATGATAGAGCGACTACATTCATCACACCTAGGAGAAAACGGTTGCTTGAAGAGAGCACGGGAATGTCTCTATTGGCCCAATATGAACAGTGAAGTGAAAGACTACATACAGAGATGTGATGTGTGTAGAGCAATGGGTACCAGGCAGCAGAAAGAGCTCCTACAGCAACACGAGGTACCAGACAGACCATGGACAAAAGTAGGGGCAGATCTGTTTGTCCTTGATTCCCGCAACTACCTAGTGATAACAGACTACTATTCCAATTTCATTGAGGTAGACTATCTGACATCTACAACTTCATCAGCTGTCATCCACAAAATGAAAGCCCAATTTTCCCGTCATGGAATTCCAGAGGAAGTGGTGACAGATAATGGCCCACAGTTTGCATCCAGTGAATTTGTCAAGTTTGGGGCCACCTGGGAATTCAACCACACAACAACGTCTCCACTGTATCCTCAGGCAAATGGGAAAGTGGAAAATGCTGTGAAGACAGCCAAGTCGCTCCTCAAGAAGGCGAAGGAAGGACACACAGACCCATATTTGAGTCTGTTGGCATTCAGAAATACACCAACACCTGGTTTCTCTTCTAGTCCAGTGCAACGACTAATGAATCGAAGAACACGTACTACCCTACCAACTACTACAAAGCTACTGAAAGGTGAGGTTCCCACTGGGGTGAAAGAGCAGATGAAGCAGACGAAGGAGCAGCAAGCATATCAGTACAATCGCACAGCGAAAGGAATGGCTCCATTGAAACCAGGGGACGTAGTACGTATCCAGCCACATAATAGGCAACAGGATTGGCGCAGAGCAAAAGTCCTTCATTCTGCACCAGAGCCACATTCATATGTGGTGATGACAGAGAATGGAGCTACTTATTGTAGAAATCGGAGACATCTTCGCAAAGTGTCTGAAACCTGGAGTCGCCGTGAGCCTGATGATGGGGTGGTGATTGAACCAAGTATGCAGACACAGCTGGCTGACAACAGTGCTGGTGACCAAACTGCAACACCAGGTAGTAGCGAAAGAAAAACAAGATATGGTCGCACCATCCGTCCACCGGCCTATCTCCAAGACTTTGTGAAGTACAAAACATCAAGTTTACAGTTGTGTGACGTTTAAAAGCAACAGACAACTCTGGATCTACAGTTGAAATATGAACATTTGAACTGAATAGCTGGACAAGATAGTGAACAGAGTATAAAGGACTGTTGGACATTTAGTCATTAAACTGGACTCATGGACATTTGTGCCAAGGCTCATTATTCTCATGCTTTGGACTATTGGACACTTAAGTGGACTGTTGAAAGATGATTTCATGATTATTATACTGTACATGTATGCTTAAATTTTGCAAATGAATATAACCTCTAAATTTATCTGGCATCATTATATAACTGGTTTTGCTCATCAGATATTTTTTCACTTTTTCAGTGTTTTGACCTGGCATATTTCAAAATACAGTCTTACCCCAAAAAACACAAACAATCTCTTTCGATGGTTGAGCTGGAATTCACCAAAAAAAAAAAAAAAAAAAAAAAAAAAAAAAGTTTTTATCTTTTGAGGACCATATGTTTCTCGTTTTTTTTGTTCAAAAAAAAAAAAAAAAAAATGAAGGGGAAAGATGTAAAGAGGTGCAGCGCCACCTCTTGGGCGAGGACAGACAATCAGAGATGAAACTAATCTCGCAAGCTGAATGTAAGCAGCGCGACAGGAGAGAAGCAGAATATAACAGCTTTGTGAACGAACCCATTATTTCTCAGAGTAGTTTCTTTGGAGTTTAGAGTCATAGTAAGAACCCAGATACTACTACACCCCGATCACCGCCCCTGTGTGGGCTTGTCTTTAAAGGGACGGGAATTCTACAGGCGAAATAGGCCTGCTTTGATATTCGATCATGATCAACAAATGTATAGTTAAATTTGAATTGATAATACATTATCAACGTCAGTTAATTTGTATTTTGTATATTTTAAGGTATAACCCAAGCTAAAGAGAATGAGGGTCCAGAGTTTGGTCAACTCTGCTCCAGCAGGTAACAATATAGTGCATGTTGCTTTGTTGGGCAAGCATATATAACAAAAGTTAAGCGCCATATTGTGTCCAACTAGGCAGACTCTTTGCATGGATGGCTCTGTGAGGGTATGATAACAGCGCCAGCTATCAGGATTTCTTTATGAGCATACATTGTAGGTCATATCTACAAAATATGAGATATTTTGCTTCCACTTTGAAGAGTTTTCTCTACTGAAAATTTTGGTACCATTCATCCATTCTGTTGTATTTGCGTTTGCAGGTAGGGAGATAAAAACGCCCCTTGTGACATTACTCAATTTTGTACTGTTTTTATGCATCTAGTTCATGGTGCAAGTTAGATGCTGCTAAGGGGTATGTTGTACGTATTGGGATTAGCTTCTCATGTAACTAGGAATTAGATTATTATTGATGAATGGGACCAATAGTGGAAAAGGTACAGAAAAATTGCAGCCCGGCCCCCCCCCCCCCCTTCCGTTAAAACAAAGAAAATAAAAGGCACATTCTAGCGATAGGCCACATTCAGTTCATTGCTACACTTTCTTTCTCAGGCTGGAAACATCATACCAAGCAGACTTCCTCATAGAGGGGGGGGGGGGGGGGGGGATGACGGAGAAGAGAGAGAGGGGGGGGGGGGTAGGGGGTGAGTCATAACAAAAAACGCCGAGGATAGCCCATCGTGTACATTCTGCTTCACTCAGCTCACCATATTGCGAACTACTTTGAACTTACTTTGCTTGCTCTATTTCGACATTTTCAAATTAATTGTGTCTCAATCTGTATACAAAATACATTAACTGGAAGGGATCGACGCCCCCAATGATGTTTCATGATGTTTTGTCCTGTAAGAAAGTCATTTCAGAACATCTGCAAAGCTCCGCTAGCAGCCGACACTTTCCTAGCACATGTTTAACATGGCGGAATAGAGACGTCTTTACACCCTAGCTCCGGACTTTTTTTTTAGTATTTTGCCGATTTTAGTTTCAAAGGATGTGAGTATACCTTACTGTTTAATTGGCTATTATTTAAGTTTCATCCTGATTCCAGTTCCGAGATAAGATGCCGCTCGCTTCTCAGGTAAAAACTCGCTCAAAATCTCAGTCAGAGGCCAAGGTTACGGCCACCGATATTGATAACGTACAGTATTGGAGATGTAGGCGGAGCTGTTACACCAGCATCCCCAACACCCGTGGCGGTAGAAATGGCGGCGGGCTATGGCAAGCCATCGGGGTCTACTTACGTCTACTCACCACGCGTACTTGATTTTCGATACACGTACCTATATTGACCAATCAGGAGCCAGTATTCAGTACGCGTACTGTTTTTGGTCATCACGTCACGTGTGTTTAAGGGTACGTGTACTTTACTTTTACAGACGTTCCTGACCCCTCCGGCCATAGGTGGCTAAATATGGCAAGCCATCGGGGTCTACTTACGTCTACTCACCACGCGTACTTGATTTTCGATACACGTACCTATATTGACCAATCAGAAGCCATTATTCAGTACGCGTACTGTTTTTGGTCATCACGTCACGTGTGTTTAAGGGTACGTCTACTTTACTTTTACAGACGTTCCTGACCCCTCCAGCCATAGGTGGCCAAAGGGTTCAGAAGCGTCAGTTACTGTAATGTGTGCTTTGTCATTTAGGTAACGTGTACCTTGACTAGTCATTACGTGACGTCTATACAATTACGTGTGCTCTGGTCGTTACGTGACGTCAGCTAAGAGTTAGTCTATTTCCAGGATTTTTTTTTGTTTTTTTTTTTGTCAATAAAGCAAACCATGTACGTTAATAATATTGTTCAATAAGGGAAGTATATGGCCTGGCAGGGGCTCAGGGTGTTTAATATATTTCTGTTGGTGACTGATTATTTATAGTCGCCCTATAAATTTTTAGAGTAGTAGTAGTAAGCCTACACTCTTTTTAGCAAACTAACAAAAATCAAAGTAAAGTATAAACCGTGCGGAGTTGGTTTATTATTGTCATTACTACTACTACTACTACTACTACTCATTTTTATTTCATTATTATGATTGTTACTATCATAATTATCATCATCATTATTAGTAGTATTATTATTATTATTATTATTATTATCATTATTATTTTTATTACCGTCATAAAAAAATTGTCATAATAAAATGAATGTATAAAGTTTATTCATAAATACCATGTAATGAGCGGAGGAAAGAGAAACAAGTTGATGATTTAGATTAGGAGAACTCCCCACATGTACAGCTCATGTTTACTATGTATAGTCAAAGCTATATAGTGCATACAAAGTATACAAACTTCTACTACATGGACACTATTCACGCTCTTATCCTCCATCTGTTGTGCAATTAAGGGTCATGACCTCTGTGGACTCGTTGTCATGACCACTGGAAGGCCGCCTGTTTACCCAAGGATTAACTGATATCCAGTGCATAAGGGGTACTAATACATGAATGGGGAGATGGCTTGCCTATCCTTGCTATAACCAGGGAATCCTAGTTACATTAATACATTCCCATGCTATAACCAAGGAGTTATCTGCTATAATAATTGAAACGAGACATCCTCGTCCTCCTCCCCCCTCCCCGGCGAAAAAATGTGAACCCTCTCCCCCCCCCCCCCCCAAAAAAAAAAAATAAAATAAAAAATAAAAGAAGAAGAAGAAGAAGGAGGAGAAGAAGAAGAAGAAGAAGAAGAAGAAGAAGAAGAAAAAGTAGTGTAAAATAATGATGAGTAAATGATAAAACAAACGGTTTGTTTTCTTAACAATTAAAGAAAAAAAATCTTCTTCATCGGTTGTTACACTCCTTGGCATTATATACTTGAACTTTGAAAAATCATAGGAGATTTGTAATCCATGTGGAGGCAGAGCTAAACTCCACTAAATTTCGTCATAGGGCCTATACTAAGGCCGGAGGGGGGGGGGGGTGTATCGGCTGTCAATGTCCCACAGGCCTAATGAATATTCTAGTCGCAAAGGCGTTAGTGAAAAGACTGTTGATAAATTCAATGTATTCATTAAAACAATTATTTTTTTTAAAGACTGAATGTTCGTATGTTATACAGGGAGGGGGCGGGGGGGGGGGGGTGACTGTTGCTGGGATGGAACAAGAACACACGCAAACAATTGTATGCCTATTATAAATTAAGAGAAATCATTTTCTCAATGAAGCAGTCTAAATCAGATAAATTCAAGGACAATTTTATCACAGGATTGGCAATTGACAGGAGGGGCATTTGTTCCTCAGAAGATTTTCTTTTGTCACAGCAAGGACACTTTTCTTGATTTCGGAACTCGGCAGAGGGCCCATCGAGCCCCTTGCCGAATCCCGGCTCCGCCGCCATGGTAATGTACATATTATGTTCAATCAGTTGATGTTTAAATCATCATCAGTATCGATCCTCCTTCTCCCCTACCCCTTTTTATATACAAGAGATCGAGCCTCTGTCCCACAAAATCGTGGCCTCGCATGTAGACTGACTTTCTATAGTACGCAATGATAAGTACTTCATCTATTGAAAACATTTAATTTTTTTCAATGTTGCCATACTGCAAAATTATGGTCTTGTGTGTGTTTTGGAGGGGGCAAAACTATTTTGTAGCCCACTAATTGATAGAGTTAAACTTCTGCCCCCTCCCTTTTACGCCACCGGGTTTCTATCAACAAAAGCACTGTTTCCAGTGCTGTTTCATTACCAGTGTATTATGTAACGGGCGTGGGAACCATGACTTGTGAGAAAATTTTGGTTTTGGTATGGTGAAATTTTGCCTCTTTATTTTAGAGCACTAAAATTTTTTTTTATCGCGATACAGCAAAATTTATTGTCATGAGGGGGGGGGGGGGACCAATAAAAGAGGAAAGTTCCCCCCTCCCCCCAGCTTCACGCGGCTGCCCGGAGACATACAGGAAAATAAGAGGGAGCTTATAGCTACCTAGTAAGATTATTGATATTTTGGGCTGTTGAACTCCATAAAACTTTATACTTTTTACCCCTATGGAAAGCTTATTCATTGTTTATTGCAAATTATTAAGTGCAATATAGGTTCTTGTTTCGCTAAGGGCGGGGGAAAATTGAGTATAGCCCCTGCCCCTTACTTCCGAGGCCTTGACTTGAACCGTGTTTCTACAGAACAGTCTTTAGAAACACTACCTCATTAATATGCGAGGGAATGGTGAAGAGACCGAGTAAGAAACAAAAAATTAGAGCACTAGAAAATATCAATATTTTCCATTGTTTTACTGTAAAATGATTTATGTCACATTATTTTTCCTTGCGAGTGGGCGGAAAGACGGTGTTACCCATTCTATTTGTGGGCCTTGTAGTAGACGGGATTTGTAAATAATAATAATAGTGACCATTTATACCGCGCCATGTTTGTCAAAAGTCATAAGTAGAAAAACACTGCATCTATATTACTCTGCAAGGGAGCGAAGCCAAGCAACTACAAATCCCCATTCTCTGCCCCCCCCCCCACCCCACCCCCCCCCCTTTCCTCGGCTTCTATGACAGGCCTGGGCACGTGTCGAGCCCAACAGTCTGAGAGCTAATTTGAAAGTCCTTCTATATTATTCACTGAGATAAACTGTGATAATAACTTTAAACAAACAAATCAATAGCTTATGCCTTATTGTAAAGAACAGTCATGTAGACCTTCAAAAAAACAAAAAAAACTTTCAGTCAAACATAGAGGCCAAATTTTTTTTAGTCTCTCGCAAATAGTTACATGAAAGGGGAAGTTCACCCTGGTATTTAGCTGATTTAAATAAAAGCAGAAAATATTTCTTTTTTTAGTTCTGCAGGGCAAATGGGATGGGCCCTTACAAGATACGTCACGGAGTCGGTTGCCAAATTGTGTTTGATTGATTACAACTTTAAAAAAATTAATAACATTCTCATTTCTTATCAAATTTTACTCAAACTTTTATTGGTCTGTTATTTCAATTTTCCCCATTCATTTAACATTTTTAAAACAGTGTAAGAAAGAAAAATGTATAAATGTATCTGAATTTTCACTTTTCAGTTTGAAATTCAGTGTTCAGTGACGGCACTGGGATTTTAAAATTGCATAGTGGCAGGATGGGGGCATTATTAAAAGAGGAAGTGGGCACAGCTCACTGGAGGTGATAAGGGGCATTTATAAGAAGGGGAAAGGGGGAAGGTACTTATGAACAAAACCGTCACTTATCAGACAAAAGTAGGCTGAATCTACTTGAAAATGTGGGGGTATTGTTCCCCCAGCCCCCTTGGGAGGGGGGGGGGGGTGGGGATGGAGGAGGAGGGAGGCTCTCGTTGTGATACCGAGGGCTAATTGTGCTAGGGGGTAACTTTCCGGCGGGGGTAATTGTCCTTGTCTTAGATTCATCTCTCACCTCCCACGAAATTTTTGAGATTGGAAATAATAATAATAATAATGATAATAATAATAATAATAATAATAATAATAATAATAATAATAATAATAATAATAATAATAATAATAATAATAATGATGATAATAATAATAATAAAATAATAATAATAATAATAATAATAATAATAATAATAATAAATAATAATAATAATAATAATAATAATAATAATAATAATAATAATAAAATTATGTTACAATTATATAGCGTATTCCGTGAATACTTAATTGCGCTTTACAGTGTCATTTATCATTATTACCCAAGAAAGGTAAACGATGCACGAATTTTACTAGTTTGGAAAGAAAACTGATAGTAGGAAACTGCATATACACCTAGGTGTGGATGTGGAAGGGAGTTCTCCTCCAACCCTGAAAAATTATAGTTTTGAAATCCCTGATGTGTGTCATCAGACGAGAGGGTCTTTAAAAAGATAATCAGAGGATAAGACAATGCAATATACATCCGGAATGAATGTGGGAGGAAGGGGTTATAGAAAGATGTAGAGCGGGGGGGGGGGGGACCCGGGGGCCCTTGGGGGCTTCCCTTGCAATGAAGTGGAGCACAGGAGTGGTGAGTTGTGTTGGAGGAGTGTTTTCCATAACATGGCCCGCGGAACCGGGGGGGGGGGCTGGGGGCTGCAGCCCCCCCCCCCCACACACACACTTGTTTGAGTAGACACGTTTCGTAAATTCCCCGAAAAAAGGTGCGAGATTGTCATTATTCAAGTGAAATCAAATCAGCCCCCCCCCCCACTTTCAAAAATGCTTCGCGGCCCCTCCATAACTATAGCTTATCCAAACTTTTAAAAGACTAACTGGATGATTATTCACTATAACGATATAATTTCCTCACTTTACTGAAAGTTCCTATTATTTCTAGAATTTTCAAGGGGGCAACTTGCCCCTCCCCTTTACCCCTTTAAATAAGATATCGAAGTCCCTTCGCACTGTAGGGAGCTTTTGTATTTTCAATCTTCTAAATTTGCAAAGAGAGATTTAAGGAAAATGAGAAGTCACTGCCCGCTCTGGTGACGCTCTTGCGCCCTTCGTAATTTATTTTATGTATTTCAAATTAGGCTGGTTGGTGAGGAAAACTCCTTTCGACATTTCATAGAGTCACCCTTTCAACCATGATTTTCTGACAAAGAGTGCGCAGGTTTGGCCAAGAATTAACATTCCGCTGTGCGTGTAGCCAGACCCCTCTATCCCATAACGGCATCAAAAACAAGTACCTTCGGACGGGCTCCCGTGTCTTCTGGTAAAGGTTATGCCCCCCCCCCCCCCCCCCCGGCAGGTTCATGTTGTAAAGGACATGGGAGCGACCTTATCAGGTACATTCATTACCACGAGTGAGTTGCCACTGACTTGAATTTGAAGCATCGCAAATGGCCGAGCACATTGACGTTCGCCCCCCCCCCCCCCCACCGTTTCACTCTATTTAAGAAAAAAGAGAAAGGGGGGAGGAAAAGGGAAAAAAACTAGGTAAGTCCAATTTTGGGGTGATTTTCACCTCCTATTCCTGCAGCAAGGTAGTCTGTTGATTTTATTCCATGTTTAGTATATTTTCATGACAAAATTAAAATTTTATTATGAAGAAAGATTCAAGTTTGGCTTGGTCCCTTTGCTCATTCGCAGAAAATGTTTCGTTAGGATCTTGAAAGTTTTTAAAAACTTCCTGTAACTATCCAAGGTAAAGTGCCTCAAATTCATTTCCACAAAGTGTTTGAGGTTAATATCAGTTGTTTTTTTGTTTTTGTTTTTGTTTTTTTTAATCAGGGAGGGGCGGGGCAGTTTCATATTTTGTCCCGGGCACCATAATTCCCTAGATAAGCACTGTTTATGAAATTCCTATACCACAAGTTAAGTGCCTACCAAACGCCATAGAATGCCCACCCCCAACGCCCCCCCCCCCCCAAAAAAAAAAATATATATATATATAGGACGGGGGAATTGACTGGATCAGTAAGAAAAGTGCAGTATTAGAGGAAGTCACGTTGTACATACCGGTAATGTTAGAATCCGTGTATAATGAATGGTCACTGGATGCCTATATGGAGTATGCTGCGCCCGCGAACCCCCCCCCCCCCCCCCCCCCCCCCCCATTTTTGGACTATGAAGATATGCTGCTCAACTATTACGATTCTGGTTAATCTAGCTACTTGGTTGTGAATATATATCATCAATTGAATTCACCGGTTCAGCTCACTCAGAGGTAAAGCGAAAAAGATGAGCCATGGCTCTGTGGGGTCATAGTACATTTTCAAAGGAGGATATCACCCTAACAGTTCTACATTGGTAGTCTAATTAGTTATTATTATCAAGCATCACCTTCTTCCTTTTTATTGTGGTTCTGGACATCGTTTCATCAAACCGTCATAAGTACAACAAGTTCGCCGACATCCCATTGAAACGCATGTTAATTTTGATACACGCGTTTCAATAGGATGTCGGCGAACTTGATGACCGTTTGATGAAACGCTGCTCTGGTCACTACTTCAACTTCCCTGATACGCAGTTGTGTGTAATGGTCTAACGATTCATGTGCGAGAAAGCGAAGCGAACAAGCAAAAATTTTCGGACTTCTTTTCTATTGCTGGAGTCCTTGAGTTATACATTATTTACAGCGATATACATGTATAATGAAAATGACAACAGCAAATCTAATTGGGGGAATGTCGAATGATCTTTCAATTTGTACATTAACCCTGTCGTTTTCTTTAGGATTACACCGATATACATACTTTATGCGATCTGCTTGATTTCATTATATACTGTAAGAACTAGCAAGCGTAGCGAGTGAGTTATGGGGACATTTTCAGAAAATACTGCACTAACTTGGTGTAAATTATTGGCACATTCGAGCGAGCGGAATGAGAAATCATTTGCTGGGGGGGGGGGGGGAGAAGAATTGTGCCCCTTTTGCCTTTTGCCTCCAGCTCCGCTGCCTTGCATTGTAGTTGTAGTAATATGGGTACCAGTAAAACCGCACCGATTCTTTGTAGCTAGATATGGCTCTTTTTGTCCAAAAAAAAAAAAAAAAAAAAAAAGGTTGGAAATACAGGTAAAACGGGGCAATAATAAGAAGAGGAAAGGGTTCTTATCAGAGGTGGAAAGGAGCGCTTATAATAGGTGAAAAGAGGCGCTTATGAGAAGAGGAAAAGGGCACATATTAGAAGGTAAAAGGGGCACCTATCAGAAGTAAACATGCACTTATCAAAGGAGAAAAGGGCATATAATAGAGAGAAAACGGGACAATATTTAGATTCGAAAAGGGGCACTTATCAGAAGGAGAAAAGGATAGTTATTAGAGAGATAAGGTGGCAGTTATCAGATTTGAAAAGGTGCACTTTTCAGAAGGCGAAAAAAGTGCGCTTATCAGAAGGGGAAAGGTACTTATTAGAATACATTACGTAAATCTATTTTGAATACTTTCTACTAGATCCCATCCTGATAACCCTCCAGCTGACGTATCTCAATGAATGGGGATTGGGTCATTTATTCGGGAGCGTCTGACGGACATCCCCCACCATTTCAAATTCAATATCTTACAGTGGCCACTTACGACAGAGGGATTTCTGCTGCATATTTTCATCCTATTTCATTTCGTTATTTTTCCTACCCCTTTCTATTTATTGTCTTGCAATCATGAACATTTACGAGTGGAATTCACCAGGCAGCCCTTCCCTGCCGATCATTTTTACCACTTTTATCGAGAGGGGGGGGGGGGCGTTGGGTCTTATCACTGTTGTAGCCCAACACTGTCATCCAGATGTCACTTGTAATACGTGGAATCATGCTTGATATTTATCCCCTGACTTTTTTAAATATTGAGGTTCTCGTACTGATCCATTTAATTCTGCCCTCCTCCATTCACCCCCCCCTTTTTTTTCGGGGGGGGGGGTACTTGGCAGGTACAAGCAACTATTTAAGATGACGTGTGACATTACACAGTCGTGACTATATTATTCTGCTAGAGTGCATTGGGTTTTATACCTTTCCAACCTAGGCCTACCTCGCTCAGTGAGGGAGGGGGTGGGGGCGTCTGACGGGCATTGACGGGCATCCGAGCATCTGCCGCAATTTAAAATGTCTGGCAGTGCATGGCCATTCATGATAGCGGGAGTTTTGCTGAACTTTTCCTCAAGGTTTCATCCAGTTATTCTCCCCCCCCCCCCCCCCCGGCTAATCCAGCTCAATTTTGATTGTCCATCGAAAGGGTCCTTCTGATTACCCCCACCACACTGTTTGAGTCACTATACCGTTTTCTTACATGAACAAAGCAAGAGAAATTAGAAGAAGACGGGAAGGGAATAAATGAACAAGGAAAATATAGACGAAGAGAATGTTTTAATAGGACGATACAAAAAGTGGCAGAGGGGAAAATACAGGGCTGCACCGACGTACCAATGCACATACAAAATGTGATTATTTTTTTCTTGTGATTACTTGTTATTTATTCCCTTAAGGAAAACGAGTAAAACAATGAACACATATAAAACCAGAAACAGACATGCTTTCAGAAATATAGTCCTGCAATAAACTTTTTTAAGGGCGCACTAATATCAAGTTTGTTAACACTGTAAATGATGTTTCTATAAGTGCAAAATATAATGCATGATTTTTTTTTAAATGGAGGGGGGATTTAGAGTTTTATTGGAATTCCACGGTATTAATAAGCATAATGAAACGAATTTCAAGTGTGTAAACATGGAGGGCTGCAGCCCCCTAGCCCCCCCCCCCCCCCACACACACACACCTCCCGTTCTGCGGCCTCCGAATTAGTTCACTATGAGGCCGGCCCCGCAAGTCCTGACAAAAAAAAAAAAAAAAAAAAATAGCGGCCCGGATCCCCGTCAAAGAGGGGGAAACTGTGTAAATTCAGTTTTCAGGTTTTAAAATAACCCGAACCTTCGGAAAAACGAACCTACGGAAAAAAAACGAACCTACGGAAAAAACGAGTGTCCCCACGGAAAACAATGGATGATAAGCGTGCTTCACATTTTGCAATTTGGGGGGGGGGGGGATAAAATTTCTAAATCTTCCACTTTCAAAATAACATGAAATATGTATGTATAGAAAAATAGGGGAATGGGCTTCTTTGGGGGGGGGGGCGGGGGGGGGGGGGTAGGGGTAGGGCTGTGAGCAAGTAGTAAGCTTTTGAGGTGGGCCTTCAGAGTGTTTGCCCCACCCCCAAAAGAAAAATAAATATAATAAATAAATAAATAAAATAAGCTAGAACCCTTCCGGGGCACCTGGAGCGTAGCGCCGGAAGTGAAAAAGGGGGGTTAGAATGAGGAAGCCTCACCTTTTAGAGTACTAGAAAGCTGATCGCAATGGTAAGTTTGATTGTCGTGGAGTGGGGGCAAAAATACTTCCCCCAATAAATGGAAGCAAGCATCTGCTACATTATGTCTATCAATACACGAGGGAGGATGGTGACCGTGTGAGAAAATTTCTTTCAAATGATGAAAGTTTGCATTTTAGAGCACTAATAAGATTATTAAGCCTGTACATCGTTGGAAAATTATTATTACATGTAATTTTCCTTTTCTGTTTTCTTGTGAGTTTTTTGCCCCCAAACTCGAGGGCATGAGGGCTATCATGCAAGTACAAAATGTAATTTTCTTTTTTTCATTTTCTTCTTTTTTAGTGATTGCCTGTCCGATCTTCTATTATGAAAACGGTTACCTTTCCCTCATTTTCAGTTTATGCAAAAGTGAAGATAATAGACCACAAACCGCAGTATACATGTCTTGAAAAAAGGCTTGAAAAAAAAATACATGTAGGGCACCCTAATATCAAGTTGGCTAGGCCTGTAAACGATGTTAGTATACGTGGAAAGACATCATAATTATTAGTTCACGGGCCACAGAGCGTTTGAAAAGTGGGGGCAGGAGGTTGAGCATGAGTAAGAGCATAATAGGTTATTATTAATATAAGCAAAGAGGAGTGTGTGTGCGTGTGTGTGTGTGTGTGTGTGGAGGGAAAGCCTGCACTCCCTAGCTTATAGATCCCCCCCCCCCCCGGTTCAGCGACCCCTGAACTTGATCATGATAGAGCCATCCATTTTCATAATAAGAGGGGAATCCTGATAATCGGGATTTGATTTCCCAAACTCTCATATCCCACATCCACTATGCAGAGAATAGAAGCTGTCTCATTAAAAAAAAAAAAAAAAAAGCCTTGAATTAGACCATTTCAAAGAAGACGTGACGTATTGAACAAAGCACACGTAATTTGAACAGACGTGACGTGACGTAAGGTCACGACAGAGTACACGAAATTGGGTACACGCCACGTAACGAGTAGACGTGACGTACTGTTTGGTTTTACGTGACGTCTACTGGGTACGCGTACTAGTAGACGTAGGTAGACCCCGATGGTTTGCCATACAGCAATCACCTCTTCTTGAACAATGGCGACACTTTTCTGCATATATTCAACATCTTTCTTGACACTTTTGATTTCTACTCTATTTCCTTTCGTTTCTTCCAGAGCGTATAACCTTCGTTTTGGTGGAATTAAGGAAAGCAAGGGAGAGAATTGCATGAAAATCCTTAGAGCTCTTTGTAGAGAATGATTGAAAATTGCAGGAGAAATGGATGTAGAGGCTGCCCATCGAGTGGGAAGGGCAGACGGGAAAAAAGATCGACATATCATTGTAAGATTCAGAAAAAGAGCAGAGCGAGATGTAGTGCTTCAGCAAGGAAAAATGAAATTAAGAGATGCCAAAGAGCATGAAGAGTATGTCGTAGAAGACTTATGTCCAAGCGATCACAAGAAAAAAGTGGAATTGAAACCTGTGATGCAAGCGGCATACGAGAGAGGACAGAAAGTGAAATTCCAGAAAGGAAAATTATACATTGATGGCAAAATATATATGTAAAACTGAAATGGTCTTTACCTTTGTCTTAGAGCTCTTTGTAGAGAAAGATTGAAAATTGCAGGAGAAATGGAGATAGAGGCTGCCCATCGAGTGGGAAGGGCAGACGGGAAAAAAGATCGACATATCATTGTAAGGTTCAGAAAAAGAGCAGAGCGAGATGTAGTGCTTCAGCAAGGAAAAATGAAATTGAGAAAATTAAGAAAAAAGTGGAATTGAAACCTGTGATGCAAGCGGCATATGAGAGAGGACAGAAAGTGAAATTCCAGAAGGGAAAATTATACACTGATGGCAAAATATATATGTAAAACTGAAATGGTCTTAATTGAAATGGTCTTTACCTTTGTCTTAAATGCCTTATAATCCGGAGTCAGGGGTTTTATATTCTATTTTTGTTTGAACATTTTTTAGACGTCTTCTGTAGTTCTGTAGTTAGACAACAGTGGTCCAACAAGATCTTTTTTCTTATTTCTTTATATTTTATTTTACCTTTTGAGGGTGTCTATATCACAAGCAAAATAAGGCTTTTGCTTGAAAATGGCACTGTCAGATGTATCAGTGGAATTTTTTCCTACTATTTTTTTATGTTTAAGACAAAAAAGACATGCAATTTGGAATGATGCAAAGAAAATCTCTGCTTTACATGTACATACTGATTTAGGCATGGTTGTGTATTATAATCGAGGGAAATTATTGGTTATACGTATACATGTATTTTCAAATGAAAGATATATGAATGTAGTTGATACTCTGTTCATAAAGGATGGGTGAGGTTGAAATTCTAACGTTGAACTGTCGAGGTTTAGGTGGGAAAGAAAAAAGGAAGGATGTATTTACTTACTTGAGAAATATGACTTGTAATGTTTATTGTTTGCAAGATACGCATTGGGTACAGAAACAAGAGTTTGAGATTAAGAGTCAGTGGGGTTATCAATGCTATATGAGCTACGGGACAAGTGCATCTCGTGGAACTGCTATTTTATTTAACAATAATTTTGAATATCAAGTTAAAAGCGTTAGAACAGATCCACTGGGGAATTGGGTTGCATTAAATTTAGAGGTATTTGCTTATTATATCACTTTGATTAATGTGTATGGCCCAAATCTTGATTCGCCAGAATTCTACAAAAACTTATTGAGCGTGATTGATGAGTTTGAAACGCCACATATTATTTGGTGTGGAGATTGGAATATAATTCAGGATATAGAAAAGGACTGTTATCATTATAGGGGTGTAAACAATCCAAAGGCTAGAGATGTTCTGTTGGACATAATATCACAGAAAAACTTGTGTGATCCATGGAGAGCTCTTAACCTGGAATCTGTGAAATGTACATGGCATGTAAAAAAAAAATTCAAAAGGAGCTCGTTTGGATTATTTCTTTATATCAAGTGAGCTGACGACATTGGTTCAAGGGTGTGATATTGGAAATAAATATAGATCTGATCTTTCTCCGGTTTGTTTGAAATTTAGATTTGTAAGAACATTAAAGGGTAAATGGTTCTGGAAATTCAATAATTCTCTTTTGAGGAAAAAAGAATATGTAGAAATGATAAAGGACACAATCAAAATGATTACGAAACAATACTCAATAAATTGGGAAGAACATTTGCCAAAAGGGGAGTTAAGATTTGAAATAGATGATCAGTTGTTCTTTGAAATACTCTTGTGTGAAATTAGGGGTAAAACATTGGCATACAGCTCGATGAAAATGAAAGAAAATAGAATTTTAGAAATAAATTTGAAAAAGAAATTAGGGACACTTGAATTTTGTTTGGAAGAGTTTCAAAGGTTGAATTTTGTTGATGATGTTGCTATTTAGTTAGATGAGTATGAGTTTGTTCAAATGCAACTGCAGGAATTAAGGGAAAGGAAATTATTCGGGGCTTTTGTTAGGTCAAAGGCCAGATGGGTGGAACATGGTGAAAAGCCATCAAAATATTTTCTTTCTTTGGAAAAAAGGAATTTTGAAAACTATCTCAAATCTTATGTCTGAAGTCATGGAAGTAGTAAGTTATTATGTAAAGTTATACTCATACTATGCAGTGGAGTCTGTCTCAATAAGTAAGATTATTGATGTTACAAAATTACCTAAACTTAATAAAGTGGAGGCGGACTCTTTGGAAGGTAAATTGTCTTTGAAAGAAATTACTGCTGCTTTGAAACAGATGAAGAATGGAAAATCACCTGGAGCAGATGGCTTTACGGTGGAGTTTTATAAGGCCTTTTGGGATGACATTTCTATATTTTTGTTAAGATCTTTAAATTTTGCTTTTGAAATGGGCAAACTTTCAATAACACAACAACAAGGAGTGATAACTTTGTTACCAAAAGGGATACAGTCAGGGAAGCAATTAAAAAATTGGCGACCTATTTCATTATTAAATGTTTCCTAAAAAATTGCTTCTTTGTCTGTTGCTAATCGGTTAAAAACAGTGTTGTCTAAACTGATCCATTTGGATCAAAGTGGATATTTAAAAGGAAGGAACATTATGGACACTATTCGTACTGTATATGATGTCATGTCATATGCTGAAGAAAATAACGCAATAGATTTGCTATTGCTAGTCGATTTCCAAAAGGCCTTCGACACTTTATCCTGAGATTTTATCAGAAGGGTGTTAAAATTTTGGGGATTTGGGAAAGAATTTGTTCATTGGTGTGATATTTTTTATAGTAATGCATTTTCCTTCGTGATCGTAAATGGGCATATTTCTCCCTTTTTTGATATATGCAGGGGATGTAGACAAGGGGATCCGTTATCCCCGTACATTTTTATACTATGTGTAGAGATATTAGGATGCTTGATTAGTCAAAAAAACAAAATAAATGGATTTGAAATAGGAAAAGAGATTGTGACAGTGTGTCAATATGCAGATGATACCACATTCATTTTGGATGGGTCAGAAAAGTCATTTAGAGAAACACTTTTAACCCTTGATTTTTTTTTTTTCAAGTTTATCTGGATTACAAGTAAATTTAGAAAAATCTACTGCCATTGGTTCGGAGATAGGAGATATTCCAACATAAGATTGTGTCTTGAAATGAACATCATGTGGGGGAAAAAACATTTCAAGTTATTGGGGTTGAATTTTCTTTAAACATGGAGAAAATGGTTGTATTGAATTGTGGAAAGGTTATAGATAAGATCAGTAAATGTATTGATAATTGGCAAAAGAGAAAGCTCACAGTTCTAGGAAGAATTGTTGTTTGTAAGTCTTTGTTGGTGTCACAACTAAATTATTTGTTGAAAGCATTACCCAACCCAAGGGAAGAACAAATAAAAAGGCTGAATAGCATGTTTTTTAAATTCGTTTCCTGGGGTAATAAACCCTACAGAATTAAACGAACTCAAATAATTCAGGAATATGGTCATGGTGGTGTTAAGATGGTAGATTTGAGAAGCTATATTAAAGGTAACAGATAGTTTTGGGAAGCTCTCAAAAACTTTTCGTGAGATTTCTTTGATTTTACTTAATGAATAGGAGGGTACTAACATAACTAAGATGCTGTGAAGTTTTTTCCTCCTCAAGTGAAATATTCATCGAATGAGAGGTGAAAAGTAATAAAAATCCCTGGCCCAAAAAAGAGGGGATGTAAATTCAGACAACGGCCACACACATTACGCACATGCATTGCTGTGTGTTATAGAATACGCTACACACAGTGCGAAGCGCTGGGTTTATTGTGCGGGGAACCTTCGGGTGGATATGGTCTTAGCGTGAGGCAGTGAAAAGCCGTTACCAAGCGTTTCTTACAGATATTTACACTAAAATTTGTTCGAAATCGTGAATGGAATGTTAAATAATCTCGTACATGTGTCTTATGATAAAAGAAGAGAAGTATGTGACTATGTTAGATAAGTTTCTTGCCAGTATGTTTTTGCTACCGAGACCGTCTGTGAGCTTCAAGGCTGTTAAAATAGCCTGGACGAGGCGCTTGCGTCTCAGTGATAGAGTATTTAGCCTGTTTAGTGCTCAGACGAGCACATATAATTTAGTTATTACTTACGGTTCAACTTGTTTGTTTGAATTAGCAAAAAAGATTTCAAATAATTTTTGGAGCGATGTTTTGATCTCTTGGGCCAATATGATGAATAGTCAAATTTTGATTTCAAAAGAAGATATTTTAAGTTCGTTTTTATGGAAAAATGATAATATTCTAATTGGTAAAAGGTAGTATTTTATTGTCATTGGTTTGAAAAGAAAATATATTTTGTAAATGATATGCTAGAAGAAAATGGACAATTTATCAGTTTTCACTCTTTTGTCGAAAAATTTGGTGTCAAAACTAATTATCTAGAATTTTGAGGCATTGTTTGCTCTATTAAGTCTAAATGGAGAGAGGTATTAACAGGAATTGAGGGGAAACTTCAAAATCCAGTCGAGTGCTATTATAGCAAGTTTTTTAGAAAGTGTAAGGAAGGAATAAAAGGTATATATTCAGTTTTAGTTGAAGAAAAATTGGAATTGAGTAATAAGTCAAGAGAGAAATGGTCTTTATAGAACTTGATAAAGAATGTGATTCTAGATCTTGGAAAAGTATTTTTCTTCTTTCCTTTAAGACGGTCAAGGTTACCAAATTTCAGTGGTTTCAATATAGAATTTTAGTAAGAATTTTGACAATAAATGTGTTTTTGAAAAAGTTGAAAATTAAGGAAAATGATAACTGTTCTTTTTGTAATTGTTATCAAGAAACAATTATTCATTTATTTTGTGAATGTACAAGAGAAAAAACTGTTTGGATTTTTGTAAGGGCCAAAATATTAAAGAAACATAAGTTGGCTATTGATTTCACAAAAGATACGATTTTGCTAGGACATGCAAATAAGTGTATTAACGTTGTTATTTTGTTTGTAAAGTTTTATATTTATAAAAAAAGATGTTTTTCAGTTATCCCATCTGCAAAAGGATTAACATCCATCATGCTTGATTGTTTTAAAACCAATAGATATATTGCCACCGTGGAACAAAAATTGGTTGATTTTGAATATGATTGGAAACTTGTCTAGTGCTTATGTTATTAATTCAAATGTATTTTGTCTTTGATATTCCATGTAACCTTTACTTTGAGACTGTATGATTTTTTATGTATTCATTTTTTTAATGTAAAATAGAAATGATCTCGAATTTTGAAGTATGTCAATAAAAGATTTGAATTATTAAAAAAAAAATCATATTTAAATAATCTCTCTACAAAAAACGTTTTAATTTACAGAGTAGCTACAACACTGATGATACTACAAAATTAGGTACTTAATCGGCTACATTGAATACTGTAAAGGCTGAAAAGAGGCTAATCACAAAATACAAAAAATCTAAAATACACCAAAGCGTCCAAGCTTCCATATAGGGGTAAAATATGAAAGAATGTGCTTTCCAAACACCATTTCTCTAGAAAAGATTCACAGCCGACAAGTATTCAATTTTAAATGAATATTTTTGATCAGCTACCATTACGTCACCTTACTTACGCTAATCCCAAATTCATCGACAGCGGATGAATTACTCATGTGTGCCCTACATGTATTTCAAACCGTTGTTTTATAAAGATACGATGATGCCAGCGAAGAAATACTTTGAAATAATAAGGTTTAGCCTTAAACCCTTTATTTCATGCACCCAACGTATCCAATGTGGACGTGTGCGAACAAAAGGCTCACTTTCAGTGGCGAAGACAAAGAAATCTAAAAACTGACAATTAAGGCCAGAACGGACATCGGCTGTCGAAAATTTTCGTAATTAGGCATCATTTCCAAGGGAAAGACACCTTCGTCTCTTACCTTTATACTCCCCCCCCCCCCCCGCACCAAACAACTTGTTTATCTGTCATGAAATATTAAAAGAGACGTTGCTCTGTCACCCCTACCCCCTTCTTAATGCATTTTTATGTACTTTCTTTGAAAGTGATTAAAATTAATGACCGAATAAAAGAGAACTGACAGAATACTAAACCCATTGCATACTGGAACCGGATCGTCCCTGTATTAAGCCTATGGAAATAAGATAATCCAGTAGTCAAAGGGTTAATATCCTCTCAGTTCTCTTTCAAAGTATATGTAAAGTTAAAAAAAAGAGTTTCGTAACTCCACTTAGGGAAAGTGATTTTTGAAGTTTCCTTTTATTGGTTATCTAGATGTCTCGAACGCTTTGGAATAACTCGAGTACTGTAAATATTTTAATAACACCCCCCCCCCCAAAAAAAAAAAAAGAAAGAAAGAAAAAAAGCAAAATGTAATAGTATAGGCGGTTTAGGAAAGGGCGTAAATTCATTTGATGTCTACCATGATTATTTACCCATTTTTGTTCTAAAAGGAGTACAAAGTACAAGTCCAGGAGTGAAACAGACATCACGGGGGTTTACAAGATGGAAGATCGCTAAAATGATGAGTGGACCTAATAATGATGAGTGCTACCTCCTGACACCGTTTCGCTAGCTGATATCTAGACATGAAGCTGGTATCCTCTGATGAGATAAAGAGAATCATTCGGATACTTGGAACAAAAAAAAATCGCCCACCAGAAGCGGATTACATCTTCACTGTCACCATCATAATCATGATTAGTGTCAGTGAAAGGGATAATGGCTTTCTTCCTCTCTCTCGGTCCGACCCAGGGATAAAAATGCATTTGCTTTCTAACAGTCTGACAATAGGGAGCATAGGGGTAGCTATAGGGGGCGGGGAGGGTGATCCCCCCCCCCCTCCCCACACAATGTTAAAAGATTTTGTGTGCTCATGAAACATTTCGTTGTCAAAATTGTTTCGGCTTAACATCACTTTACTGAAGGCCAGAAGGGCGTTAACCATGTGAACTGACATCTTTTCACAAATTTAAAGTCCTTATTGGCTCTTAGCAGGCGAATTCTGTACTCACTCTCGCTTGGGCTACCCGTCCCCTCTTCTCTCCCCCCCCCCCCCCCCCCCCCCACACACACACATACACACACGGTCAGGAAAATATGAAGACGCTCTCAGAACAATGACATACGGAATCAAGAATTTTATAAGGTGTTTTAATAATTGTTGAGTGGTCTCGAAACATGGATCACAGTTCCCTCACAACAGACAAGAACCAGTGTCTTTAGGATTCCACTAGCAACTAAAAGTTTGCACATGATTCTGTTTTCATAAAGATTGCCACGAATGAAACAAAAACAAGAAGAAAAGGAAAAGTAAGAATTTAAAAAAAAATGTGCCCTTCAGAATGACCTGGGAAATATAAAGTAGGGTGCAATAATCATGATAATTATATAAATGCATATCTCTCAAGATATGATATGACATGATAGTTTCTGATTATGTTTGATTAATCTAAATATGCGCAAAGGACATAATCGACATTGGCAAAAAGAGGCAACAACAACCAACAACAGGTTGATATTGCTAAAACGATTAACTAAAATACAGGAAGATGCAAGGAGTATCACCGGTTGTGATATATTTATTAATATAATTATTTTTACACCCATGACTGTATTTGGATAACATTTTTTTAGAAGGAGCATATCGTGAAGTCCAAACAAACGTTAATTTGTACCATGAGTAGAGCTTTAAATGTATGTTCATTGTTTTTCCAGATGATTAACAATTTCATTCAAATCTATGGTCATGATGATATGATGAAAAGATTGATTTCCTCCTTGAGTTTCGCTTTAAAAAACTTTTTCTCTTGGTTAATTGTGGAGTTGTGGTCTAGTCACCGGACTCTGGATTACGAGGTGGGGTTCGAATCCCTGCCACAGCACGCGAACGTTTTGCAAAGGATGCGAATGTCGAAAAAATGACAAAGTCCAACATTCGCATTTTGTGCTCCAAAAGTTCGTCTAACTTGCACGGGGGTTCGGAAGCGTCGCCAGTTGTTCGTTTTTAGTTCGGCAGAATTTCAACAAAGTTTGAAATTTCTTGAAATGTGTTTGAAAAAGTTTTTTTTACAAGAGATATCGGACGGTAATTACTGACTTCAACTGAATCACCCTTTTGAATATAAGAATGACTTTTGCTATTGTCATAGCGCACGCACTACCCCCGGCCCCGTTAAGAAATGAAAAGAAAAAAAAAATACTTTGATTCTCAGATAAATGTAAATAGACATGATATGACTGGTACATGGAAAGTTTTTAATCGTGTGGTAAACAAAAATACAGAAATAGATGACATCCACTCAAATAGGGTTAACAACACCAAGACATAGACATGATAGATTTAGTTTTTCTTATGGGTTGAGGCAATAGTCCTTCTACCTCAACTCACTTATCAATTCTTTCTTATCAATAATTCGCTTGTCGTAATGATGCTTTATGAATTTAACATTACTGAACGACCCAATCGTGATTAAGTTAGATAAGTTTCTGGATATAATATACAAGCTTTGCTTTTAAATATGTCCAACTGAATAGATGACCTACAACTGATCGAAGAAACGTTTAACAATTACTTTGTTAACCCTTTGCCTACGGGAGTCGGTTGGTCCTTGTACTACGCCTATGAGAATGAGAGAATTCAGTAGTCATTTGGGTTAATAACGGCAGCTCTTTATCGCAAATGATTCCTCCAGTTAATAAACACTTTTCAGACTATTACCTGAACCTAACCCAAATACACTTTTCTTATACCCGACTGAAATAGGCGATAATGTTAAGAAGTTTAAAAATCTCAAATCTCCTGGACTAGATGGCATAAATAGTTTCATCTTCAAAAACTTTTTTTTTTCTGAAATAAATGTTCCATTATTACATATTTTTAACTTATATTTATTTAAAGAGTAGTAAGAATGTTTTGTAGTTTGTATATTTCGCTCGAGCTTGAGGGGTGGGATTGTGTTTGTATTCAAATTATTTCCCTCTCTCTCTCTCTCTCTAAAAAAAAAAACACGATAAAAACTACTTTCGAAAAATAAACTCAAGGGCAGTTTCAAAGGCATATTGTATTGCCCATAGAAATCAGGTTCAGATTACGTAATACGTCATTGTAATGTTCGCACATTTCTAAAGGTGATAGACAGGGCTATTGAAATTGCCTTGAGTTGATTTTTCGAAAATAGTTTTTATCGTGTTAAAAGTACCCGTTATCAGTCTTGTCTATTGGTTATTCCGTATATAATTCAGAAGAAATGGATATAATAATGCAAATAGTATTTCATGGTTTGGCATCTTAGATTTCCTTTACTTGGGTGAATGGCAAGTTATCAAAATAATTTTAACCCACAAGTGTAGCTACCAGATAATTTCATTTATACTGGCTCTGGTAAAACTACAACAGATTTTAACTTTACTGATGATTTTTACTGTACTTATGATTTTGACTAAATAAAATTATGATTTTTACTTCACCTGCATAGCCAGACTTTTTGAACGGGGGAGGGGGGGGGGGTGAGCACAGACGAAGAGGGTGACCCCAAACACTTGGGGTGTAGGGTTAAGGTCTTGACCATGTTGACCCTGTAAAGTTAGTGGATGACCCTTTTTAGAGGATGAACGGGGAGGATGTGACCCCTTGTGCCCCCGGCTACGCCTATGTTTGACTTTACTTAATCGGATTTTGACTTTAGGTGATTTTGACCTTATTTTTATGATTTTGACTTTATGCCTTATTTTTTAAACTTTTTTTTTTACTTTACTTTACTTATGATTTTTATTTACAAATGGTTTCGATTTTTAGTTTACTAAATAATGATTTTGACTTTATTTCATGTTTCCCCCTTCTACTATATGATTCTTAAAATTGGTCAGTGATTGCTTGGATAGAACGAAGTCATCAGCCTTTTTGAATGTTTCTTTAGTTATTACCTTTTTAATCTATTCATATAATTATCACTGATGTATCTTTAAAATAGGTAATAGCTATGACATTCTTATTATAGATTTATTTCGTACAACCTTTACAGATATAGCTTTATTCAGGTTATTAAAAATGTCTTCTTCACTTTATTCTGAAGTTCGATATGAATCATAACAATTATTTGCAAGTTGATTTCTATTCCAATATACATGATAGGATCATGAAAAAAATATGTTGTTGCATTTTTCAACAGTAAAGTTGTATTCAGTGGTCAGGTTCTTGCCAGAGAAATACCCCAAACGTGTATATAGATTTTTTTTTTAATTTAACGAATTACAATGCAAGATGATATCCTATACTAGTTAAGGTATTTCATTCACCAAGAATATTAACCCACACACAGACTTGGGTGCCGTTGCATAAAACTTGCTATTATAGTAACTTTGCTATTATAGTAACTTTTCATGGAATACTGGATTTTGATTGGCTCTTGAGCAACGTTACCATGGTAGTTACCATTGATGGCAAAGATACTATATAATAGTAAGTCTTTATGCAATGGCACCCTGGAGTGACATCGGAGCTGGAAAATAATTGATGGTAGGGCCAAAGTAGCAATATTTCAGTTCAAATGTTGTAAATTGAGATTTCGTATACAGTACCAAGTCATCAGATCGAAATCCGTAAGTCAGACGCGAAGAGTCCTTGGAAGGTCAAAATACATGGAACACAACACAAAATAACAACTTCGGCCTCTGCACTGTCATGACTATAGGACCTTGGAAGTTAGGACACGTTATTTTGAAGGGAACATGACAGGGAAAGCACCCACAGTATTCTAGAATCCCCTTAATTTGTTGATGCTGTGTAAAAAAATTCCCCCTTAAATTTGTTTATGCTGTGTAAAAAATCCCCCCTTAAATTTGTTTATGCTGTTTAATAACATGGAACTGAGTGGTGAAAAGCGAAGACTAAAACAAAGTGACGAAGCAACACATTCTAGTTTTCTGGTATGGAGAGTAGAGCGAAACGAGTATGTCGAGCAATGCTTTTGATACAATGTTTTTCATTCTACATGATAGTGCCCTTGTAAAACTCGATCTTTTTTATTTTATTTATTTTCCACATGTGGGGTGGACTGCCCTTTCAACTGTAGTTTGTTTTCAAAGGGGTCCACTCACATTAAAAAAAAAACAATTACAAATTAAACAAATGTTACAACATAAAATAACAAAGAGAGAAACAAACAATCGAAGAATTAAATACATGAAATATACGAGAATAAGTCAATGTGGATACATTTGGGTAAGAATATGTTTCCAGTAAAATTCTGCAATATACTTTTTAAATTGTTGAAGTGTGTGCATGTGTGTAAATTATTATTTGTAAATTAAAAGATCTAAAACACATGTTTGACCAAGGAGGTACCAGTACCTCCTTGGTAGTAGTAAGTGATATTAACGAAAGGGCGGGTTTATTATACATGGGCCGCGGAGCCGGCCCCACTTTTTTGAGTAGATACGTTAAAAAAATATCGGAAAAAAGGCTTGAAAATCATCATAAATGAGTGAAATCAGATCAGCCCCCCCCCCCCCACTTTCAAAAACGCTCCGCGGCCCCTGTTATAGGCCTATTTGCTAATGTATTCACAAACAATGACTGTGCGCATAGCTTTGCAACACTGTGCAACCTTTGTCAATATAATAATGAATGAGCGATGTGAGTTACTGTAGGAAAAGCGTATCCGGACACCTACCCCCTGGACAACCACCCCCCGGGTAACCATCCCTAGGATAACCACCCTCTAGGACAACTACCCCCTAGGACAACTACCCCCTAGGGCAACCACCCCTAGGACGACTACCCCCCCGGGAGGATTACCCTCTAGCATGATTACCCCCCGACTAACTACCCCCTAGGGAAACCGCCCTCTAGGACAACTACCCCCCCCCAGACAACTACCCCCTAGGACAACCACCCCCTAGGACAACTACCCCCGGACAACTGCCCCCAGACAACTACCCCCTAGGACAACCACCCTCTAGGACAACTACCCCAGGACTACTACCCCCGGACAACTACCCTCTAGGACAACTACCCCCCGGACAACTACCCCCGGACAGCTACCCCCGGACAACTACCCCCCAGACAACTACCCCCCGGACAACTACCCTCTAGGAAAACTACCCCTCGGACAACTACCCCCTGGACAACAACCCCCTAGGACAACCACCCTCTAGGATAACTAATCCCCCGGACAACTACCCCCAGGACAACCACCCTCTAAGAAAAGTACCCCAAATTGGACTTGACATCACACTGAACAAGATTGTGCTCGTGCGCTATGCTTGCTCGCCAAAATAGAATTAATATGTCCTTTAGCAAAATTTCTGCCCCGACCTGCTACAATAAAACCCAGATAATATACCAAATTTTATTAAAAGAGAAGTGTTTGTTTTCGCTCATGCTTGATCGCTTGTTTCTACTCCAACTTCCAAGAGTAAAACCTAGTTTATCACATTAAAAAAAACAACAACAACAACAAAAACTAGTTTAAGTATACTAACATTAAAAAAAAAAAAAACATTTTTTAAATATTTTTTTGTTTTGGTTGTGGGGGGGGGGGGGGGGGGGGTGCTCGCTCCCTACGCTCGCTGGCCGAAATGGAAGTACCACTAAAAGCACACTGAATACGATTGAATACTCGTACTCTTAATTGTAAAATATTGCCTTAAATTTCTTCAATGCATGAAGGCAGGTATTCCCACGTGCAATATCAACTCTCTATTGGACGTTCTGCATGGTCAACAATTAAGGGGGGGGGGGGGAACGGGAAGGAAAACAAATATTCCAGCCGTTTGTCACCACCTCCCCCCCCCCTCTCCCTCAAGCACTCTACAATTATGCAACTCGTTTACAAAGCTACCATCCAATCGAGCATAAATATATGATTATAATTGTATGCTGCCATAGAAATTTTCAGACAAAATTGCATATTAAAAAAAGGATATTGCCTTTAATATTTCAACATTAACTCATAGCCAGCTATTGTCGACCACTGTCACTTCCGGGTTCTCGCTTCTGTCGACGATCGTCGACAGAAATCACTTACAAAAGATATAGCACTTTGAAATAATCCAGCAGCCATGGGTTTCATAATGCACAGGGCAAAGAGTTAAACAGTTAACGAATGAGAAAACAAAAAATAATGGACCAAAAATGCACTTAAATGTAATTTTCGATAATTCTTATGCATAAAGTTGGGTAAAGTAATAATGTTTGGTATCATAAGAAATGGTAATAAATTGCCTGCAAATTTTGTACACAATATTTTGTGATATAATAGATGGTTAATGAAGTGCAGACATTTAAAAAGTAAGCATTGATCACTTTTTGGTAAAATTTTGAAGAGAGCTAAACCCCTTGGCACAGTAAGAGTTAATGCATTTCTATGTACTTTCTTTGAAAGTGATTAAAATTAATGACCGAATAAAAGAGAATTCTGTACTACTCTCGCTTGGGCTACCCGTCCCCTCTTCTCCCCCCCCCCCCCCCCCCACACACACACATACACACACGGAGAGGAAAATATGAAGACGCTCTCAGAACAATGACATACGGAATCAAGAATTTTATAAGGTGTTTTAATAATTGTTGAGTGGTCTCGAAACATGGATCACAGTTGCCTCACAACAGACAAGAACCAGTGTCTTTAGGATTCCACTAGCAACTAAAAGTTTGCACATGATTCTGTCTTCATAAAGATTGCCATGAATGAAACAAAAACAAACAAGAAGAAAAAGAAAAGTAAGAATTAAAAAAATAAAAATGTGCCCTTCAGAATGACCTGGGAAATATAAAGTAGGGTGCAATAATCATGATAGTTATATAAATGCATATCTCTCAAGATATGATATGACATGATAGTTTCTGCATATGTTTGATTAATCTAAATATCATGCGCAAAGGAAATAATCGACATTGGCAAAAAGAGGCAACAACAACAGGTTGATATTGCTAAAATGATCAACTAAAATACAGGAAGATGCAAGGAGTATCACCGGTTGTGATATATTTATTGATATAATTATTTTAACACCCATGACTGTATTTGGATAACATTTTTTTAGAAGGAGCATATCGTGAAGTCCAAACAAACAAACTTTAATTTGTACCATGAGTAGAGCTTTAAATGTATGTTCATTGTTTTTTCAGATGATTAACAATTTCATTCAAATCCATGGTCATGATGATATGATGAAAAGATTGATTTCCTCCTTGAGTTTCGCTTTGTTAGTGGTCAAAAGCTTTTTCTTTTGGTTAATTGTGGAGTTGTGGTCTAGTCACCGGACTCTGGATTACAAGGTGGGGTTCGAATCCCTGCCACAGCACGCGAACGTTTTGCGAAGGATGCGAATGTCGAAAAAATGACAAAGTCCAACATTCGCATTTTGTGATCCAAAAGTTCGTCTCTTAATTGTAAAATATTGCCTTAAATTTCTTCAATGCATGAAGGCAGGTATTCCCACGTGCAATATCAACTCTCTATTGGACGTTCTGCATGGTCAACAATTAAGGGGGGGGGGAACGGGAAGGAAAACAAATATTCCAGCCGTTTGTCGCCACCCCCCCCCCCCCCCTCTCCCTCAAGCACTCTACAATTATGCAACTCGTTTACAAAGCTACCACCCAATCGAGCTTTATTGAGTATGGCATTTTACACGAAACGGGTTGTAATTAACACTACGGAGACCAAACTATTGATATTTACACTAATACAATATCAGATTGAAGTAGATCTACAGCACAGGCCGATCGTCTTCAACAGTAGTTTTTTTTTTTTAATGAAGCCATCTCTCACGCTCACACCAGTCAGAGTTTAGTCGGAGGCCGAGGGTCTGACCCAGCCACAGCATAGGCTAGACGTCCACCATTTCATCTCAAATTTTCCCTTGTTAGCTGGTAGATCTTATTGTCAACCAGTCTCTAGTAGGTTCATGGGTCAACATACTCCATATGAACCGGACTTTTTCTCAAAATTGTGTTTACATCGTCAGTGGATATTTTGTATGGATCAAGTGCGTTTTGGTAAGTACATTGCTAATACGAATCTATCCCATAGCCCCCATAGCCACTTCTCGCCAAATTCACCCGCTCGATTTGGTGGTTGGTGGGACGTACGTGTGTCATGCAGACTAGCTGCGCCAGTACCACAGTGAATTGTGCATTGTGCAGAATAGCAGACGACTGCCTGTACAAGCGATCGATTCACTGATTTTACCTGTTTTTTTTTTTTTTTTTATAATCAGTTTTTATTCTTTTCTCTCTTGAAACAAATTACAATCATGGTACAAATTACAATCATCGCATATAACACGAACAGCAAATATGATAATATTCTTTAAACAGTATACATTTTCGTCTAACAAAAGGCTTCAAAAGAAATTAATATTACTTGAATATTGAAAAATTTCCATAAACAAAAACTGTGGATAAATTAATTGATATCCTTAATCATATACTCTTAATTCTCAAACTGACAAGCGTTTTTTTTTTTCCTTACATGATCAATTTCCATACATCATAGTTGCAAACAAAAATTCATATTTCCAGAGAAAAAAAAAACAAAAACAAAAAAAAAAAAAAACATAAATCTTATTGAAATAAACATATCCAGTTGTATAATCCAACAATTATTGTTTTACAATGTAGTAACTTATACTTCCTTTGTACTGTTGCCCTGAGAGAAAAGTTTTTTGTTTCTTTTAACCCTACCCTACCCGACCTCCCCCCTCATCCCCCCCCCCCCCCCCCTTTACCGGTGGACGACTGGCTCTGGGTTCCAATTGTTTGTCTAATATTCAGGTTTCCCATTTAGCAAAATGAATAGTAAGAGTCCCCCTCATTGCTGCCAATTTCCTTTCTTCTACTTTATCCCCTATAATACTATTCTTCATTTCATTAAATGAAGGTGGTTTTTTAAGTTCTCTATTTCTATAAATCAGATATTTAACAAGAATTAGAACGTGATTCAATAATTGATGTTTTCCTTTATTTCTCTCCTCCTTCCCAAACAGAATTTCCTCCCAACTACAGTTATGTATTTCAAAATCTAAAAATCTCGTGCACCTTTCCCACACTGATTGTGCAAATTCACAAGTATAGAATAAATGTTTATATGTTTCTTCTTCTTTTTCGCAAAATGAGCATAGGTTAGTCGAGACAAGACCAAAACGGAAGAGGTGATGGTTTGTATATAATATATTATGTATAAGTTTGAACTGAAACTCTCTTAGTCGACTATTGAGTGTACACTGTCTTAGTCTTAAAAATATGTTTTCTATTTCCTTGCAGGAAAAACCATAGTTCCTTCCAATTCTCTCAAAAACCAACGGTTTAAATCCATCTCTCTTTATTAATTGTACATAGATTTGTTTTGATTTTACATCAGATATATTAGTTGTTTTCTTTCCCAAAGTGAAATCAGTTCCAGAATTATTTTTTTCTTCCATTCTAATATTATTTTTCCAGCAAAAGGGTAAACAAGTATAAATGTGCTTGACCTTTTCAATGTCATTCACTTCTACACCTAAATCGACAAAATGTCTGTCACATTTTAGTTTACCATCGTTTTCCAGAATATGTTTTAATTTGTAAATTCCTTTGTCGTACAACCTCTTATCGTATAAACAACTTCCTTTATATCGAATAAGCTTATTATTGAAAATTACCATATCACCAATATCTACACTCCTTATATGTCTCGTATTCACCCAATCTTCTAATAAATCCATATAAAATTGTGGAGCTGTCACTTTTAATAAACCTGGTATATAGTCACATGAAAATATTAAATCTCCACCCAGGTGTTTAGTGACAAAATTAAAATATTGTTTCCATTTCATGTCTTCATCTTTATTTAAAAGTTTTTGAATCCACATAATTCGCTGCGATTTCACTTGTGCAGAAAAATTTAACATCTTTAATCCCCCTTGCTTATAGTCTAAGAACATTGTATTTCTATTGATTTTATCTGTCTTTCCTTTCCATATGAAATCAAAAGTTAATTCATCCAGTGAATCATAAACCCATTTTGGAACAGGAGTAAGTGACGCCCGATAAAGAACTTTAGAATAAATGTGCACCTTCAATAGTTGAATCTTTCCCATGAGCGTTAAATCCCTTTGCTTCCAAAAATTTAGAAGTGTTTTTATTTTACTTAAGATTTCTTTGTAATTTAGATCTTCTTTCTTGTGTTCATCAAGGGAAAAGAAAACCCCTAAAACCTTAAAAAAGTCAACTATTTCGCCAAAAGAAAAATCACAATCTAAACGTTGGCATAAACCCAACCTTAATATTTTAGTTTTTTCGTTGTTTATTTTCAGTCCAGAAAGTTTTTCGAAGTCTGCAAATAGTACTTTTAACCTATTAATTGATTTTTCATTGCGGGCAAAAATTGTCATATCATTCGCATAAAGTACTAGTTTAGTTTCCTTATCTCCAAAATTAATTCCTTCAACCAATTTATCTGTTCGTAATTTGTGTGCCATTACTTCAATACATAAGATAAAAAGGTACGGAGAAAGAGGGTCTCCCTGCCTTACTCCCCTTTCTACTCTGAAATAACCAGTGGACCTTCCTTCATTTAATACACAACTTAAAGTGTTCGTGTATAAAACTTTAACCCACTTTTGAAAAGATTGACCAAAACCAAACGACGACAGAACTTTTTGAAGAAATTGATGTGAAACCGAGTCAAAAGCTTTTTCGAAGTCTATAGCCAACAAAAAACCATATAAATTGTAACGGGATGTATGAAAAATAATATCATCTATAATGCGAATAGCCTCACCAATATTCCTCCCCTTCATATAACCCACCTGATCTCCCATAATGATTTCATTTAATACTTTCTTGATTCGCTTAGCCAAGACTTTTGTTAAGATTTTATAATCGACATTAAGAAGGGAAATAGGTCTATAATTTTTCAATGAAAAGGGATCTTTCCCATCTTTAGCGATTAACGTAATTACTGCTTGTTTTTGTGAAGATGCTAATTCTCCTGATCTATATGCTTCATTCAAGGCATCTTTAACTAAATCTCCAATGTCCGGCCAAAAGGTACAATAAAATTCTGCAGAAAGACCATCATTTCCAGGTGATTTATTCTGTTTCAATTCTTTTAAGATTTCTAGGCATTCTTTATTACTTATAGATCCTTCACAGTATTCTCGAGATTTTTCCGTCAATTTCGGTAAACCTTGAAAAAAACTATCATAACAGTTATCCGAGCACTCGTACTCTACTTTACCGTACCATCTACTGTAAAATTTCCGGATTTCTTCAGTTATCCTTTTTTCATCGCTACAGATAGCACCATCTGAGGTTTTAATTTTCTTAATAGTACTTTTTCTTTTGTTATTTTGCATCAACTGATTGAAATAACGCGAATCCCTTTCTCCACTTTCGTACCACGAGGCCCGTGATCGAATCCTAATTCCTTCATTAACATAGCTATAAACTTCCTTTAATTTCTCTTTGGTATTTTCCAATTTTTCTAAAATATTTGCATTAGTGCTTTACGTCAATTGTTGTTCTAAAAACTGTATTTCTTTTTCTAAATCTGTTCTTATTCTTCTTCTTTGATCAGCCAATTTTTTCGAAAATTTGTGTGTAAAGCTCCGAATTTTCATTTTCAAGAAATCCCATAACAACCTCTTGTCTTTTATTTCTGTTTGTAGTTCATTTTTTAATTGACAAATTTTCTTCTTTAACTCTCTAACATAATCTTCATTTTCACACAGACTATTGTTGAATTTCCAATATGACCCCTTTCTTTCATTCGATTTATTGATTGTTTTGTCAAATAAGCGTAAAAATATTGAATGATGGTCAGGGGCAACAGATGGAATTATATCGCACTTCATAACCATTTCCTCTAGACATTCCGATATTATCCAGTAATCTAGTCTACTTTGCATAAAGGGATTCTTTTGCATATAAGTAAATTGCCTTTTTAAGGGATGCCTACATCTCCAAATGTCCGAAAGCTTCAATTCTTCCATGAATTTTTCAAATTCTCGATTAAATCTTTTCGAGATCCTGTTTAAAGACTGCCCGTTATAATCAAATTCAGTGTCCCTAATCATGTTAAAATCGCCACCTATTATAACCGGGTATTTATCTTTATTTAACTTAGCCAGATTATTGCGTAGTTTTCGAAGAAATTGCAATTGATCATTCTCAAAATTTCTTGTTGGAAAATACACATTGCCTAAAATCAACCTAACACCTTGAAACTTACAATCTATAAAAATATATCTACCCTCACTGTCTTTTAAGACTTGCAATATCTCAATATCTACCCTCGGCGCAATTAAAACGAGAACTCCTTTGCTGTGATTAGAACCATGACTAAAATAACTGGAACCCTCCCACACTGAAGCCCACTTGTCCTCACAATCCCTAGTACTAAAAGTTTCTTGTAGGAAAACGATATCCGCCCCTTTATCTTTACACCACAAAAAGATGCGTTCCCTTTTATCCCTGTCCCTAATCCCTTTCACGTTGAGGGAGAACAATTTACAATTAATCAGAACATCCATAACCTAACCCATTTAAAAAAATTAACCCAGTCCCAGAGCCAATCCCCCACCTTAAAGGACCCCACGAAAGGCAAGAACGACACCCCGTCATCTGGGAAAGAAACTGATAAGGCATGCAGTATTGCAGTTCCCCCTCCCCACCCCTCCCACTATCAAAATTTCTATTCAACAGTAACATTCCCGAAAATAAACCTATTATGTACCCTCTCCTCATTGAAAGTGCTATAATAGCCTAACTTACAGAATATACAAAATAAATGCTTTCATGCAACTATAACAACATGCCATGTACGACAATCTTTGAGAGCTCTGAATCTATTGATCACTTGAATCTATTGATCACAACTTAATTAAGTATTCAGGAATAAATTGCGTTTCAATGTTCAACATATAAAAAGGGGACATCTGTAACCAGTATATCTTTCCATATAAAAGCTTAACATAAATAATAGATTCGAAGTAAATACCACCATGAAAAACATGCAACTGGTAAGTAGACCTGACAACAACCAATGTATTTAAATTTGAATTTAGGATAAGAATTATCCACATAACCTTCTACTATGCTCCCTTTAGCACTATCTTTCCTTTCATTCTTCTTAGTCACACAGAAGAGAAATGCTTGATAACCTATACCTTAGAGGCTTTTTAAAGCAATTGGAATTTCAATTTTACAAATGAATGGGATTGTGTTCCAAGTATATTGAATGTCACAGATAAACAAAAAGATAACATTCTTGAGACGCATGTGGTTCTGAACTCAAATACTTCCAAAACATAAGAGAATATGACTTGGCAACTACCCTGAAGAATGCGATTAAATTTGATTTAGAATAAGAGTTACATGTGTATCCCATTTACATTCACATACTCTCTGAAACTATGTCCTTTCTTTTCTTATTAAAGAGTGATACATTTCACTTAATCAACAGCCTAGCAACAGAAACTGCAGACTCTTGGAATTTCCATGCGTATAGAACAAGATTTTTTTCTTTTTTTTTTAGAACTGCCAAATAGATTTTCCATTGAGACAACAATGATATTAGGTGCATAATTAAATACGCATTTCCAGTATGCTAATAAGTGTATTGCTTCTCCTGACGTTATAATAGATACAAAATAAATAACTGTTACGATGGCGTACAACTAAAAGGCGTGGCATGGAAACAGATTTTAAAATGCATTGAACTAAATTACGGATAACAGTTGTCTCCCTAGATACCAGTACTCTCCTCCAGCACAAAAGAGGGCATGTCATGCCTTGACAGCTTTGTATATATACAATTTGAATACCTTACCGATAGAGCTTGTAAAGGGGTGTGTTCTTGTTATAATACCTTTGCCATCAATTTTGTATGACAACAGTTTTGAGGCCCTGAATTAAACCATAGTAGCCTACTGGTTTATAGAAAAAAAATTATAGCTCATTAAAATCATTTAAAGTGCTATAATAACAAGGCCATTTATGCTTACAGTTTTGTGAAGAAGAGTGACTGGCATAGCTTGTTGGGCGGCATATTCTAGTGAAATTCATTGATATAAAAGTCACCATAAAAATCATCTTAAACAAGAAAACAACCATGAAAAAAGAAAAAAAAAAGCATTTAAATTCGATTTAAACATTGTCTCATTTACATTCCAATACTCTCCTAATTTTTTTTTCCTTTTATATATTACACAAAAGAGAAATGCTTAATGATATGCCAGTCATGACCTAGCATCATTCTTAGCAAAATCATTCAAAAGGGTATATTGAGACGAGTACATACTCTTGAAATTTCCATATTACATGTATATTCAAATGTATGCATTTTATCACAATAGACAGTATGTCTGACATCTTGTATGGCTGCATTATCATGGTGATTATACATGCCTTCGTTTTAATGGTTCCTGAAGCATGGGGTTTTATTTTGCAAATTGAATCATTATTCTTATCACAGAATAATACATTTCACTGATCCGTGACGGCCTAGCAACAGCCATTATACAGACTCTTGGAATTTCCATGCATATAGAACAAGATTTTTTTTAATGTGTTTTTTTTCCCCTTAGAACTGCCAAATGGATTTTCCATCAAGAAAAAAATAATAGGTGCTTCCATTATACTAATTAATACATGTATATTGCTTCTCCTGACATTATAATAAATTTAGATACAAAGTAAGCAACTGTTACGAAGGCATATAACAGAAAGAAAAAAAAACATGGCATGGAGACAGATTTTAAAATACACTAAAATGGATTACGAATAATACTTGTCTCTCTTAATACCAGTACTTAATTCCTCCAGCACAAAAGAGGGCATGTCCTGCCTTGACAGATTTGCATACAATTTGAATGAATTACCGATAGAGCTTGTAAAGGGATGTTTTTTGGTCATAATACCTTTGCCATCAATTTTGTATGACAAACGTGTTGAGGCCATGAATTTAAACTAAGATAGCCTACTAGTATATAGAAAAAATATGAAGCTCATTAAAATAATTTAAGCTGCTATAATAACAAGGTCGTGCATGCCCAAAGTTTTGTGCAAGAAGAGAGCAACTGGCATAACTTGTTGGTCAGCATAATATTCTAATGAGATGCATTAATGCGAAAGTCACCATAAATCATAACTTTTCTTTTAAATATCTTGCATCTATATTCTCCTGGAGGCACACATACTGAAAATCAGCATTTGGTCCAAAGAAAAAAAAAATTGACCTCACAGGAACTCATTAACTGTGTACCTAAACAATAAAAAGTACAAGTCATTTGTCTTTGTTTAGATCAGCTTTTGATCTGCTGTAAAAGGCATGATGTACATTATAAACTAGAAACAAAACTGTAAAATACTCTCAGTTCTCTATATCATTTTTTGTTTTCAGACTCTCATCTTTTCTTTATCTTCTTCCTCATACTGTTCTGAGACTGTATCCTTTCTACTTCACAAAATAATATTGCAATAATTACCGTTAAGCTTTAGTTCACATGACATTGCTTCACTCAAGGCAGTCAATCAGACTGCCTATTATATAAAAGACATAGCAAATCACAACTTGTTATTGAACGAGTGCCTGTTTTACATAGCATCAAATGCAGTTAGGTTTTTAAACTAAATACCTCAAAACTGGGCAAGCTATAGGATAAACGTCAATAAATTATTTCCATATCATAAACAGCGAGTAACTCTATGCTGACATAGTAACTGGCATAATAAATTATTAGCCAACATACTCTAGTGAGATACATTTTTGTATATATGTTATCATGTCATCATTAGTCATCTCTTTTTTTTGTTTTCTTCTTTTTTTTTAAATATTTACTTCTTTTTTCTTTTTTCGTATATCTTGCATCTATATTCCCCTACGGGCATACAAGACAAAATATGCATTTGGTCTAAAAGCTTGACCTCATATGAACTCATTGATTGATATGAACTCAAATTGATACAAAAAAATATCAGTCATTTGTCTTTATTTGTTTTAATCTGCTACAAAAGCATGTAAACAGACGGACACTTATGACAACAAAAACCAAAATATTCTCAGTTCTCTATATAAATTTCTGTTTTTAGGATTTTGTATTTGTTTATTTATTTATTGTTTTTTTATCTTCTTTATCTTTTCTTCACATAGTTCTGATACTATCATCTTGTCATTTTCTTCATAAGATAATATTGCAATGAATAAATACCATTAAACTTTAGTTAACATGACCTTACTTTACTCAAGACCATCACTCGAATTTGAAAATAAATTAAGCAAGTGTCTCCTTGCCTGGAACAAATGCAGTTAGGGTTTCTAACTAAGTGCAACAAAACTGGGAAAGTAGTGAAGTCTACCTCAATTCTCTATATCAAATCCTGTTTCAGACTCTTTTTTTTTTTTCCTTTCTTTCTTTCCTTAGTCAACATGACATTACTCTGCTCAAGATGTCATTCCAATTGAAATTTATATGATATAGGACAGCTTGCTATCAAGCAAATGCCTGCCTTAAATAGCCTCAAATGCAATTTTGGTTCCTAAATAAATACAACAAAAACTTAGCAGCTATGAATTACACAAAAGTTCTCTACATGTATATATCAAATCCTATTTTCAGACTCTTTTTGAAAGAAAACAAATCAGCATATAGTAGACAGTTCAAGACAAAACAATTATATGTAGTCTGCTTCTCTCTTGTCTATAGTTACTTCAACGTTATCTTTCCTGTAGTTTTTCTTTTTCTTTATGTAGTCTGCTTCTCTTCTATAGATTATTCATCTGTCTTATCTTTCTTGTAGTTTTTATTTTCTTCTAATAAACAGCATTCGTCTCTTGCTTGTATCCCTGTGATGATTTTTTTCAGCTTTCTTTCATTTCTTTCATATTCTCCTTTCTCAATGAGATTATTATTGGTTCTATCTCTTATTTGATGGCTTCGTACCTAATTTATTATATGACTGGAAGTAGCTGGATTGGCCTTTCTCGATGCTCTCTGGCTGGGGAATCGGTCCGGGAGTTGGTCCGGGAGTCGGTCCGGGGGTCGGCCTGGGATTCGGTCCTCTGCATTTTACCAAGAACTCGGCCTGCTTGTCAAAGGGTAGATGAACTCTATCTATGTAGAGCTTCGAAGGCTCCGTTCGGGAAAAATAAGCCAATTTCCCGGCTCCTCTTGCCGCTTTCAGGACTTCCATCTGAGCTTTCCTTTTCTGCCTGATTCGAATTGGTAGGTCTTCGGATATATACATCTTTGAGCCTTTTAGATATTTAGCGTTGCTCATAATCAGCTCCCTATGTCCGTAATAAACAAAACGGGCCTTTATTGGCCTCGGCCGCAAGGTCGAGGCCAGTCGATGTACTCTTTGGTATTTTATTTCCTCCACCAACTCCGGGTCTATCTTCAAATGATCCTTATAGAACTTCTGCAAGGTCTTTTTAACATCTTCTCCACCAGGCCCCTCGGCTGACGCCTCCTCAGGTATACCAATAAATACCAAGTTCTCTCAGCAAATGTACACATTCAACCTATCTATTTCCTCCTCCATAAGTTCTTTGTCATCCTTCATTTCCTTCCTGAGCATCGGAATCGTATCCTTAATCACTTTCTCTATATTGTTTGCGTTAAAAGTCACTGAAGTAATGACATCAGATATTTTGGATTCTATTTGTCTCATCTCTGTTGTGATTCTATTCTCCAGTCCACGACACTCTTGACGAATATTATCCCACATCTTATTCATATGGGCATCCAGTCTAGAATCTAACCTCGCGTCCAAAAGCTCTAATCCATACCCTTGTTGGTCCTTCGGCCGGGCGGGCCCGTCTGGGCTTGAACGTTGGCGTTTTTGTTTGTTTTGCGCCATAGTGCATGCACACGTACACGCACGTAGAATTGGAGAGAGACACAGTCTAAGCTTATGGGAGGAGCGGAGCGGGTAAAAGGAACGTGTTCACCCTACGACGGTCATCATGCTTCCTGTATTTCAGTGAATCGATCATGATTTTTATCCCTTGTATGCTCAACACCACTAGATGGCGCTATTAAAATTCAAACATTTGGCAACGGACTTTTCTCTATCTGCAGATCGAATCCGTTGATCTACCGTTCAAGATTCTGGCTTATATTTCACATTCTGATGAAAAATATCAAATTCTATGGAGGAATTATGTCACCTACATAAATTTTTAACATCAAAAGACAATCTTATTGACAAATCAGCTTCTTTCTCAACATTCACCCATTACTCTCCATGACCTTTAAAGGAAACTAGCATTGTGGTTGGTCGATTTAAAAAAATAGTATGGGGTATACAATCATGTTAAGATGGATGTGAAAGCAACCTAGATCACAATGTTCGGAAATTTATGCCTTTTCACCATCAAGAAATTTTTGAATACTAGCATAATGACTTTTGAAACATTTATTCCATCAAAAACGCTATCATAATTACGGAGAGAATAATCGGCTCTTCACACTTTTGAGACACTAGAGATTATTATGAAACAACACAATTTTGACACGCTCATTTCATTGGCATTTGGGGCAGGGGGCACTGTGCCCCCTATTTCTGGAAGAAAAAAAAATTGGGCAAATTTCTGGCAAATTTCGGCAAAAATTTCAATAAATTTGAGCAAAATTCGACAAAATCCTGTATTAAAATACCTGACACTAAGAAAAAATTGGAAAAATTAACTGAAAAAGAAAGAAAATTATGTTTACACACGACATGATTTCCCGGAATTAATGCTTTTTTGTACGTTTCGCTTTCTGTGTATTATTTCAGTAACTATTATTATTAAGAGGAATCAAAAGACGTATTTGTTGGTTTTGTAATAATCTTGGATAGCTCTAAAGCGCATACAGCAGTTTTAATTGATTATGCGCTATACAAATGATACAAGTGACAGTAATAATTATCATTTGGGGCCATAGATTCTGTCTGAATTTTACTCGCAGACCGTTGTAGATTGTTATTTTAAGCTCGCCTTTTTAGTAGGAAACACGGCAAGATATTGGATTTATTATTCGTGAAAATGCATAGGCCTAATTATACTCACTCAAACCCTTGGTTGTAACCCCCAAATTTCCAGAAGATCTTACTGTGGGAGAGCAGCCTTTTATACCCTTACCAGTTGGTATTGAATATTGAATATATCATAGAAATTCTCAGAACGTTACCTTTGAAAAAAAAAATCACAGAATTTTCCGCCCAAATTTGATGGAAAAATTCAACAGTACAATGCACCATCAATCACCGAGTTTAAAAACGCAACTTTTAAAACAAAAATGTAATACCAGGGGAAATCTCCCTCCCCCCCTCCCCTCCCCCTCCCCCCCCCCCCCTCCCCTCCCCCTCCCCCCCCCCCCCCCCCCGTGCTCATGCGTATAGACATATTTAACTCACGTGGTGAGGTGAATTTTAACATTATAATGCACCAAAATCCTTCTATTTATAACCAGATTTCCAAAAAGTTCTTGCCGTGGGAGGTAGATACCCCCTCCTCTGGATACTCATTATATCCTTACTGATTGTTGGTCACCCCTCCCCCCCCCCCCCCTCCACGTCCTCCCTTGGCCGAAATTAGTTTAAATGCCATCGAGTACCTGGGAGTTGTAACTGTTTGGGGGGATAGGTGACCTACATGCCATGGGTGAGGGTATGTTGGTTATTGTCCGATTAATAATTACCCTAAGTCGTTAATGTCCGGGGGTAGTTATTTGGGTGGTAGTAGTTACCTTAGGTGGAATTTGTCAAGAAGATGTCCTAAAGAGTGGTTGCCCTAAGGGGTAGTTGTCTGGGGGTAGTTGTCCTCGAGGGTGGTTGTCCTAGCGTGTAGCTGTCTGGGGGTAGTTGTCCGGGGGGGGGGTTAGTTGTCCCAGGGGGTGGTTGTCCTAGAGGGTGGTTGTCCTAGAGGGTAGTTGTCCGGGGGGAGCTGTACGGGGGTAGTTGTCCAGGGGGTAGCTGTCCGGGGGGGTAGCTTTACGGGGGTAGTTGTCCGGGGGGGGGTAGTTGTCCTAGAGGGTGGTTGTCCTAGGGGGTAGTTGTCTGGGGGTAGTTGTCCGGGGGTAGTTGTCCTAGAGGATGGTTGTCCTAGGGGGTAGTTGTCTGAGGGGTAGTTGTCCAGGGGGTAGTTGTCCGGGGGGTAGTTGTCCTAGAGGGTGGTTGTCCTAGGGGGTAGTTGTCTGGGGGGTAGTTGTCCTAGGGGGTAGTTGTCCTAGAGGGTGGTTATCCTAGGGGTGGTTGTCCAGGGGGTAGTTGTCCTAGAGGGTAGTTGTCCTAGGGGGTAGTTAGTCGGGGGGTAATCATCCTAGAGGGTAATTGTCCCGGGGGTAGTCGTCCTAGAGGGTGGTTATCCTAGGGGTAGTTGTCCAGGGGGTAGTTGTCCTAGAGGGTAGTTGTCCTAGGGGGTAGTTAGTCGGGGGGTAATCATCCTAGAGGGTAATTGTCCTAGAGGGTGGTTGCCCTAGGGGGTAGTTGTCCTAGGGGGGTAATTGTCCTAGAGGGTGGTTATCCTAAGGGTAGTTGTCCAGGGGATAGTTGTCCTAGAGGGTAGTTGTCCTAGGGGGTAGTTAGTCGGGGGGTAATCATCCTAGAGGGTAATTGTCCCTGGGGTAGTCGTCCTAGAGGGTGGTTGCCCTAGGGGGTGGTTGTCCAAGGGGTAGGTGTCCTAGAACCCAGGAAAAGATTTGATGGTTCCTTTGTTCGTTTGTCTTTATTCTAACCCGATAAAATTGAGAAAAGGTCGCTGAGAGGTCTTGAATGGTATCGAATGTTTTTGTTTTTTTTTAATTCTGAAAAACAGAAACCCCAGACGGAACCGATATCCTAAATCTCCTTCTCAAAATGAAAATCGAACCTGCAGCATTGAAAAAGACATTTATAAGAAGAAGTTAAAGTAAAATATTTGACCTGACGAACATCACAAAAATATTTTATAGGTAGAAATTGTCCGATAATCCTGATGGCGAGTGTGATCCCCACGAGCCAGTGTAACAACCGATCCTGCCCCCTAGCGTGGATCATCCGTACTGACCACACATACCACCTGAGCCAATTTAAACAATAAACCGCTGTTGAAATTGTATTGCACATAATAATCCTTGTCTCTACTCTTTGAGCAGTGAAATCTCTATTTGTCTTATTTATGGTTAGCTTTTGCAATTTACTCCCAGAATTTCTCCGTTTTTGAATTTCTGCATTTGAAATCGAAACCTGACGTTTTTATTTAGGGGGAGGGGGTACACTCTGGGGGCCCACCTCAAATGGATATATGGGGCCCACCTCAAACGCTTATCAAAATTTAATATTCAGCCCTACCCCTGGAACAGGTTATTTGTCACCGCTGCCGCCTTTAATATTATTATTATTTGCCTTGTGAGGAGGACTTGAAAAACGATTTTGCTCCAAAAGGGAGCGTATAGGGAGCGTTTAATGTTGAGGTCTTGTATTTTACAGCAAAAGAAAGCTTATTCATGTTTTACATGAAAATTATTTATTCTTATCTTGCAAGGGAGCCCCACTCAGGAGGCAAAGTATTTTATTGCAAGCAAGAAAACTGAGGTTATTGTGTGTTGAAACCATGCATTTCACAGAATTAGAAAGCAATTCGTTTTACTGCAAAACATGTTTATTTTGTACAACCTTTACAGATATAGCTTTATTCAGGTTATTTAACATGTCTTCTTCACTTTATGCGGAGGTTTGATATGAATAACAATTATATGCACATTATATTTTTTATTCCAATAAAGGATCTTGAAAAAATATATAGTTGCATTCTCAATAGTAAAGTCGTATTCAGTGGTCAGGTTCTTGCCAGGGAAATACCCCAAACGTGTATATAGAATTTATTTTAAATTAACGAATTACAATGCAAGATGATATCCTATACTAGTTAAGGTATTTCATTCACCAAGAACATTAACCCACACACAGACTCGGAGTGACATCGGAGATGAAAAATAATTGATGGCAGGGCATTAGTAGCAATATTTCAGTTCAAACGTTGTAAATTGAGATTTCGTAAAGCAACTTCATTAGATCGAAATCCGTAAGTCAGACGTGAAGAGTTCTTGTAAGGTCAAAATACATGGAACACAACACAAAATAACAACTTCGGCCTTTGCACTGTCATGACTATAGAACCTTGGAAGTTGGGCACATTAATTTGAAGGGAACATGACAGGGAAAGCACCCACAGTATTCTAGAATCCCCCTTAATTTGTTGATGCTGGGTAAAAAATTCCCCCTTAAATTTGTTTATGCTGTTTAATAACATGGAAACAGAGTGGTGAAAAGCGAAGACTAAAACAAAGTGACGAAGCAACACATTCTCCATGAAAATGCCCTTGTAACACTGGTGTTAATCCCTGGGGGATGGGGGTATATATCCCCCACTTTTAAGGGAGGGGATGGCCTGTACAAATATACCCCCTACTTTTCAAAGAAGAAATAATATTTTAATAGATTAGTTGTTGAAAATTTTGTTATAAATTTATCAAACCCGATGGTTATAGTTACTGTAGTAAAATTTCGGTTTGAAATGCTATTAAAAACCAGAGAGTATTAATGTAAAAGTAATTACATCTTCTATAAATGTTCTCCAGTCTTTTTTCAGAATCCAAAATAACGCAACAAAGTTTTTGAAAATATCTAGAGGACAACTATGTATGTGTATAATGATATAAAAGGAGGACGGCAGAGTATGTGTGTGTGTGGGGGGGGGGGGGGAGTGCTTGTGTGTGTAATCGCGCTGGAAAATTCAGCAAAAGATTTCGATCATCCCCCCGCTCCTGGAAACGGATTAACGCCGATGCCTTGTAAAACTCTTGATCATTTTAATTCCATTTATTTTCCACATGTGGGGTGGACTGCCCTTTCAACTGTAGTTTGTTTTCAAAGGGGTCCACGCACATTTAAAAAGCATTTACAAATTAAATAAATGTTACAAAATAAAATAACAAAAAGAGAAACAAACAAACAATCGAAGAATTAAATACATGAAATATATGAGAATAAGTCAATGTGGATACATTTGGGTAAGAATATGTTTCCAGTCAAATCCTGTAATATATTTTTTAAATCGTTAAAGTGTGAGTGTGTAAAAATAGAAGAAGACTTCCCGATTACATTCCATAATTTTGACCCCCTATATATGAGACATCTTTTTCCATAATTTGTTTTTATGCGAGGTAAAGAAAAATGCACATCACAAACCCTGAGTTTGCAATGTTTGAGTCATAAATTGCGTATAAATGTAACTAGGTACTTCTTCTTCTCTTTTTTTTACAACTTAAAATATCAAATTGGCAAGGTGTTTACGAAACCGAATTTCTAACTTTAATATCAATCGGCTGTAATGAAACCAACACAAAATCTAATTAACAGTTAATATTAGATGTTTGTAAATTTAAAAAATATTATACACATATTTGACCAAGGACTCGTACAAGTACCTCATTAGTAGTAGTAAGTGATAGTAATTCCTGCGTCACATATCCAACGATCTCCGGCTGAATTTGGAGATCGCCACAAAGTCACCGAATTTTAAAACCGCCAGGGAGTCGAGCGTATTCTTCGCTTGAAATCTACCCTGTCACATACTGGACGGGGCTCGAGCAGAGCCCTTTGAACACTAATGATCAGAAGTCGCCCGGCGCCCGTCATTAACAAACAGGAGTCCGGCGAAGCCCGCTCGACATAAGGGCGGACGCCATCCGAGTTATGGGCGATGATTACTAGTTAATTCTGTCGGTGCCCGCCCGACACCCGGGCGACGCCTTCCGCGCCTCGAAAATATCGTCTGTTTGGAGCCAGAAGGGCGTTAATTCTATGTTAAAGTATATGAGTACACCCAAGGGGCAAAATTCCTGAGTTGACAGGAGGAGCCCGGCCGGGCCCGTAGAAACCGCCCGAAGCACGCCCGATTTTGTAGAAGTCGGCCAGGATACGGTTCGAGTATCGTATATAGTGAGCCCGTGCGGCGGCCGCGCAGCTCTGCCGACCTCCGTCCAAGAAATGGTCTAAAATCGTCGGATTGCTGCCCGAATATCGATCGAATGTTATCCGATGCCAGAGCGATCTCCGGGCGACCTGTTTACGAGCTCTCCGACCTCAAAGTTGGGTTTGACAAATTAGGTTGGACTGAGCAAAAGCGGTTTTCCCGAAATCTTTCCCAAAATTTGATATCGGGAATACCTTAGGCCCTCCAAAGGCCCAAAGTATAGGGTTGCAGTATTTTTCACTCTTGCATGTGATGATTATTAATTGAAAATATCGTTATCGTTAAATGTGCTTATTTTCCATTATTCTCCTTGTTAGTTATTCTTACGATGATGTTGCAGCAGGGAACAGATAGGTAAACAAGATGTAATTTGCATTGCTCTCTATTAAGTCTTCAATATAATCTTACCTCTTAGTTAGGTTTTCTCACTTTAAATGAAAAGAAAGTACATGTATATTCAATATCGTATACTTCGAGGGGCGTGTTTTTGCTAAATCTACGAATATGACATTTGAATCTTGCTTGATGATCTCTAGAGAGAATTTCCCCAGAAAGGCTCTGACTTAAACTTTGCCCATTGGATCCAACGGGATTTCCCCTGCAAATACCGTATTTCAAAACAAAACAAAACAAAAAAATTAATCAGATGTTCTCTGTAGGTTTCCATGGTGAGTGAGTATTCACAATTGAAGGTTTTCGGTAAAACCATGTGGGAGCCTCTGTGAAAAGGCTGTTGATATATTCTTTCTGTGACCTACTCAGAACTTTCCTGATCTCGATCACTCTTTCTTCCTTTTTTTCTTCTTTCCTCTTTCCATTTCACTTCATTTTTGGTGTACAAACACCGAAAACAAAAACCAAAAATAGTCTTGCGTAAGTGTTTAATTCAATTTCATTCCATTTCCATCTCTTTCCTTTCCTTTCACTTCTCCTAAATTCCTCTTAACTCCCCATAAGTGGGTTATTTTTTCACGAAAGAATATATCACAGCCTTTTCACAGAGGCTCCCACATGGTGTTACCGAAAACCTTCCATTGTGAAAAAAAATTAATTTATTTATTTAAATTAATGTCAATTTTCGATATAGGTTGTATGAATAGACAAAATCTTTATATATGATTTCTCTGTTGGAATTCTATTAAAAAAAAAAAAAGATCAGTTTCACTCTGCAGGCGTACGGACGCATTTTTGCAAGGGGGGCTGATACCTCTTGTCCAAGTATACTTTCCATGTAGTCTGACACTTTATTGTGGTAAAAATGTTATTTCGTCACTGAACAGGCACTAGATAAGATATTTAAAAAATGATATTTGGACGCCTCCTTGCCCGAATGCAACCTCCCAACCCCTCCCCCCTCCTCCTCCCTCGCCCTGCCTACTACACCTGTCTCTAAATAAAGGTAGGAGCGGCTTATAGCCTCGTCGAAGCACACGTTCATGGGAGTTAAATCCGAAACCGTGCGGGCCTTAATATGATATATGTTTATCCTTTGATGCTCTTTAATCGTTTTCAATTATAGGCTAGTAAAGCTCGTTAAGGGTCATTTTATGTCTTCAATCGAAAAATTCATATTTCTTATTTTGGGATGGGATGATTTTTCCCCTTTAATATACAAAATATGTAGGCCTATATTCGAACTTCACTAATAAACACCTGAAAGTATAAGCAATTAACTCTATAATTTTGTATTTCCAAAAATTGAGTCTTTCTCACAACTGGGTTTTGACTTTTTATACTCATCGAAATTTTGACACTTTTAAGGCGTGTTTCGCTTCATATTATCCTTACTTTTATACGACATGGGTATGGATATCTTATTTTTAATAAAATAGAAGAAAAAAAATAAAAGAAAGTTTCTCATATTCTCTCTTTCTCTCTCTCTCTCTCTCTCTCTCTCTCTCTCTCTTGTTGCCTTATTTTCTCTCTTTTCCCCCTCTTACAACCCCTATAGCGGAACAAAGGGGCGGATCCAGGATTTTGTAAAAGCGGGGGCACATTGCCGAAAAAGTATACAATCAAGAGGGCAATTGTTGTGTACTTAACCCATTGCCTACAGGAACCGGGTGGTGCCTGTATTAAGCCTATGCGAATTAGAGAATTCAGTAGTCAACGTGTTAAGGTATGCCAGATGAGTCTTAAAAGAGGGGGCACGTGCCGGTTTTCCCTGGCTCCGCCACTGGCAGAAACAGCTAGACATTTTGGTCTTAGTTTTATCATGAACCCGAACGTTTTTATCTTAAGAGGGCGTTTTTTGTATTTCATTACCGAGCAAAATCTTGGGCACTTGTGATTTTTTTTTTAATTTGGTTATTTGAAACTTACTACATTGTACCCCCCCCCCCCAATTCGTTTCACTTAATCGCTGGTGGTATAAAAAGCATTCGACGACCCTAGCGAGAGTTAGTTGGTTCAGAGTCTCTATCTCATACGGTAGTCTTCTAAGAACTCGAATAAAAACTCTAATAAAATTAATCAAGACTTACTGTATAAAAATTGAACAAAACTGTTCAGTTTTTCTTGACTTCGCTGCCATAGCCAGCCAGCCTGAAAGAGTTAGTACAACATGGGCACTTCAATTTATTTCCTTTTTCTCCTTCCAGTGATATACCTCTTTTTGGCCGCTGACGGTAACATTACTTACAAAAGGCGGTAAGTCCTTCTATTTCAATAATTTCCACATTAATTTCATTTAACTAGCTAAACTTATATTAAATATACTTTTGATTAAAAAAACTTTTTTTAATATTGAGTAACAATTTGCCCAACACGAAAGTGATTATCCTCATCATGCATCCTACCAAATTTTGACAATTTTATGCCCAACTTAATGGGTAATATTTTGCCCATTTTAGTAGACCATTAATATTATTTTTGGTTACTTTTTTTTTTACATAATTGGAGAAATGTTACCCACAGAATAGCTCAAAGTTGTTAAGGCAATGTTGTTGGGCAAATTTTAGCCCTTTTTTTAAAGTGCCGTAAACTATCAAGTTGTTTGATCTACATATGAATATAAAATCTCGTCAGGATCTGAGAAAAGCTTGTCTCCCATTTTTATAGTGTTGTTCATAATATTTATTTTGGAAAATGATGGGTTCTTAAAGAGCTTTTTTGGCCAGTTACCAAGTTGCCATAATGGCTCAAACATTAAAAATCGTTGCTTAATCATTTAGTAAACTTTATATAGGCCTACCTGGTTTTGGGCTTAAAATCTGAAATGGGCATACAGATATACATGTACGTCTATATTATGCAATTATTATAACTACATACATATGGTAGACTGCTTATGCGGAGCAGTGGCATATCAGGACCTTGGCTTCAGGGGGCAAAACATCGGGAGCCAATGGTGATCCAGAAAAAAAAACACACCAAAAAAACCATCCTTTTTCAGGCCCTAATTTTACGTAAGAAGGATAGGGGCGTGGATAGGATGTCCATTTTTCTTTCACCGATCTATTCATAATTTGCAAATTATGCTCTTGATATCGTTTTGTTGTTGTTGTTGTTTTTGTTTTTGTTTTTGTTTTTGTTTGGTGTTGTTGTTGTTGTTTTGTTTTTGTTTTTTTTTTGGGGGGGGGGTTTGTTTGGGGGGGTTTTTTGTGAGTGTCATACAGAAAAATGAGTCATTGATATTTGTGAGCAAGCAAAGCCTCGTTGCGTTTTCAAAGAAAGTACCAGTTGAACAGGTTTATATTAAGTTCATGACTAAACTATTGATTTTTATGTTTGAAGATAGTGCAGATTTTACTTCAATGTATGATATAAGCGAGGCGTTCAAATTCGTGCTGTTTGGCTTTATGCTACACTTGTCACAATAATAGATTTGCCTACCTTTTTTAGGGTTGGCTTCAAAACGTCTCCTTTTGCTTTGCGAGGTCGCATTGCAAAACAAATTTGAAAGAAAAAAAATCCTCAGTTTTAAAAGCATTTGGTTACAATTCCCTTTGAAATAAATGTTTCATAATGGTTGAAAGAGTCAGCTTTCATTATTATTTTTCGTGGTTGAAAATCTGTCAGGGCTCTTAGCACCTTTTTAGGATTTTTTCTCATAGTTCCCCCCCCCCCCCCGCTTTTTCGCTCTCGCTTTTTTTTTTTTTTTTTTTTTGGTTGGCGTTTTGCTTGTTTGTTTGTTTTTTGGGGGCGACCTCCCCACCGCCCCCCCCCCTCCGGCTACGCGCCTGGTTTGCCGAGGTGATAAACAGGGTTTTTCGATATGCAGAGTTATTGTAAATTTACCACGAGTGGGCGCTAAAGAGAAGAGGATAGATTAAATGGAAAAAAAAAACAACAACAACAACAACAAACAAACAAAGAGATACATGAGAAAGGAGAAGAGGATAGAATAAAGGAAAAACAAAGAAATACATACGGAAAGAGAAGATGATATATATAAAAGAGAAATCAAAGAAATACATAAAGAGAAGTGGATAGATTAAATGAAGAAAAAAAAAACACCAAAGAAATACACGAGGAAGGAGAAGAGGATTATTAAAGGAAAATTTTAATCTATTTTAAATCTATCCTGTTCTCTTTCCTTATGTATTTCTTTTGGTCCCCCCCCCCCCCTCCCCCCGTTAAAGCAAAATCCATGTCATTTTCACCAAACTTTGCATGCAGTTACTTTGGCCCATGGGAAGCCCAAATACGCGAAGAAAATTAAAGGTCTATGTGCTTTTTTTTCTTTTTCTATGGGACTCAGAAGTTTATCATGATTGGATGCGAGGTAGAATGAAGTCATCACATTTTGCCTCAGATAGGCTTCAGAATTCCCCATTATTCTGTCACTTTCATAAAAATTTCCAGATTTGTAGAGAAAGGAGAAAGTTTTTGATAGGGTGTCCATTAAAAAAAAAAAAAAAAAATTACTCGTTTTTGTGCTAGCAGCGCCCTCACGTGGCGAAAGTGGTCAAAAACTTGCAAAAAATCTCGCAAAAACTGGCTGGGAACCTATCTAGGGATTGTATGGGTGCAAACATAACTCTACTGTACATTCAAAACCTATGTCATTTTCATGAAACTTTCCAGATGTTTAGAGGAAGCTTTACTAAAGAAGGAGAAAGTTTTAAAAGGGGAGTCCATGCACTCGTTTTTGTGCTAGCAGCACCCTCACGTTTTGGGCTTAAAATCTGAAATGGGCATAAAGATATACATGTACGTCTATATTATGCAATTATTATAACTACATACATTTGGTAGACTGCTTATGCGGAGCAGTGGCATATCAAATTTAAAAACATTTTTTTCTGTAAAAATTATGTAAACTAGTGTACTACAACTTTTTTTTTTTTTTTTACAGACCAGCATACTCGTATTATACTATAGACGGGAATCGTGCACCGGTAAACAACAGCCGTAAGTCTCTACCATTTGATTTGCCCATGCAGTTTGGTAGTTTTTTGTGTTTTTTTTTTATTGCTGAGATTGCCGATCGAGGGTATGAAATCAAAGTGATATCGTAAATGCTTCATCAGTGTGCACCAAAATGCAAGAGAGAGAGAGAGAGAGAGAGAGAGAGGGGAGGGGGGGGGTCCCAAATTTACGATAATTACCTTCGCTGAGGAGGTGTTAGAAGCACCTAATTCACTTTTTTGTGACTCTAGAAGTGAATTTCGATGATAGTTAACAGAAATGATATTTTTATGTTCAGAGGTTGCAGCTGTTCATAGAAGGACGACCCGCGCGGCCAGACCTGTCCCACGACGCACAGCGTCTTTCCGCGGCCGGGGGGATGCCGATGGTTTACGACCATCTACGACAATCCTACCTGCTACTCAGGTGCCATGTAAGTATTTTTATGAAATAGATCTAATGTATTTTTATAGCGCATTTTCCATTAACATGTTCAAATATGCGCTTTGCAACTATTTCATTAAAGCTACGGTCACAAAGGTTCGTACGAACGCATCTCACTGTTCGTACGAATTCCGGAGTTCGTAGAGATTCGTAGATGGGGCATAGATTCTTACGGCCTTCTTACGAAGTTCGTACGAACGCCGTTCAATTGGCAAGAAAAACTCAAGACCTTCTTGAGAAACGAAGTGATTTTCGGTTACACAATGGCCCTAGAGTTCGTACGTTTTTCGTAAGAATGCCTTGAGTTATTCTTTCGTCAGACTTACGGCAATCTTACGATTTTTATTGTTGCAAGATGGTCGTACGTGCAACTCACGGCACTCTTTAGTCATTCGTAAGAAGATCTTATGAATTTTTGTATAATTTGGCGCTGCCGTGTACTGTCGAAAATTCTGTGACTGTTGAAAGTGTGATACTTTCAAGATGGCAGTATTGCCAAGGAGACTACAAATGCAGCTGTGTACCTACGCCTTACGAGCACCTTTACGAACGCCTTAAAAACGCCAAGAGTCGTTCGTAAGAGCGCCGTACAAATCTCCGTTCATAAGGCGTTCTTAAGGACGCCGTAAGAGCCCTCTATGAACAACTTAAGGCGTTCTTACGATCATCGTAAGAAGTTAAGGCTTCTAGAATTGTCTCTCGACCCTACAAAATCTTACGAAGAGGGGGTTTCGTACGACGTTGAAAATTTTTTTAGACAAGACCATCGACCAGGCTGCGAACTTACGAACGGTCTACGGTCTACGAACGTTGGTTTTGTACGGCCTTTTTGAGAAGATCTTACGAAATGGCCTAAAAATCGTTCGTACGCGCCGTTCGTAGCAGTTTCAGATTTAGATTTTAAATTTTATTTCATTACATTTTCATTTTTCAAAGTATATAACAATAAGTATTATGAATCTGACAATATTCAAAATAATTGACAACACAACTTAGTGCATAAACATTTTTCGATCATTTACAAGCAAAACAAAGTGCATTAAAGTTTGAGTTGTGAGAGAAAAAAAAAAAAAAAAAGTAACATCAATGAAGACTACTTAAGATTAATTTTATGAAAATGAGAATGAAAACAGAGACCAGCTTTATAGAAGCAGAGCTTGTAGAAGCGCTGGTCCCTGGCAAAAAGATGAAGCATGAATACAGTACATAAAAAGAACTAGACTGGGCAATCATGCATAAAATGCCCAATAAAAGGGAAGAAAGAAGAAGACAGATACATGGCCTTGGAAAGCAAATAAATTATAGACATAACACACTTGCTATCGAAGAGAAAGCACTGAGAAATATTGTAAACACAAAAAGCTGGAAATAGTAATAGGAAAATAGTAAAGTTTTAAAGAAGTAAACTTTACAAAAGACGGAACAAGAGTGACAAAGTGACAGGTGGGGGTTAGGACGGGAGGGTGGGAAAGGGACAAGATCTTGAAGGTTTCATTTCGTCTATAGATTTTGCTACACAGGTAAACAACAGTCGTCATCAGGATCACTGAGGGATCAATGTTCATAAAAAGCAATTAGTGATTTTTTCAATTTACGTTTAAGCGTACTTAAACTTATACTGTCTCGTATATTTAAAAGGAGGGAATTCCAAAATTTAGGAGCAGTAAATGAAAAAGTATTCTGGGTTAATGCTGTACGAGTTCTTGGCAAGTGATACAGATTTATTTGTCTAGTGGGATAATGATGGATTTCGTTATTTACTGTAAATATATTATTGAAGACAGTGGGGAATTCGTGGTTATGATACTGAAACATAAGTACAGCAAGATTGAGGCGATAAATATCATAAATTTTTAGTACATTATTAGAGTGAAACAGACCATCTGTGTGGTTCTTAAATTTGTGACCGAGGCTTAACAGAACAGGTCGGTTTGAAATGTTTTTGAATGTATTGAGATATGGCTGGTTGCGGAGAATAAGGGGCAGCTAGCAGTTAAGAAGAACTTTGAGTTTGTCGTAAGTTTGGGAAGAATCTTGGTATAGAGTTGAGCATGATGCCGTGAAGAGCGGATCGGAGGGAGTGCCGGGGAATGTTGGCTGATGGTAATGAGTTCAAATAGGTATGTACATGTAGGGAGAAGCTAGACAATGGTCATGGATACATTTTAAGGTCTGAGTTATATCACTTTGTTTAGGGCCTTCGCCGCCGCGTCTCAATCTTGAGGTACTTTTGAGTATGTTATTAATGTCTAGGCAAGACAGAATGGGGTGAGATTTATTGAAGCATTTCAAACTAAACGACCTGCTTCATCACAGGCACAGCAAGGGGGTACCACAAGGTGACCACATGGCTAGGCTCCCCCCCCCCCCCCTGTTCATTTAATAATTAAAAAAAATATTAATAATAAAGAAGATTTCGTACAAAAACAAATGGTGGTCTGTACTTGAAGTACAGCCCAAAGCTGCCGGACCGAAGTTCACAATCTCATTCGCATAGCAAGACAACACTTGGCGTTGCCTTGTTTTACTACCAGGGTGAACTGGGACACTTTATCCACTTCACTCCACTGTACTATACCCCATCCAAGTACCTCTTATTAAATAATTATTTGCATAAAAATAATATGGTATCAAATACCTTATTTTGTAGCCCATTAATAGTAGTATTTACTAAATATGAATTGAATGGAGAGGCTGCTGTGAATACGAAGTTTCAAAGCAGAAAGAACCAAATCACGATGAATGTCCCACTTCACCCTCATCCTGTTACCTTGGCCTTCGTGAGGACATGACAACGACAAACCGTGCAATATAGAGGCAATGTGTTGGTTGCCCAACGCACACCGATATTGCTTGCTTGGGACGAAACATCTATCATGTCTATTGCAGTACAGCCCACGAGACAGACAGCCCACAAAACCCGGTCTCGTGGGTTGTCGGTCTACTGGGATGACCCTGTATTTGCTTTCCATTCTATATTGCCGCTTCTTTTTCATATGGCATCTTTCACATTCAGGGATCAAAGCTAACTATATGCATTCATATTTGAATCCGATTTTGTAACATACTTTCTTGTGCTCTGCTATAACAGCCATTGGGGAGTATGGTTACTGCCAGGCTTGGGGTCAGCAGCACTACCGATCCTTTGATGGCTCGATCTTCAGCTTCCATGGGGCATGTACCTATACCCTGGTCACCGATTGCCTCGACTTCTCTTTCCATATTTACGTCGAGAACGACCACAACTGTCAGGAAGGCAGGAACGACACATGTTCCAGGTGGGCAAAGCCTAAAGGATTATGTACAATGTATATGCAATTCTAGAAAAGTCAAGAAACTTCACACATTGTGTATCGTTTATCTACTTACTTTCCAAATACTTTTGAAATAGGGCCTGCTGTTGGGTCTCTTTAAAGAGGACGCTCCACATCTGCCTGTCATTTTCGTCTTGCCTGCGTAAGCGGAAGCGAGACATAGGCGCCGCTTTTCCGACTGCGGCGGCGGCGATGGCGCAGCAGAGTCAAAAATTTGGAAACGCTCTCTTTTCAAAATTATTTGTTCAATTTCATTGAAACTTGCACACAAGGGTTGTAGATAAAACAAATATTCATGAGCACTACAAATACAGTTTTTGCATAACTTGAATACAGAAATTTGTTTCGAGAAAAATTTCTCTCTATATAGTTTGTATTTCAGAGGGGAATAAAGCTTTAAAGAGGGAAGGAGTGTAGTGATGCAGACTATATGCGGATCTTATGCAGATTAGGGATTAGCATAGACTAGGGCAGATGTCAACTTCCGCATTATGCATGTTATGTAATCCCACGTTTGAGCTATACAGACAGTAAAAGTACCGGAACCGTGTTTCTTGGCCTGAACCGAGTGAGTTTGTGAGGTTGTGCGAACGTAGTATAAGACACTACAGATTGTAACCAAACTAGGTAGGAATCATTCTCTTAGGGGAAGGAGACCTCCAGTTGTTCCAATATAGTAGATTTACATATATTCTTCAATGGTTCTGATCGAGGGGCAGTACCCCAAAAGTGTCCCAATGTACACATATGTACACATATTCTGCATGCTTCTTTTTTAAAACACACAGCTCGATTTTGAATAAGCTTCAGAATCCAATAAATCTTAGGTAAAGGAGATATAGGTTGTACAAATGGGGTACCTGGCCCAGACGGGGGCTCAGGGGCATCACCCCCTAAGTGCCCCAACCTTTGATTTTTCACCAAATGAAAATGCTGCCCTGATGATTCCGCAATGCAGGCAAGACTGCCCTGGGCATTTCTCTTGTTTATTCATTAGGCGTTAAAAGAAATGACCGAAAACAATGTCGGCATGGCCATGCACATGCAAAAGATTTCATTCTTGGTCAGTGTTATACAATATTCCTATTTTTTTAATAATGGCAACTGCAACTATTTACAAAAATGACTGCTTGGTATATTCATAGCCTTTTGTCTATAGTACTGCTTTTAATGTCCACTGTCTACATTGCTTACCAGATCTGTGTTGATTGACAACGGTAACCCTTCCACCCTGGTCTACCTTCGACCCGGTGGTATCGTCTTCTATCAGGACACGGAGCTCTCCCTCCCAACCAAGGCAGGTGGATTGGTCCTGGAGCGCATCGCTCGCTACACCTTAGCAACCAGTGGATTGGGCTTCAGTATCCTTTACGACGGCAGGGAGGGTATCACAGTCTACATCACCTCTGAATCACTGAATGGCAATACATGTGGTCTCTGCGGAGTGTTTGATAACGATCGAAACAATGACTTCCAAACACCCAGTGGCACGGTCACTGATGATGTCTACAATTTTGGTCTCTCCTGGAAGGGGACTGATGAAAGGGGTAAGACCAGCCAGTTGTGTACAGCTCCCAATTTTTTCATTAGATTGCAGCTCCTTCTTTGATATAAATACCCTACATTTAATGTAAATTTGAAGAAGAAAAAAATTCTCTCCCATTTAGAAACTTGCAGGCTTTGTTGAGGAGATTTCGTAACCTGCTTCACATTAATCACAGTTAATAATTCATATTTATCCTGAGTTGAAATCCTTTGCAATTCTTGTAACAAACGTATGAAAATTTCCTGATTTTATTGACAAATCCAAAACATTATCCAAACCACACGGCATTACATGTAAGTGCCCTCCCTGCTATCGGCATTTGCCATTCTCCATTCTCCATCAAACCAGGTAACCAGTGGGGATAAATTCCTTAGAGTGCCTGAGGGTCTTATCAGGCTATCTCGGCTACAACCGGTGTAATAGCTAGTATTGCAGCTCTTATCACTATTGATGTTTATTATTATTATTATTATTATTATTATTATTATTATTATTATTATTATTATTATTATTATTATTGTTATAATTATTATTATCATTATATTATCATATTATTATTATTATTATCCTTATTATTGTTATCATATTATTACCATCATTATATTATTATTATTATTATTATTATTATTATTATTATCATTATTATTATATACATGCTCAGATCCAAGTTATTGCCCGGATGGTCCAGCGGTCTCTGTAAGATGCACACAATTCTCCAGCTTTGAATCAGAAGAGTTAGAGCAGAAAGCTCGATTCGCTGAGTCTGAGTGTGCTCAACTTCTTCATGGTACCTTCATGGCTTGCCATCAGGTTAGTCATGTGTATGTGCCACCTTCAAACCAACGCGAGTGAAATTGTCCAATCAGAAAGCTTTATGCAAAAAGTATTTGTGTGGTCTTTTAGTAGTTCTGATTTAATTGATATATGGGCATATCTGAAAAATAAATGAAAATCTTGGAATTACATATACCTAAAAACAGACTTAGGCTACACAGGCAAATAAAGCAACATAAGATAACTTGCACCTAAATAAAGTGGTAAAATGTTGGAATGATCTTGTCCGCATACAACCTAACCGCTGCATGTATTAGTGCCGGGTTTAGTGAGGGTTTCGTTCTGCACCCCCTTCTCCATTTAGTAACCCAATCGGAATACGTAATTACACAAGAAAAAATGCCACTTAAGTATTCAACTTTAGGGCATGGTGCCTTCCCCCCTCCCCCCCCCCCCCCCCGTATACAAAATCCTTGATACGCCCCTGGTTTGTATGTCACTTTAGGTAGTTGATCCTGAGCCATACATAGTTGCTTGCGAAGAGGATGTTTGTTCATGTGGAGGGAACTCAAATGGTGACACGACAGGAAAGGACTGCAAGTGTGCTTCCTTCACGGCCTATACGCAGGAATGTTCCAGACAAGGTTTCCAGGTGACTTGGAGGTCCTCTGAATTCTGCCGTAAGTATAGGTTTTTGCCCATTGCACGTACGTAAGGTGTCATTCTGCATTCTGCTGACGTAATTACGTCAGCGACTGATGTGGTCTATGACACACAATGTGAGAGTGACGTCGTACAAAAGAAAATGAATGTAAAATGAAGAGTGCAAACATGGCATTGGTATAATGGCATATGTACTCAAATGTTGCCTAATAGACTTGGACCCCTTTCACACTCCCTGTTAGACCGCTCCAAGTTAGACCGCTCTAGATCGAGGAACGGTTCTTGAAGAACGGTTTGATTGCTTTCACACTCCGCGCATTTTTTATGTCTCAAATCGCTCAACGAGTCAAAGTGATCTTGTTGATATGGCAGCTCAGGTCAGTGGGTCAATTTTTTCGCGCGGAATTCAAACCGTATACTGCCTGCTAGCGCCTGATGCATTTCCCGCGCAACACACACACACACTCACTTCCAGTTGAAGTACGCTTTAGGATCGCTTTCGCTTTCACACTGCACGGTAGAGCGGTCTAACTAAGAACCGTTCCTCAAGACCATCTCCCGAGGTGGTCTTCTGGGGCGCTCCAGAAGAACGCTTCCTGGACCACTTTAGCATTCACACTCACCTCAGAACCGCTTCTGAGGAACCGTTCTTAGTTAGACCGCTCTAACGAAGTGAGTGTGAATGGGGTCTTGATAGCGCAGGTAATATGCAATCAGAATGACGCCTCGTATGCGATATGCATGCAGCGGGTTCATGTTTATTTTCTCTGCATCTGAGTGATGACCTTGGGTGAATAGAACTGATGTTGTCTTGTGGATTATGTTACTGAACCATGACACAAATTGTCCCCATCTGAAAGCCACACCACACCTTACTGCCGTGAAAGGAGGTGTCAGTATCAGCATGAAAGGGAATAAAAACTAGCAATATTGAGCTTCAAACACAATGTTTTGAGCTTTGTATGTTCATGCAAATGTAGCCTACAGGGCCAGGGGATAAGGTATAAAACAGATTTAGGAACAACATTATTGAAGGTTTTCTGATCATGAACGGGATATTTGGTGTATCGTCAAAGTTTATAGGCTCCACAGAAGTGTAAGGTAGTTGTGTGAATTCCCAACAGAGTAGTGATAATCTTAATATTGTTTACCATGCAGCTTTTCAGTGTCCAGCGGACAAGGTTTACGACCAGTGTGGATCAGCCTGCACCCAAAGGGGCTGTAGCACCGCCATAGCTGACTGCGAGACCGATGAAACAGTAGGCTGTATCGAGGGATGCCACTGTCCCACAGGAACATACCGATCGTTCTCGGGCGAGTGCGTCAGTGCTAGCCAATGCTCCTGCTCCTGGCAGGGGAATGATTATAAGCCAGGGCAGATGATCTCTGATGGATGTAATGAATGGTATGTAGACCCAAGGTCGCTGCAATATTGGTTTGTCCTAATGAAGTATAACATATTTTCCTTTTTTCTTTAAGAAAAGGGAGGTTCAGACAAATAGCAACATTTTCTTCAATTTCTTGTTCCTTGACATCGATTTGAAGGTTCGTATGAGCATAGTTAATGCCGATGACATGGATGATTAAACTTGGCAATTTATGATGATATTTCTTGAAAATCAAAATTGAATTATCCATCCTTGTTCTTATACAAAAATCAGACCTGAACATTTTCAAAAATACTTTTACATTTCATTGTACTTAATACCAATATGTCAATGGTTTCAATTTCAACTTACATTATTGATCATAACATAAATATGTGCTGTTTGTATTGACTCAAAGCAAATGTTCTTTGATTTTCAGTCGATGCGTGGATGGAAAGTGGCAGTGCTCCCAGAATGACTGCGGAGGTATGTGATCACAATCATTCCTATTTACATAGAATTGACAGGAAGGGTGAGGCAGACCAGGACAAACTTTGTTAGATATCACAAAATTCACATTTTCAGTCCACATGAGAATAGTAGATGGAATTAGGCAAAGACATGCATATTGAATCACCATTTTGGAACAAAAAAAACATAATGCACTTTTCACTTTTCTTCATGGATGTTTTCCCATCCCGCTCAGGATCTTTGAACATGTTTTTATGTGTCTTGAAATATTAAAGACTTTTGCACATATATGATAATAAATAAAGAACCAGTGAGTGATTAGGCTGCAATTATTCAGTTGTTCATATGTAAATGAATCATTTCAGATACAGCATACGTCAATATTAAATGAAAATTTAAACACACATTATCCTTTGAAAAAAAGGAAAAGAAAGAAAAGCAGAGAAAGAAATAAAGATAGGAGACAACAAAAATCTTGAATGTAAGAAATGCTCTTCATTCTGAGAGTAGCAATTACTGTATTTTGCCAGGTATATGCCAAGTCAGTGGATATGGCCATTACCACACATTCGACAATTACGACTACGATTTTGCTGGTACCTGCACCTACACCCTAGTCAAGGACTGTTGGAGCTACCGCAACGAGTATGTTGTGAACATTGAGAATGTCGCGTGCGGCATGGAGGGCGCTTCTTGCGTCAAGGCCATTGTTCTTGAAGATGGAATGAATGTAGTGCGCCTGCGCAGAGGTCATGAGGTGCTGATCAATGGACAGGAAGTGACAGAGTTCCCAAAGGTTGCGGGAAACATCTACGTGAACCAGCCCACCATGCATCAGACTGTTGTAAGTGATATCAAGCAGTTAACTCCTTGGTGATATAGTCTCTAAACATTTGACAGACAGAAACTTATCAAATTTTCTTTTGAAAGACCTGTTGCACACGAGGCATCATTTTGATTGCATTATGTGCTATGCTAGTCACACCTGTGAAGGAAATTAGTCCATACGCCAGTAACTCAATACAATATTTTTCATTCACTTCGTGCACTGTATGACTCTCTCTAATGGTAATCCTACATCAGTAAAAGGATTTTTTTTTGGTGCCATTGGCATAGTGTGTGTTTAATTGGGTTTTTACAGACGTGTATCAATCAAATATGATTATTTACATCTGGGACCGACCTTTAACGTCACCATCCGAAAGACGTGAATGAGATACGAACCTGGGTCCGATCAGAGTCATTTTGTAGGCAAGTACAGAGAGCTACCTGCAGTTATATAATATTATAACAAAAATATATTTCGTGAGACAAGCTTTTAAATACGGTCCCTTTTGCATCCATTTCCTTGATACAATTCTTGAAACTTTTGTGAATTTCAAGAAGAAAAAGGAACAACTTTGTCTTTGTCAGAATACGCAATATCAAAATTTGAGAGTATGAACTACCTTTGGCACTGAAATCCTTTTTAAAAAATTATAAAATTGATACACCGTTGAAGCCATGATTATGTTTCTATATTTCGTAAAAAGAGCTAGAAGAGCTATTAATAACGTTTAAACCCCTTTTTCCCGTAGGCTGTGATGTCCAGTGGTTTGACTATTCTGTTTGATGGAAACAACCATGTGGTTGTAATGGTAGATGAAAGGCACCTCAATGCAACCTGCGGTCTCTGTGGTACATACACTAATAACCAACGTGACGATTTCTACACAGAAGCAGGTAAATCATTGCCAGCTAGGCCTCACAATTCATACTAGACTCTAAATCTTGAGCTGAAGTTTTACTCATCTTGGAAGTGGGATTCATCTTTTTACCTAAAATCATTATTTTGCTCATTTATTACTTTGTATATTGAAAAGTTGGAAATCAATGTCTTTAAATTGAAAAATTGAATTGAATTGAAAGTATGTAAGTATCGCCCTCCTCATGATGTAGCTGACATTCAAAATGCACCACATTTTGAAACACTTTTGATTTTACATTCATACTGGTCTGGTAGGGACATTCAGAGGGGACAAAAGAGACAATGAACAAATCGATCTATCATATGCGTACATGTATGTTGGGTCTGAATTTACTTAAAACAGGGAGAGAGGCCGATATTCAAGGAAGGCCCATCTGATTTGGTATCTGGTCGATAATTGTTTTGCCCACAGTAAATTCTTTCTACATAATAGTAATATTTTCCTCCTTTAGGTGATGTTGAATCTAACCCAGCTTCATTTGCCAACAAGTGGAAGCTTGGTTTATTGTGTTCCGATGCCAGAGATGACCCGGGCACTGATCCATGTGACCTCTACTCCCAGAAAGCTCTCACAGCTGAACTAGAATGTAACAGATTCTACGCAGATACATTTGCAGGTAAGTTATATTGAATTATAGAAAATGCCATCTGTGCCAGAAGATAAAACGTAGTACATTGAAGTACTTTGGCCGCGTTTGTAGACATTTGTTGACAATACAGTCTTCCAGTACCTGTCTCAGTTCACCACATGGTTGCCATCTGGAGAACTACAGGGTCAGGCGCGCCAGAAGCAGTTTGGGATTGGGGGGGGGGGCAAACATTCAAGGGGGCTCACCTTTCAAGGGCTCATGTCTTTTCACCCCTAAAAAAACACACACGCTTTCCCACCCTCTCACAACAATACAGATCCTACTGCTAAATCAAAATTTTACTCAAAAATTATCTGACAAGCATTTTTGGGGTGTATTTTTACTCGAAAATTCTCTGACAAGCAAAAAAAAAAAAAAAAAAAAGGTTATCAGCATTTTTGGGGTGTATTTTTACTGGAAAATTCTCTGACAAGCAAAAAAAAAACAACAGAATTATGCTAAAATTCTGCTAAATTTTTGTCAAATTATGCTAAAGCGGTCAAAATTCTGCCAGAAAGCAGAATTCTGCCAACTCTGGCAACCTTGCATCTAATACAAAACCTCCACTACGTTCAAGTTTAAAGTTTGAATGCTTTATCTGTCTTCAGTGATCTCCATGAATACGAAAAATGAATACAAAGGCTTGCTTACAATTACGTAATAAAGCAATCAAGCTTTTAATAGAAACACGATTTTTACTCCTTTACTACTGATTTTTTTTTTTATGCGGGGGGGGGCTTTTTTTTTTGGGGGGGGGCAAAAATGCATTTCCCCCCTCACTTTTTCTTTTGGGGGGGCGACCGCCCCCTGCCCCCCCCCCCCCCCCCCACTTCCAGCGCCTATGTACAGGGTCACAGAAGGTCAGCCATGACCACGAAGATGACGACTTCAGAATATTTGCATTTTTTTGTAAGCTATGATTAATAAACCTTTTGGGTGTTGTTCTTCACCCCCTCCCCCCCCCCCCACCCACACCTCTCCAATTCCCCATACCCAGGATGAAACGACGCAGCTTATATTTTCGACGTAATATCTTCAATTTCTTTTTTTCTTTTTTTTTTTTTTTTTTGGTCTGACTTTAGCTTGCCGTCAACATGTTGATCCAGAAGTATTTTACGAATCTTGCCGACGTGACGTATGTAACTGCGAGACCGGAGACACCTGCAAATGTGAGATTTTTGCAATGTATGCAAGCCAGTGCGCACAGAAAGGTGTGATTGTCAACTGGCGACCAAATACCCCTGGCTGTGGTGAGTCTGTTAGGTTGAGAAATATGTAATGATTCTAGCTACCAAATGGTTTATCGAGATTTTTTCTAGAGATCGTGTTTTAATTAACCGACCATTAGAGCCATATTTATTCTCTTATGTTTTGCTAAATTTATGGCTACTATAGTTAGATTTGCTTGCTACACACTTCATTTATCATCGTCTATTTTGGTACTTCTAACAGATTGGAAGCCTACTGTTGCAATTATGAATGCTCGGGCTAGATATGTTTTGGTCTGTAGATGTGTTGGGGTCTAGTGGATAAGTCTCCGGTCTTTAAACTGCAATGTATGGGGTTCAAATCCCTACCGCAGCACTAACGTCCTTTGGCAAGACATTAATCTACGTTTGCCACACTCGATGCAGGTGTAGTGAGTGGGTACCTGGTATTATTTATTCCTTGAATGCACCGAGTGCTACAGTTACCTTAGCTGAAGCTGGGGTAATAATATCTCAAGAGTTTTAGAAGCGCATAGAGACGTTATATCATGTGATATGCACTATATACAAGAACCAGATAATTATATTATTATGATTATCATCATTATTATTATAATAATAATATTAATAAAAATTATTATTATTATTACTATTATCATCATCATCTTTATAATCCCCTTGCCGACGAAGTCGGAGAGGGATATAGTAATGCTGCCGCCCGTCCGTCCGTAACAAATCTGGTTTCCGTTCGAAAACTTTAGTAATGTTCGACGGATTTTAATGAAATTTGATATGAAAATACATGGTATCAAAATACAGATTAAGTTAGATTTCAGAGTATGTAGGTCAAAGGTCTAAGTTCATAGCTCATTAAATAAGCGAAAATAGCTCAAAATCTGGTTTCCTTTCGATAACTTTAGTAATGTTTGACGGATTTTAATGAATTTGATATGAAGGTTCATGGTATCAAAATACAGCCTAAGTTCGATTTAGGAGTACGTAGGTTAAAGGTCAAAGGTCATAGCTCATTAGATATGCAAAAATAGCTAAATGTCTGGTTTCCGTTCGATGACTGTAGTAATGTTTGACAGATTTTAATGAAATTTGGTAAAAAGTTACATGGTATGAAGGTATAGTCTAAGTTTGAGTATGTCATAGCTCATTAAATATGCGAAAATAAATTTGCGAAAATGTGGTTTCCGTTCGATAACTTTAGTACTATTTGACGGATTTTAATGAAATTTGGTATGAAGGTAGATAGTATGAAAATACAGCCCAAGTTTGATTTCGGAGTAAGTAGGTCAAAGGTCGTAGCTCATTAAATATGCGAAAATAGCTAAAAATATTGTTTCCATTCGATAACTTTAGACAATGTTTGACGGATTTTAACGAAAGTTGGTAAGAAAGTACATGGTAGGAAGATATAGCCCAAGTTTGATTTCGGAGTATGTAGGTCAAAGGTCAAAGTTCAAAGCGCATTAGATATGCGAAAATAGCTAATTATATATGCGAAAATGTTGTTTCCATTTGATAATTTAAGTAATGTTGTTGAATATGTAAGTCAAACTAATTTGCCTAGTAATATGATAGTAATATACATGCCTAGTAATATGATAGTAATATACATGTAATGGTAGGCCTATAGTCTAATGGAAGTAACTTGTTCTGACGTATATAGGCCATTTGTACCCGGCGAGCGGATACTACGCTTTTGCGTTGCCCTTGTTATTATTATTATTGGTATTATCATTATCATTATTATTGTTATAATCATTATTATTGTTATCATTAGTATTACTATTTTTATTATTATTATCATCATCATTATTATAATTATTACTATCATTATAGTTATAATTATTATTATTATTATTATTATTATTATTATTATTAATATTATTATTATTATTATTATTATTATTATTATTATTATTATTATTATTTTATTATTATTATCGTCATCATCATTAGAACCAAGTTACCATTCCTTCAATATCTTCTTCTGATCTACTTCAAACTTCATTAGGAATCAGCTGTGAGGGTAGTCTTGTGTATAGCCCTTGTCACCCCATGTGTGAAACTTCTTGCCAAGCGCTCTCATCCTATTCGGTCTGTGATGATACCTGTATAGAAGGCTGTGCATGCCCACTTGGTTCCATTCTGGCTTCCGACGGCTCATGCGTGTCTCCAGATAACTGCGGCTGTAAAGATCCAGACACCGGTGAGACTTATGCATCGGGAGAGTTGATCGAGAAGGGATGTGGTTCATGGTAAGTGAATCATCATTACATCTTTACAGATAAAGTTGAGTTCTGGTCATGCAATTACATTGTGAAAGAAACGGTCTCGAAGCAACTGGGAAAGGTTGATCATGTCTGTACTGTGAGGTTTTGCAATCATAAAACTGATAAGAAATTGACCCAATCTGTAGCTTAGCGAAATGTCGTGCGGCGTAAAAACGCGGGAAATACCAATATGACAAAATTATTCTAAATCAAAATTTTATTTTATAGAGGCAGAACCAATATTAGAATGTAGAATTAGTATATACCTCTTTAAACACTTTTAAGCAAAATAAAATGAAGACTTTTATTCAGATATGTCTAATTCTCATTTTAGAAGCACAGACAAAACTAGCAATTTTCCTCTTTGCGTCTTTTCCCGCGTCTTTATGCACCATTACGTTTTGCTGAGCTACCTCACTGAAAAGTACGTGCACTGCACACAGAAATCAAATGGGTATATGGGACAGCGCAAAACTGTTGCATAAATGTTCGGCTCGAACACTACAGCTATTTTTCGTCGTATATCGAATAGGGCGTTTGATGAGCAATCCTTTCCAGGGGAAATTCCTTCTATGATGTTCTTCCAAACTAACATGAAAAGAATGAGAAAGTTCGCAAATTATTTTTCACCTTTACCAAAACTCAACCTTCTCTTTAACTCTTTATTTGACATGTATCGAAACCCTTAAAGGGGGTACCCAATGCTGAAACAATGTTAGTTCATTTAAAAGATCATGATTTTATTAGAAGAAAATCATCTGCCTTAAAAAAAAATTAGAATTCGTGTTGCCAGAAAATCCCCGAAATATGGTAAGATTTCAGGATATTTTGGCCCCTCAGCTGTGTCCCAATTTCAGCTAGGTAACCACAATGACGTCAAAGTGGTTACCTTGTCGCGCAATTATAGCAAAATGCGCGCAAGGCGTAATGCATTTTGTACAGTCTAGCGCGCAACACATCTGCAATACGCGAACCTGGGTAACCACTTTGACGTCATTGTGGTTACCTAGCTGAAATTGAGACACAGCTGAGGGGCCAAAATATCCTGAAGTCTTACCATATTTCGGGGATTTTTCTGGCAACACGAATTTTTAAAAAACTTAAGGCAGATGATTTTCTTCTAATAAAATCATGATCTTTTAAATGAACTAACATTGTTTCAGCATTGGGTACCCCCTTTAACTGCTACATTGTTTTGAGTATAATATACATGTACACAGTACATGTGCCAAAAGTCGACTGTGGCAGTCCCCTGTTTGTTCCATTGGTCAACCAAAGCCAGTAAATAGTTAAGGAGATCACATCAAAACCTCACAGTAACTTTTCATCGTAAAATGAATCATCCATACAACTCGACCATATTAATATTTTAACAAATATCCTTAGCTCTACTGCATCGTCAAGTCTAAATATTGCACAGCGTAAATCAAGAAAATAATTTGGAATAATTATTTTGTGGATTGCAACCAAGTGATGTAAACTGAACTACAAGGTAACTTGAAATTGTACATAAACTAGAGGGTAACAGTCGGTGCCAAGATAAAATGGAAAACAAAATATCTCAGTATAAGAAACCTTTTACCTCTTCGATAAAGCTATCCAAGGAACTAAAGATTATATACCCTTTCAGCATTTGTGACTCTGGATCATGGGCCTGTGAGGAGTTGGACTGTCCTGTGAGTACCTGCCTCGCCAATGAAGTGTACGTCCCGTGCGTCAGCCCCTGTGTTAAGACCTGCGCCAACATGCACGAATTTGAAGGTTGCTCCGCCGCCACGTGCTACGGTGGTTGTGTGTGTGATGAAGATTTTGTCTGGAATGGAACTCAGTGTGTGGTGCCTACCAGTTGTCCCTGCGGCCATGGAGGTCAAAGCTATCCGGAAGGCTACACAATCAAGACAGATGAATGCCATTCATGGTAAGACAAGCAGTCAATTTTCTGTGGATTCACCTTTGATTCCTCACTAGACTACCACTATTACTGCCTTACTTTGACAAAAGGAAACATCTCTGAAATAGCACCAATTTCATATTTTTCTCATTAAAAAAACACAGAAATTTTTTTCCATACATTTAAGTTCGGCTTATAATGTAAGACATGGACAGGCCTTCCTAAGTAAATGCTCAATGTACCCTGATAATATATTGGGGTATGTAGATCAAAAGTCAAAGGTCATAGGTCAGTTTCTGAAATTTCAGGTGTTAGCCTTGTTAACGCGATATCTCAAGAACCATTCTAGGAATGAACTTCAAATGTAGTACTTTTATGTATCACCATGGGAAGACGATCTGATTAGATTTTGGGATACGTATGCCAAAGGTCAAAGGTCACAAAGATCAGTACTGAAATTTCAGTTTTTAGCCTCTTTATAACGAGACATCTCGAGAACATCTCGATTTGAGGTATGAACTTCAAATTGAGTACTAATATGCATCATTGTCAGTGTAGTAAAATCACGCAAAACCGTTATAACGCAAACCCGTAATGATTTGACGTCAAAATAGGTTATCACTTACCAGGAGATCACTCTCTGCGCTGCACTGTGCAAGAGAATTTGAACGCAAGCCCTATGTGAATGGAGAAAGCATGAACGATTCCAAGATGCGTTCTCAATCTTTAAATTCACAGGGACGGCTTAAAAAGCAAAGGGACGGCTGCAAACTACGATACTTTTGAAGACAAGTCTTTACTTGATCAATCTATCGCCCCCGAATTTTTTTCCCCATGGCGTTTTGCTATAAATCAATCAAAATCATAGTATTCATCTTTTGCAAGCAACTGAAAAGAACGCTTGATAGATGTAATGGCAGTCGTTGTTTGTCCAATATCCATGTGTGCATGATGACCAACACGGCTGGCGTGGCAGCAGTACTATATTATTTCTTTTTTTTTTCTTCTCTCTATCTTCATTATTTCCTAATGTATTTCTTTGTTTTTCTTCACTCTATCTTCTTTTAATTTCTTTATGTATTTGTTTGTTTTTCTTCTCTCTGTCTTCCTTTTTCCTTATGTATTTCTTTGTTTTTCTTATCTCTATTTTCTTGTTTTCCTTATGTATTTCTTTGTTTTTCTTCTCTCTGGCTTCCTTTTTCCTTATGTATTTCTTTGTTTTTCTTCTCTCTGGCTTCCTTTTTCCTTATATATTTCTTTGTTTTTCATTCTCTCATCTTATTTTCTATTTCTTGATGTATTTTTTTGTTTTTCTTCTTTCTATCTTCTTATGATTTCTTTATGTATTTCTTTGTTTTTCTTCTTTTTATCTTCTTTTGATTTCTTTATGTATTTCTTTGTTTTTCCTTCCATCTTCTTTTTTTCCTTATGTATTACTTTGTTTTTCTTCGCTCTTCTTTTTTCCTTATGTATTTCTTTGTTTTCTTCTCTCCGTCTTCCTTTTTCCTTATGTATTTCTTTGTTTTTCTTCGCTCTTCTTTTTCCTTATGTATTTGTTTGTTTTCTTCTGTCTTCCTTTATTCTTTATATATTCTTTTGTTTTTCTTCGCTCTTCTTTTTTGTCCCCGCCGAACGAAGTTCGCGAGGGGACTATGAAACGGGCTCCGTACGTGTGTGCGTGTGTGTGTGTGTGTGTGTGTGTGTGTGTGTGTGTGTGTGTGTGTGTATGTGCGCCCATTTAAAGCGATGACATAGGCATGAACTTTACATTCGGACCGATGACACACAGCGAACCGATGACGTCATCGGTTTGCAGACCTGCGCAGTTAGACCCAAATTACATGCTTTTGCATATAGGGGTAGGTCATCAGTTAGTGTTACGCGAACAAGTCGTCGGTTGTATAGAAAAATTTCAGACGGGTCATCGGTTATGCGGTTGAATTCTATACACACAGGTCATCGGTTATGCGGTCAAATTCTAGGTTGTAAAAGATGTCATCGGTTATTATGCGCGCACAGGTATGGGTGTGTCCGTCCGTCCGTCCGTCCGTCTGTCCGTGTGTGCTCAAATGTTAGAAAATGCTACTTCTCCGTCATTTCTTGGCCGATTTTGATTCCGATTGTTTCATCTGATAGGGCTGGGTGGGGGCTTCCAAACTTCTACACAGAATTTTGAAATTCATTAATTATGCAAATTTATGCAAGTTTATTCAAAATCGACGAAAAATGCTACTTCTCCTCTATTTCACATCGGATTTTGATTCCGATTGTTTTATCTGATAGGGCTGGGTGGGGGCTTCCAAACTTCTACACAGAATTTTGAAATTCATTATTCATGCAAATTTATGCAAATTTATTCAAAATGGCTGAAGGTTCATAATGTTTTCATGTTTTATATTTCAGTTGTATACATGCATTGTTGGTATTCTCTTCTTTTGCATGCAGTAACATTATTATTTTATTCACTAAAGTTTTTCACTGAAGTTTTAAGGTTCAGGCTAGTTAATTTCCACAGATCTGCACTTCCGGCGGGGACATTTATTACGCATTGCGTAATTTACTCATTCACTTGTTTTACGTCACTCTATCTTCTTTTAATTTCTTTATGTATTTCTTTGTTTTTCTTCTCTATATCTTGTTTATATTTCTTTATGTATTTCTCTGTTTTTCTTCTCTCTGTCTTCCTTTATTCTTTATGTATTCCTTTGTTTTTCTTCTCTCTGCCTTCCTTTTTTCCTTATGTATTTCTTTGTTTTTCTTCTATCTTCTTTTTTCGTTATGTATTTCTTTGATTTTCTTCGCTTATCTTTTTTCATTATGTATTACTTTGTTTATATTCTCCACGTCTTTTTATTTATTTATTTATTCATTTGTTTTTCTTCTCTCTGTCTTCCTTTTCCTTATGTATTTCTTTGTTTTTCTTCTGTCTTCCTTTTCAGTATGCACGACCCTTACGTCAAATACGGGCGAACGACTAATAAGAGACTAGGAAAATCGCTGGAACGTTCGACCTTGCGGTGCGGGGCTTACGTAACAATCAGCAAATATAACGCTAAACCGTTATAACGGTTTCGCGTGATTTTAATACACTGATTGTAGTAAGACAAACTGATAATATTTTGGGGTATATAAGTAGGTCAAAGGTCGAAGGTCACAGAGGTCATTTACAATGAAATTTCAGGTTTTTAACCTCCTCATTGCAATATCTCCTGAATAATTTGAGCCATTAACTTCAAACTCGGTACTAGTATGCGTCACCATACTGAGACGAACTGATTAGATTTTTGTGTACGTAGGTCAAAGGTCATAGAGGTCAATGTGTATGAAAATAAAGATTTGTTAGTTTTGTTATCACCATATCTCAACTATTTTGTGTACATGACTAGAAGATAAAGCAATCGGACTTTTGGTTTGTTAGGTCAAAGGTCAAAGGTCAAAGAAGTGAATTAACATGTAATTGTAGGATTCTTATTCTGGTTATCACAATATTTCTAGATGAGTTTGAGTCATGAACTTAACTGAATTTAGGCCTAGGCATATAGGAGACGCAGTCGGATTCATCTTCTTCTGTTTTCAAGTGTTTTTCTTTTAATTTTTGACAATTTTCAGATGAGAGTTGCTTCCTTTTGTCAAAGTAGGCAACATAGCCCTCTCGCTGATTACCTCCAAGACAGACAAGTGACGTAGCTATGGGGGAGGGGGACGAGGGAGCACATTTCCCCAATTAAATCGAAAGTCGAATACAAGAAAAAAAATGAGAGAGAAAGAGAGAGATCAAGAGAGAGAAAGCGAGAGGGGGAAAGGGAAGTGTAAAGGAAGATGACGTGAAATCTACCACATCCTTTCCTTGGTACAACGCGTTTCATCCACCCAGTAAGATTGATGTCACCCCAAACATGCCAGTCCTCCTCCCCCCTCCCCCTCAGTGTCGCGACCCACGCTACGCCATTGTCTCTGACAATTACTCCTGGATAAGTAATCTACCGGGTGATATTTGACTAGGTACATTTTCTCGTGGTTATTACTCTAGAATCCATTTTTCATACAGCACCTTTCCAGGTCTACCTTTCATAGGAAGATGGGTCTTTCCACATTGTTAACAATATTGTCACCTAACCAATCCTAACAAAACAAGAAACTGCTGAGATGAATACATTCTATTATGATGATGACCTAATCATACACTTTCAAATTAAATTTGAATTGTGTTGATCAGATTTTCAAAATAAAAAATATCACTATTCATATATTTCTAGAGAAAGAGTGGCAACTTATCCCATCTGTTAATAATTTATTTTACATTTTTCGAAATTTTATTCTTTGGCTTAATTGTACACAATTATTTTGGAATATTTAATTATCTTGTAGTGTAATTAAAGATCAATTTCTCCATGTCTGTATACTTACTTTTCTCTCGGTGTGTATTTTCCGAAAAGAAGTAGAAAACACAAGGCTTTATAAGCATTACCTTACTTTGTTTATCACAAGTACACCGCTCAAGGTTTATTTTCATTGTTTAATGCCCATATTACACCATCCACTGATCTTTACAAGTTATGAATTTGAAGTTCGTTAGTACCTTACTTAAACATAAACATTTTTTTCATTATTATTTTTAATCAACAGCACATGTACTAATAACAGATGGCAGTGTCGGGATAACAACTGTTATGGTAGGTTATAATTACAATCCTTTTTCAAGCTTTAACCCATTGGCTACTGGACCCAGATGGTCTCTGTATTAAGTCTATGAGAATGAGATTATTCATATTGAAAAGAGTAGATGGGATGCTGCTCGTACCATGGTAATATGAAGAGTAATTGCGATGTATTAATATTACGACACAATAAGGTCTGATATTTTGGCACATCTCGCGTCAGGGCCAAACCAGTAATGCTGGCAGGTTATGGGACTGAAACCGCGGGGCACACCAGATACGCTGTCACACCAGCACATGCACATAGCACTTTCTTCAGATCACAAAACTTGGCATATGTACATGTCCACAAAATGAAATACGAGGGAAGCATATCTACAGCGCATCTAAGATGCATTCCGCTCCTTGCTAATTACCGGTATTAATATCTTCATATATTTGCAAACAAAATTTTGAGATACTTAGAGATTAGTTTAGAAATACTAAGAGAGGAGCAGTGGTTATCATTTGATTTTTGCTAGGTGTCAGAAATATAAGTAAGATTATAAATCTATGTTGCTCTATTTGTGTCAACCAGTTACAAACACTGAAGGATTATCTATAGATGGTAGTACAAATGATGGTCATTCTTTATTTAAGCTTTGGAAAAAATTGGGAGAAAATTGGGCTGAAATCTCTCCTTTTTACACAGAGGATTTTTACTACCTAAGCTGATACTTTATTTCTAACCGAGTCTTAAAACACCTACTATTTTCAGGAGTGTGTACGGCATGGGGAGATCCTCATTACAAGTCTTTCGATGGTAAACTGTTCGACTTTCAAGGAGACTGTGACTATGTGATGGTAACGGATAGTGTCAGCCGGGATTCTGGGATTCCATTCTTCCACGTAGTCATCGGGAATATTCCATGTGGAACAAGCGGAGTTACCTGCACCAAGTCTATTACCTTCACCATCGGCAAGCAATATTTTTACTTTAAACTGTTACCTTTGACAAAATATAAGCCTACCTGAAAATGTAATCTTGATGAAAACCCTGAACGGAAAATGGAGATAATAGAGATAAACCTAGCGAATGTATAAATGGATAGACATACCCCATGTGCCCAAACTTCACACACTACAATAAATAATGTCATATTATTTGATTGCATATATGGAGTGATTTAGCTAAGATTTTAAAGAGAATAAAGAATTTCTCTATACATGTATTACTTCTTTTTTAGTGCTGAAATTGTTTTGATTTCATCATTTTCATGGTACCGAAAATATGATAAATGAATATTAATCTGTATCTTAACATCATATTAGGCACTGGGAATGGCCAGAATAAACTGCACCTTGTCCGAGACAAACCGGTTCCATCGTCCACCACTTCATTCCAGTTGAGTCGGGTTGGAGCCTACGTCTATGTGCGTACTGATCATGGAATCACATTGATCTGGGATCAGGGAACATGGATCCAGGTCAAACTGGATCCTATCTACAAGGGCAAGGTATGATTTAAATTCATGAAACAGGCTCCTTATTATTTGATATATCGATATTTTGCATATTTAAAAAAAAATGTCTCTCGCTAGGTTGTTGCGGATTGTAAGTGGTTAATTTTGTCATCAATTCAATTCTTTCACGCTTTTTTCCATTACTGTAATCTTGCAAGCAGTTTGTTCAGTTTTGAAATGTATGATGTAGGCCCTACAGATTAACAGTTTTGTCTGTTATTCAGGGTGGAATCACACATTTGCAACATGAATTTTTAAATGTATGATCAATTCAGAATGAATATATTTTGATTACATAAATGAATTGTAGAGTACTGAGATATGACAATGACGACAATGAAAGAAAATTTGATAAGATGCGCCATGTCAACATTCTTGAGATCGCTCAGTTTGTGTTTTGGGGATGAAATTCTTTTTCATCATAATCATGATAATCAGATGGCTTTACATACAAATCAAAAGGGTTGGTCGTACAATTCACTTGTTATACCTTATAATGATGCTTCCCTGTCGAAACCGAATCCAAATAAAGAATAATATAATTTAGGCGTAAATCAATGGACTACATTTCCCATAGATCTGCAAATGTATGCATTTACATTTAAATGATAAGCACAAGACACTGATGCCACAACGGCCGTGTGACTGCAAAACAACGTACGTCGAAGTTTTTATAAAAATTGACTTTTTGTCAAATTTGAATTTATACTAGTACAATCTAACTACCAATGAAATCTTGAAACCCGAATGCCCCCGTCACTGAAATATGGCAACCCCTCCCCAGAAAAAAAACGTTCCAATTTTGCTGGCAAACAACGTAAGCGGCGATACGCAGGCTCCTTCTCAGCACACGCCCGTGGTGTTGACGCCAAAACAACGTAAACGGCAATACGTTGTTTTGCTGTGCTCACTTCTCCAATTTACAGTGTAAGTCGTCACATGAATGTGTGTGTGTGGGTGTGTGGGAGTGTGCGTGGGTGTGTGTGTGTGTGTGTGCCGTGGTCCAGTGGTTTAAGGCGCTTGACTGGAGATGCGAGGATCGGGCGTTCGATCCCCGGCACGGCACTTATGCCCTTGAGCAAGGCATTTTATTTACATTGCTCTTTTATCGTACATCAAGTAAATGAAGTGCTATATAGGTATATTGATACCAGCGTGTGCATGTGTGTTATTTAAAAAAAAAAAAGTGTATGTATTATACATATATATATATATATATATATATATATATATATATGTTGTGTTCGAGCGAACATTTTTCACCCCAGAAACACGGTTTTGAAAGACGTTTAGTTTAAAACACGGTTGTGTTCATGCAATTTTTCGTCGGTCGTAAAAATAAACGTGTTTGAGATCGCCAAACTGAATCGCAGAAGAGGGTGCGTTTTGTAACACATTTCTGCCAGAAACACGTTCGCTGAAATTGCATGAACGCAACGGAGATCTCGATCATGATTCTATGACGTCACTGGGTTGAAGAAAAGATGATAGAAGGAGAACAATAAAGGCAAACATAAGAAACAGAGAGGATGAGGATGAGGATTAAAAACAAAGAATAACATAACGGAAGACAAAAAGAGAAGATAAAAGGAAGATCAAAACAATGAATAACTTAAGGAAATACAAAAAGAAAAAAAAATGATGAACGCAACGGAGATCTCAATCATGGTTCTATGACGTCATTGGGTAGAAGAAAAGACGAGAGAAGGAGAACAATAAAGGAAAACATAAGAAACAAAGAGAGAGAATGAGGATAAAAACAAAGAATGTCAAAGGAAAGCTAGAGAGAGAATAGAAGAGAAGATCAAAACAATGAATAACATAAACAAAATATATAATTGAAGTATATAGGAAAGAATGATAGAAAAATAAAAACAAATAACAAAGGAAAAGCTACAGAGAGAAGAGAAGATCAAAACAAAGAATAACATACACAGTTATATAAAGTAAGAAAGGAATGATAGAAAAATAAAAACAAAGAATAATATAGGAAAAGATATAGAGAGAAGAGAAGAGAAGATCAAAACAATGAATAACATTAAAAAATAATTATATGAAGAAGGAAAAAATAATAGAAAAATAAAAACAAAGGATAACATAATGTATAGACAGAAAGCGAAGAGAAAAGAAGATCAAAACAAATAGGGAAATATACAAAGGGGGAAAAAAGATAGAAAAAATAAAAACAAAGAATAACAGAGAAATTACAGAGAGAAGAGAAGTGAAGATCAGAACAATTAATAGCATAAGGAAATGTATCAAGAAAAAAATGATAAAAACATAAAAACAAAATATAACATAGGGAAAGACAGAAAGCGAAGAGAAAGCAAGATCAAAACAGAATAACAAGGAAATGATATATGGAATGGATAGATGAAAACATGAAAGAAGCAAAGAATAGAGAAAAATATAAGGAAAAAAAGAAAGGGAAGTTGAAAGAGGGATCAATACAAAGAATAGCATAAGGAAAGAGAGCAACATAAGAAGATAGAGAGATTTAAAAAAAAATATAAGGAATGACAGAAAGAGAAGATGAAAGAAAGATCAAAACAAAGAAAAACATGAGAAAGGATAGAAAAAAAAACGATAGAAGAATAAAGAGATGCACTGGGAACGATACACTGTTTTTAAAAAAATGCAGTTTTTTCACGGGAATTTCCTGGCAGTCAGGATGCTGGGAATGCCTATTTTTCCACAGTTTTATTTTACCGGAAATCGGCATATATTTACAATAAAATTATGTAAATTTACAATAAAATTATGTAAATATAATTATGCCGATTTCCGGTAAACCAACAAAATTGCTGTTGTTTTACAGGAAAAGACTGTAAAATTGAAATAACGGCAATAACTTGTAATTTCAAGGGATAAAAAACCTGTAGTTTTATTTTTTACGGTGTAGACATGACAGAAGAAAAGATGAAGGAAGAAAAGAATGAAAAGCAACATAAGGAAAGAAGAAAGAGGATATAGAAGTATAAAAACAAAGAATATCAGGAAAGACAGAAAGAGAACCTACAGTAAGAAAGATAAAGAAATACAAAGTTAATGACAAAAGAACATATGAAAGAAGAAAAATATGGAAAAACAAGGAAAGGAAGAGAAACTGATGACAGAAGGAAGAAGCAAAGAATAACATAAGGAAAGATAGAGAAGATGAAAGAAAACAAAAAATGCATCAGAATCAGGGTTGGGCGGTAAATACCGGTGACGGTAATTACCGGCGGTAAATACCGGTAAATACCGTCCGGTAAATATGATGGGCGTCCGGTAAATATGTAAAAAACGGGAACTATGATTTTAATTCTTTATTAATAATTTTACTTGTTTTTAGCCTCAAAAACTGAAAATATTGTTCTGAAATAATTAGCAGTACAACACTCATAGCAGAAACACACAAACAAATTTATTAAATCCACACTGCATACATGTACACACCCAAACTCACATACATGTACAACACACATACACAAACTCAAATTCATTTCTCCAGGGGTTAAACTTTTTACATGTATCTCATTACAATATGATTTTTGTTTTCAATTGTGAATAAAGCTCAGAATATGAATTATATTATACATACAGTGCATGCTGTTTAGTTGAATATACCGTAATATGTGAATCAATAGCTTTAGAATTTCTAAGTGCATTATATATTCTTTATCTATGGATGCACATTTTACGGTATAATTTGACGAAAATGATCATGTACTATGCATTATAGAAAATGGGAAACTGCTTGTGGGATCGGAACTCACGAAACTCTACATTGCAACATTCATTGATAAAGTGCAACGAACTCCGTATTAATTAATTTGTATCGTTATTGATCTCTTTCTATGGGAGTTTGTACACAAAATATACACACACAAAAACACACACACACACCCACACGCACAAATAGAACACCCCAGAGCGGGAAATATAACACGTTATATTGCACGGTCGTGACATATAACGAATTACGCACTGGCAAGACTCACATCTTACCAATCAGAAACCTTGTTTCATACAACCCATCTTATATTCTACTGTATGTAATTGGTTTTTGTAACAATAGTGTATCAATGATTTTGTATACATGTGTACTAGTGATTGCTGGTTTTGAACTTTTGATAAAATGTTTACAGAACAAAAAAATCTTTTTATAGCCAAAATAACAGACATAGACAAACACACGAATAAACACACCCACACACACACGCGCGCACACACACACAAATAGTACACACCAGAGCAACCATATTCACCACCATTGTTATTATGTTAAAAATTGGACAATCCCTATGAACAAGTGAGTGGAAAAATATATTTCCCGGTATTTCCCGGTAAAAAGCGGTAAATAGCAGTAAAAAGCGGTAAATACCGGTAAATACCGCTTATTTCCCGGCGTCCGGGAAATAAGCCTCCGAAGCGGGAAATATGCCAACCCTGATTAGAATGATAGAAAAAGAAGATGATAGAAGGCTAAAAACAAAGAATAACAAAGAAATATTTTGGATATATAGATGAAAGAAGAAAAAGGAAGGAAAGGTATAACGAAGAAGGAAAAGAGCGTGCAGCAGTTGACCTTTACTTCTTGGGTCAAACTGCACACTACGCTGCGCAGTGGCAAAGCTTGAAGTCAGCTAGAATCAGCGTTGATGAAAAATTGCATGAACGCTGTCCCGCTGAAACCGTGTTTTAAAACGTCTTTTTGATTTGTGATTCATGTTTGTGATTCTAGCTCCAAACTTTGCATGAACGCACCCATACACGCAGCGAACACCTCATATAATTATGTATTTTCATGTGTTATGCAAGCGAGCATAGCGAGCGAACACGAAAAATTGGGCATTTTTACATGCCCCAAACTGGAATTTCCATTACTTTAAAATTCACTGATCTTGTACTAGGCCATTCCCCCCTCCCCCAAAAGGGGGAAGATGTATTGAGACATACGTTGTTCTGCCATAGCCATGATAGCTGCATGCAGCAAAACAACGTATCTTTTAATTTATGCAAATTATTCAAATATGTGGGACTTTTGTAAGATTATTTTTATTATACATAACGATCTCTTTATCAATTCCCAGTCAGAGTATGAAATACTCAACAAAGCTACAAACTGAACTGTACGTCGGTAAATTTTTAAACTTGAAGTACTGGAAACGACGTAACGTATAGATACATTGTTTTACCATAACACGGCCGACAAGCTACATGAATAAACTTATGTTACATTGTACAATGTTCTCTATTAGGTGGGAGGTCTATGCGGTAACTTCAATGACCTGATCAGTGACGACTTTCTCTCTCCTGCTGGAGGTCTTCCAGAAACGTCTTCCATTGATTTTGGGAACAGCTGGAAGGTAAGGAAATGATGAAGAATGGGTTGAAATGTAACCGTTACAGCGCCACTTACATTATCTGACTCTAGCATTTCAACGATGATCTTACAGCGCTCGCATGGAAATCTTTACAAGATGCCTGCCACAAAGCTAAGGTACAACAGTGTACAATGACTGCATGTAAAAGGATGCCGAACACAAAGATCATGAAGTCCACCTGACAACCTATAGAGTACTTCCGGAGAGCCCGAAAGTTATTCCAGTTGCATTTTCAGTCATACCAATGTTAGCACACATACTTATGCCACAAATCTTCCCCTTACAAAAACGTACCATGCCGTGCATGGTTACCATGGTATTTCCATTGTATTATCAGGGTACTATTATGTTAATTAAGCCCACATGGTCCCCAGTGTAACTTTGGTAGTATTGTTAAACCATGGTATAATTATGGTACTTGAATGTACCTTCATGGTACATGTGTTTCTTCCATGTGGTATTAACTATTATCACAGTCCTATATGGTATTTAATGGTACCCTATGTGACCATGCTGTTGGTATTGTAAGACCGTAGTTCAACCATGGTCCTTAATGGTACTTTCATCAGTGCCACTGAAGAAGAATTATATGATACCTTGGGTCATTTAATCCGAGGTAAGAATTGCTATAAGAAGAATTATTATTAAATGGCAATCCATGCAACCTTTGTAATAATTTGATTTGTGTGAAAGCAGAAAAAATAAGAGAAGCAGATTGGTGAAAGTTTGAACGAAATCCGACAAGCAGTAAGAAAGTTATGATTTTTAAAAAAGTTGTAATCACTACACGTATGGGAATTTAAAATTGGCCATATCGGTACGGTCATGTGATGTAGAGGCGGTCAACTTTCCCATTTGCTTCACCACACAAAATAAGTTAAATGTAAATTTTTCCAAATGAATAACTCAGTAGGATCTTTTTCTTTTTAGAGGACCTATGACAATATGCTATCTACAATATATTTTGAGTACTGCCCCGAGGGAAAAGGAGCCCAGGAGAAAACTGGAATTTAATGATATTTTGGTGTCCGACAAATGGGAGAGTTGAACGTGAATACGTCACAATCGATTTACAAAATTGCCAAATCAAGATTCTCATAGATGTAGCGATCTAATTTTTCCAACATTCATAATTTTCTTATTCCTTTTTTCCAATTTCTTTCAAACTTTGACCATCCTGTTTCTCTTATTTTTCTCCTTTCACACAAATCAGCCTTTTAAACAGGTTGGATTGCCTTTAACAAAAAATGATGTAGTGATACTAGATGAGTAGTAATACAGTACGACTTTTTTCGAGTCATTTTAGGATTTTTTTTTTCCATTGATTCTACTTTTTTCTAATGTGAATTTTTTTTTTCTCTGTAAATTGTAGGTCCACGATTACTGCCCCAGACCATTGCATATCCTTCACCCGTGTTCACATAACCCCTTCCGTCGGGCCTGGGCCATGCGCCAGTGCAGCGTTATGAAATCTGACGTCTTTGAAGCATGCCACAGCGAAGTCAACTACCGACCTTACTACACACGATGTGTCTTTGATACCTGCGAATGTGACTCAGGCGGTGACTGCGAGTGTCTTTGTACAGCCATCTCGGCTTATGCACAGGAATGTAACTCGCATGGCGTTCCCATCCACTGGAGATCGAATGACCTCTGCCGTAAGTGTGATGCCTTTGCTGTTGGTCTGACTTTTGCTCTAGGATTTATTTCGTCAAGGATGTGGGGTTAGGTTAGGTTGGGGTTAGGTTAGGTTAGGTTAGGTTTAGAGTTAGGATTAGGATTACGTGTAGGTATAGCGTTGGGTCCAGAATTAAAGTTAGGGATTCGATTAGTGTTGGGAATTGACCGCGGAGCAGTCGTCGCAGTCATTCGCTGACATTGCACAAGATTTACCTTTCTAATATATTGATAGAGGACAATAGTACAGTGACATAGGTTTGACTATCGGTGGTATTACCAGATAGGTATCGTGCAGTATTCTATGTCTCATGTTAGGAACCCAACTTGAGTCAGACAGTAGTCATGACTTGACCCTGATGGATAGTTGATAGTTTTAATCTTGAATCCATTCATATGAAGTAAGAGTTTAATTGGTGTATATATTCAGATGCATGAAGTGGCTTTATTATTTTCAGTATTATTTCAGAGAAAAGTCTAAAACTTGTTTACTGTATAAAGGAGAGATAAACCCAGCTATATTCCTTCAAATGACTGTATTCCCATGTATACAGAACTCGAACATTAAGTGGCCACCTTATGAAACAAAAAATGCTTTCTTAAAGGAAAAGTTGGTCTTGCATCAGTCATTTTTCTAATAATTTCAAATTTTATAATGAAAACAATCATTGAAATTATTATCACAATTGTGACTGTCTAGCTGAATTTTCTTCCTCCTGCAGCTATTCAGTGTGATGGATGTCGAGAGTACAACCCTTGCATTCCTGTCTGTGATGTCTGTGGACATGAGGGACAGCGGGATGAGAACGGAGAGTGCCTAGAGACTTGTGTTGAGGGATGTAGCTGCCCTGACGGACAGTTCTACCACGATGGTGAATGCGTTGATGCATGTCCAACTACCACCGCCCCGACCACAACCTGGATGGAGGAAACAACTCACTACGAAGAGACTACCGTTGTGACAGAAACTGTCACGTTTATCAGTACAACCGACACTCCTTCAAACGACACCTGTAAGTACTTGTTAATTGACATACAAAATATGGATATTTTTAGTCTGATCTCTGTTATTCTTTATTTCGTTGGCTTCATAGTCATTTTAGATTGGATACATTGATACCCAAGCCAAAAGTTTGTTGAATTTTTTTAATCGAATCGAATTTAAAATACGAAAAAAATGAAATTAATAAGTTGTAATTAAATAGGCAATGGAATATCACAATGTAGGGTTTACCGGTTAAGGAAAAAAAAAAGTTAGAGTAAAATATTTTCAAACGTATGTTGAAAAACTGTTAAATAAAGAACAAGACACAAATGAACATTTTTCTTTGTATACTTCTACTTATTACCTTTCACTTGAAGTCTTGAAATTCAGGCGCCCTCTTTAGAGACTAACAGTCCAATGAATTAACTTGCACCAAATCCATTTTCGTTATAAACTAAACGTATAGCGATGTTAATGTTATTCAATCCATACACTATGTTGCATAGTTTGAATATTTATGTATAATTTCCATTGACGAGTTGGTAATAAATCATTGGTAAAGGTTACTGCCACGGGTATGGTGATCCTCACTACACGGACTTCTACGGAAATGACTTCGACCACCAAGGCGAATGCACATACATCCTCAGTCAGGACAAGACCAACGATCCCCCGCTCTACACCGTCCTCATCCATAACGTGGAGTGTGAAGAATTCCCGGGGACCACCTGTCCTAAGGATCTGGAGATCATCCATGGAGGATACGAAGTCACCTTACTCTCACAATTTGCTGAAGACGGCGTGAGTCATCTTATCCTGATTCTAATGCTTGTTGCACAAGAGGTGTCATTTCTCCATGCCAATTGATAGCGTGAAATTCCAAATAATTTATGTAAAAATATTAAAAGGAGAAATGCAGGTAAGGCCGACTCCACATAAGGAGTCGGTCAATGTTCTAAGGGTACTCACTGGTCCCTGTAGATTCAACGATTTTCTACGCCACTGTAACACCGATTCCCTGTTTAAAACAAAACTGAAACTTGCGCTACTTACGCTAGTGCTTTTATGGCTCAAGGAATTTTATTTGTACATCGAGACTGCTTTTTAGCCTTACCAGTGCGTTTGCACGCCAAAGTGCTCCGAATTGGCACCATAGTAGTGACAATTTGTGTGCATTATTGAACATAATTAAATGTATTCGTTATGCACAGAATTGCTTTAGAACATGAAAGAAGACACTGTGACCCCCTCCCACCCCTTCCCCCTAATTAATGTCCTTGTTACTTTGCATTTCATCCTCCTATATGTAGTAAGACCAGTATCAACGGGATTTATCTCCTTAACAAAAAACTGTAATACATGTAATTGCAATGGAAATAGAGAAAGATAAACTGATGTTTTGAATAGCTCTTGTTTACATGTTCCAATAATATATATACAAATCGTCCTTCATCTTCCGCATTTAGAAAACACACTTGGTGTTTATAGACAACGTATTGATGACGTCACCAGTTGATTACCTTCCGACATTCCAAGTTCTGTCCTCCGGATTATACCTCATCTACCAAGCCCCCGACATTGGGCTGGAAGTCCGCTTCATGCCAATGGACTACAACTATTTTAGTGTAAAGGTTCCCGAGGCTCTCTTCTATGATGGCACCCATGGCTTGTGTGGTAAGAAATGTTGATTGGCCTTTAACTTACGGGCTTTTTAATATTCGGGAGCTTTTATTTCATAACATTTCAGACCAAAGCTGCAGTTCTGCGTCAGAAATACCAATGTTGTAACTGTTGATTGGGAAATGATATTATGTTTGCACTGCAGTTGAATGAAATACGACATGTCCTATGCTTAATATTCTACATTGAGAATATCTTTTTTTTTGTTTAAATCTTGCCAGCTTCAAGAAGTTTTCCCTGTAAGAAAAAGGAACATTGAGATAAAAAAGGTCAGAGTAACAGTAAAGAGTTCAAGTAAAAGTAAGTAACTCTAGTGAAGGTCTTATTAAACCAAGGTGATAAAAAAATGTAGGGAAATTATTTAATTGTAGACAACCTTAGATCCACCTCCCCGTATTTGTTTGTGTACCGACTGAGCTCTGTTCCAACACACAAGGTTGCCTACAGTCACAACCAAAATTCTTTGATTCCCCAGGAAACTGTGGTCAGAATGAAACTACATGTGAAAAGGAAGGAACCTGCTGCGATTGGCTTTACCCACCTGAAAGTGAAGCTAACTGCTCCTGCAACCTTACATCCACTCCATGTCATCCAACCACCGAGAGTCGGGACTGGTGCCAACATTTATACGATCCCGCCTTTACTAAATGCCATAAGGTTGTCGATCCCGAACCGTACGTCAGGAATTGCATATTCGATCACTGCTATGCCATGAATATGAATATGACATGCTGGTCATTTGAATCCTATGCTACAGAGTGTGCTAACAGAGGGATATGCATTGATTGGAGAACCGATGACTTTTGTCGTAAGTTTCAAAAAACATTTTGTTGTGAGAGAATGATGTCACAAACTCATGACAGAGTTGCTAATTGGTCTAGTGATTTTCATGTCATTAAAAATGTATAACTTTCATATTAGTTGTCCGATTTTCTTCAACCATTTTTTGATCTGTTAGTCTGATTTTTCTGTTTCTGTTTAAACCATTCAAGTAATTCTTGGACCGGACTTGGCCGTTAATTCCCTGACAACTCTCCATTGTTAATCAAATTCTGAACAAATTATTTTGCAATTTTGCAGTTAAGAGGTTTGTGATCTATAGATGTACGACATATTCTTGGGATGAATAAAAAAATTGTGAGGGTTCGATCCAATCAACTGGTTGGCATATAATGCTGTGGTAGCTATGAACTTACCTTTCCATTGCAATTTTTATTCCATGTCAAACCTGCTTTAGCGATCATCCATATAGAAGGACCACCTGTCAATAAAGACCACATTCTTTGTTTCCCTTGAACAGCATTGTGCACTGAAACATGAATTAAAACAACCTATACATAAGGACCGCCGACCTATATAGACCGCTTTTCGGGTCTTTTTATATATTAAAGGAGAATGAATTCCTTGGGAAAATCAATTGTAATGAAAAGAAAGGATAGAGAGAAGCAATTTAAAAAAATTTCCATCAAAATCGGTTAAGAAATGAGAAAGTTATGAAAGTTTGAAAAGTCTCAATTCGCTTTCTGTGGCGATCCTCAAATTGGCAATGTTACTTCAAAGTGACAGGTTTAGTAGTACAACTCTCCATATGTTCTGTACACAAAATTTCATATTTTCTCCATTATCTCTAAAGATGCTGCTTGCCTTTTTGTGAACTCAACATATGTTCTGTCAAATACATTTCTCCCAAGACATATCTTGAGCTAAGCAGACAAGCTGCACCTTGAGAGATAATGGGGAAAATATGAAATTTTGTGTACAAAACTTATGGAGAGTTGTACTACTAAATCTGTCACTTTGAAGCAACCATGCCAATTTGAGCATGACCATAGAAAGTAAAATGAGAGTTTTCAAACTTTCATAACTTTCCCTTTTGTAACCGATTTTGATGGAAATGTTTTTAAATTGCTTCTCTCTATCCTCTCTTTTCATTAAAATTGATTTTTCGCCAGGGTTTCATTCTCCTTTAAAGATAAAGGTGAGTTTTAGTCATGCTATTACATTGTGAAAGAAACTGTGGAATCAAATGGGAAAGGTTGATCACGCATTACATACAAATTAGTGTATAGTGTAAGGTTTTGGAATCATCAAAATGATAAGAAATTGACCCAATCTCGCTGAAAAGCACATGCACTGCACACAGAAATGGGTATATGGGACTGTACACACAAATGGCATGAATGTTATTGTTCAGCCCGAACACTTCAGCTATTTCTATGAGGGCATTTGAATTTTGAAGAGCAATCCTTTTCAGGGAACACTTCTACTATATATGATGTTCTTCCAAACTGACATAAAAGGAATGAGAAAACTCACAAATTATTTTTCACCTTTCCCAGAACTCAACCTTCTCTTTATTTATTTATTTATTTATTTATTTATTTATTTATTTATTTATTTAATTTCCAGGAACATATAATAACATGACAACAATTTTTAAACAAACATAACAACATAAGTGTAACATAAACAACAACCAATGCCTGGGGATCACCTATAAGAAATAACAATTTCTGTTTGAAGGCTCTCCTCATCTCCTCAGTAATAGGCAGCATGTGGCAACAAAAACGATAAGAATAAAACATAACATGCCTGTTGCGTTCGCAGGTTAACCACTGAACATCATGATCATGAATTATTTATAATTACTGTGTCGGTAGAATAAAGAATTTATAAAAAAACCCACAAAAAACAAAAAAACGTGTGTCCTAAGGTTATTAACAGTGAAATTATCAGAAAAAAACACTAAACCACTAAGACCCCGTTCTCACTCACTTTTGAAAGTGGTCTTAGTTAGACCGCTCCAGAGGAACGGGTCTTGAGGAACGGTTTGCTAGCGTTCACACTCCGAGCAGTTTTTCTCGCTCAAACCGCTCCACGATTCAAAGTGGCCTTGTTGCTATGGCAGCTCAGGTCAGCGGGTCAAATTTTTCGCGCGGAATACAAACTGATGTACCGTAGCGTGCCTGCCGGCTGCCCGGTCGATTGCTATTGCTTTTTTTTCCGCGCGGAACGTCACTAGCTCACTTCCGGTTGAAGTACGCTTTCGTTCACATTGCACGTTTAGAGCGGTCCATACCGCTCTTAATAAGACCCGTTCCTCAAGACCACCTCCCCGAGGTGGTCTTCTGGAGCGGTCCAGAAGACCATTTCCTGGACCACTTTGACCGTTCACACTCACCTAAGAACCGTTCCTGAGGAACGGGTCTTAGACCCCGTTCTCACTCACTTTTGAAAGTGGTCTTAGTTAGACCGCTCCAGAGGAACGGGTCTTGAGGAACGGTTTGCTAGCGTTCACACTCCGAGCAGTTTTTCTCGCTCAAACCGCTCCACGATTCAAAGTGGCCTTGTTGCTATGGCAGCTCAGTTCAGCGGGTCAAATTTTTCGCGCGGAATACAAACTGATGTACCGTAGCGTGCCTGCCGGCTGCCCGATCGATTGCTTTTGCTTTGTTTTGTGCGCGGAACGTCACTGGCTCACTTCCGGTTGAAGTACGCTTTCGTTCACATTGCACGTTTAGAGCGGTCCATACCGCTCTTAATAAGACCCGTTCCTCAAGACCACCTCCCCGAGGTGGTCTTCTGGAGCGGTCCAGAAGACCATTTCCTGGACCACTTTGACCGTTCACACTCACCTAAGAACCGTTCCTGAGGAACGGGTCTTAGATAGACCGCTCCAAAAGTCCACTTTCAAAGTGAGTGAGAACGGGGTCTTAGACCCCGTTCTCACTCACTTTTGAAAGTGGTCTTAGTTAGACCGCTCCAGAGGAACGGGTCTTGAGGAACGGTTTGCTAGCGTTCACACTCCGAGCAGTTTTTCTCGCTCAAACCGCTCCACGATTCAAAGTGGCCTTGTTGCTATGGCAGCTCAGGTCAGCGGGTCAAATTTTTCGCGCGGAATACAAACTGATGTACCGTAGCGTGCCTGCCGGCTGCCCGATCGATTGCTTTTGCTTTTTTTTTCCGCGCGGAACGTCACTGGCTCACTTCCGGTTGAAGTACGCTTTCGTTCACATTGCACGTTTAGAGCGGTCCATACCGCTCTTAATAAGACCCGTTCCTCAAGACCACCTCCCCGAGGTGGTCTTCTGGAGCGGTCCAGAAGACCACTTCCTGGACCACTTTGACCGTTCACACTCACCTAAGAACCGTTCCTGAGGAACGGGTCTTAGATAGACCGCTCCAAAAGTCCACTTTCAAAGTGAGTGAGAACGGGGTCTTAGATAGACCGCTCCAAAAGTCCACTTTCAAAGTGAGTGAGAACGGGGTCTAAGATTGTTCTTAAGTGGATACCGTCCAAGAGAAATTCAATATGCATCGACGATTGGAGGCATGTCGAACAGAATACGGCGTAAAGCGTTTCAAAAAGGCCAAACAGATGCATCGAAACATAAATCAGCAGTGGAACGTGGGAGTGTGTCCCAGAAACGAGGGAACATATTTAAGCATGTAAACTTTAAGCAGTTAGTTCTAGCAAATTCATGATTGAAAGTGACAAAATGTGTCCTTCGAGAACTTTTTTTTTTTTGGCAAAATGGTACGAGAAATATCATATAAGCAATGTAAACTCTTAGCAACAAAACAAACAGAAAGATAAACTATTCTGTTGTACAAATGCGGCAAATCTAGAATAACTAAACGTTCATGATATGAGAGAGAATTTGCTCTTTTATAAGAAAAACAGAAGCGGGAGAACCATCTTTGTACTGCTTCAACTGACTGAATATGATTCTTTTGGTAAGGTAACCTTTAAAGCAGAAATATTGTTTTGGAGAGAAATATATTTGACCATACAATTTATGTGATTCCCTATAAATGTTTCTCTTACTATCCTGTAGCTAAGGAGTGTCCGGGCCCATTTGAATACCGGCAATGTGCATGTCCTATTGGTGAGTCTCCGAGCTCCTACAGTATCAACCCTGGTAGAAGGACCTGCGATACTGAGCCTGTCAGTGGGTGCTTCTGTCCTCTTGGCACCATTCCTGTTGGCAATACTTGCGCATCCTACCGTAAGTATTCCTCCTTTGACATTTTAGATTGTCAAAGGTGAAACTCATGCATTTTCTTCATAATTATATATATATCATCGGAAAGCTTAAAATCCAAAGAATAAAACGATTCTGTTACCAAACATTGACACAAAATTAGTATTTATGAGAAATAATCACAGTGGAGATAGTCCCGGGGGAAGGGGGGCATGTCTCTTTGAGACCTGTACATCATCCGCGTAAATCACTTTCTGAAAAGCACCCTAAACGGGGATTGCAGTAGGAGTAGTTTTATCACCTCTGAATTTGATACCCTTTTTCTTGATTTTTGCTGTTTTTGATACCCTAAACGCGTAACCCGGGTTACACGCCTGATGCTGAAAAAGTACCGTTTTTATCCGTTTGCGTGTACGCGGATGATGTACAGGTCTCAATGAGACATAGTACTTCCGGAAAGAAACAATGGGGAAGGGTGAGTGATCGAGTAGCAGGCCGGTAACATTTTCATGGTAGTTTCGGGTATGATATAGGGCTAATATTACTATCATAGCGAATAAATTTTTTTGTTTTCATTCATGAAATGTGTGGACGTTAGGTTTCTGGGATATTTTTCTTCTTTATCCCTCGTGATTGTCTAAATTTTAACATTTTCGTGACGCATTTAGATCCTAATGCAGCGATGTGCGGATAAGCTGTATATGTGCACATACGGGGCAGATAGCTGTGTGACGCGAGTGAGTGATCGAGTTGCAGGCTGGTAATATTTTCATGGTACTAGTGGGACATATGGGCCTAATATCACGATCTTAGCGAATACCCTTTTTTTTCTTCATTCAAGCAATGTGTGCGGGTTATGATTTTTTTTTAACAAAACTATTATTTGATATGCTCGTGATATTAGGCCTGTATGCTCGAAACTACCATGAAAATAGTAACAGCTTGCCACTTGATCACACACAGCTCTCTATGCACCGCTTACGTACACAGCTTGTCCGAACGTCGAATTCACGAAAATGTTAAAATTTAGATAATTACGGGAGTAAAGAAGAAAAAATCCCAGAAACCTGTCTTTCATACATCATGTACATTGCATGAATAAAAACATTTTTTTTTTCGCTATGATAGTGATATTGGGCCTATATCGATGCCCAAAACTACCATGAAAAGGTTACCAGTCTGCTACTCGACCACTCACTCACACAGCTGTGCGTCCCGTATGTGTACATATACAGCTTCTCCCAGCATCGCTGCATTGCGATCGAAAGCATTACAGAAAATGTTAAAATATAGATGATTACGGGCGATAGAGAAAAAAAAGAATCCCAGAAACCCGTCGTTTAGGCTTTATATGGAAGCTAAATTGCAGAAGTGGCTAAAAACGTATAAAACTGTTAATACGAAGTTTACGATCCATATATTTTGTCGCAGAAGCACGTTCACGACTACTACGGGAATGCTAATAAATATGCAGTAGAGATCAGTGCGTCAATACGTCTTATGCCCCATTTACACTTGCCCGCATTTTGGTCCCGCACAGGCCCGCTTTATTGCGTACCAGTGCGTGCCATTGAGGGGTCGTCGCCCAATTGGGGGGGGGGGGGGGTTAAGTCTGATTCACGAACAATTTGCGTAGTGTTTACGCCAAAGTTAATTATTGTTCACTCATCAATTCGTCATTCATTTTCACGATTGTTCGTGATCGACTGGATTAGTACTGTGTCTCCTTTTCGTGAGGTTTTTTTTAAATCTCTTGATAGAGACTGCTAGGAATAACAAATTATACATGAGCAGAAGGATTAAAAAAATCCCAGAAAACTTTTAGTTTATTTTCAGCTCAGCACATTGTGCCATTCATGGTCGGATCTATTTAATTGACCTAATAATTACCGTCGTGGAGTTGGCAAAGAAGTGAAATATATATAGGCCCACTCATTATTCCGGTGTACAAATAGGCATTTTTTCTGTTAAATTTTGCAATTTTCATTCACACTGGTTCATTTAATAAACATTTTTTTTTTTCAAACTATGTAGGAGTGAAATAAGATTAACTGCTGTCAAATTAAGCAGTAAAAGCTGATTAAGATATCTTACGTAGAGATCAATCGCCAAGACCACGTGTTTTGATCACATGTTCTACATGCAGACTATGCGCATGTTATGCGAAAACCGTGCGGGGAGTATGCGTAACGAATGCGCAGATTTGAGCAACTTATTCGTGAACTAGTCGCGAGCAAGTCCGGAACATGCGTGCCACTTTGCAGAGGGCACGCACTGGCACGCAGTGACACGGCTAGGTTGCGACTAGGTTGCGCAGAGTTCACGGGGTGTTCATGAATGTTGCCAAAAAAATTTGTCGTGCCAAAAAATTTAACATGTTTGATTTTCTGTTACGCATTTCAAGCACTGGCCCGCATCCTCCAGCATCTTCCCCCACGTTGCCACGAATAATTCCCGCACTGACATGAAAGATGCGCAAACTATGCGGAAACAAAATTCGGGGAAAGTGTACATGCAGCATAGAGACAGACCAATTTCATCGGCAGCCCTTCCGCATTGTTTCTCTCCAGAAGTACTAGGGAGTTTTCGTTCAGCAACGTACGCGGGATTCTAGGACGGAGATTTTCAGTTGCACATGACAAAGGACGCCTAGACATTCTTTGTCGAAAATGAAAGAACCGGAACAGCAATACCGTGCTAGATCAAGAGCGCATGATAAATTGCAAATGCATCGCTCTGAATCTAGGACGAAACTATTGTTCCGGTTCTTCAATTTTCCACAAAGAATGCCTAGGCGTCTTTTGTCATGTGCAATTGTTAATCTCCGTCCTAGAATCCCGCGTACGTTGCTGAACGAAAACTCCGTACTGTCTCCACTTCACCGCCCGGGGCACGTACGCTATCTTTTTATCTCTTACTTCGCATTACTCACGTTCTATTTTTATGCACCAAACTTTTATTTATTTTTGTAAGCATAATAGAGCTGGGGGGGGGGGGGGGGTTCAAGTTGCTGTGCTCCGTTGCCAATCCTTCCAAAGGGTAAAATGCATAAGAGATCGTGTTTTTCTGAGAGTGAAAATGCAAAAATCTATCGCTCGGTCATTTTGCTTCCTCACTTGTATAGTTATTTATCAAACTTTGACTACTAATCATGGGCTTAGTGCCCATAAAAAAATATTTTCATGTAATGCCATGATTTCTGAATTACATGCGGGAATTAATAAGATTTGTATTTTTGAGGTGATATGTTTTAGCAGGGGGACAATTTTATTGTTCCCCTAGGGCGCCGTAATCCTTAGATACACCACTGACCAAAAGTGCATCTTGATATAAATAAAAGCAATATTGTACATGTAAGTCGGACATGAAGAAGGAACTTCGAAATGAAAAAATTTTGATTAATTGTGTTCCTACATTTTACCTCCATCAGCTATTACATCTCCACCGGTTATTTCACCTCCATCAGCTGTTTCAAAGAAAAACTCAACAACACAGGAAACCACAACATCGTCAACAACATCAGGAACCACAACTATGCCAACAACGTCAGGAACCACAACTACACCAACAACATCAGGAACCACAACTACACCAACAACATCAGGAACCACAACTACGCCAACAACATCAGGAACCACAACTATGCCAACAACATCAGGAACCACAACTATGCCATCAACATCAGGAACCACAACTACTCCCCCAACATCAGGAATGACAACATCGCCAACAACATTAGGAACCACAACTGTGCCATCAACATCAGGAACCACAACTACTCCCCCAACATCAGGAATGACAACATCGCCAACGACATTAGGAACCACAACTATGCCATCAACATCAGGAACCACAACTACTCCCCCAACATCAGGAATGACAACATCGCCAACGACATCAGAAACCACAACTACGCCAACAACATCAGGAACCACAACTACGCCAACAACATCAGGAACCACAACTATGCCAACAACATCAGGAACCACAACTATGCCATCAACATCAGGAACCACAACTACTCCCCCAACATCAGGAATGACAACATCGCCAACAACATTAGGAACCACAACTGTGCCATCAACATCAGGAACCACAACTACTCCCCCAACATCAGGAATGACAACATCGCCAACGACATTAGGAACCACAACTATGCCATCAACATCAGGAACCACAACTACTCCCCCAACATCAGGAATGACAACATCGCCAACGACATCAGAAACCACAACTACGCCAACAACATCAGGAACCACAATAACGCCAACAACATCAGGAACCACAACTATGCCAACAACATCAAGATCCACAACTATGCCAACAACATCAGGAACCACAACTATGCCAACAACATCAGGAACCACAACTATGCCAACAACATCAGGAACTACAACTACTCCCCCAACATCAGGAATGACAACATCGCCAACAACATCAGGAACCACAACTATGCCAACAACATCAGGAACTACAACTATGCCAACAACATCAGAATCCACAACTTCGCCAAAAACATCAGGAACCACAACTATGCCAACAACATCAGGAACTACAACTACTCCCCCAACATCAGGAATGACAACATCGCCAACAACATCAGGAACCACAACTATGCCAACAACATCAGGAACTACAACTATGCCAACAACATCAGAATCCACAACTTCGCCAAAAACATCAGGAACCACAACTTTGCCAACAACACTAGGAACCACAAGTATGCCAACAACATCAGAAACCACAATGACGCCAACAACATCAGGAACCACAACCATGCCAACAACATCAGGAACCACAACTTTGCCAACAACATCAGGATCCACAACATTGCCAACAACTTCGGGAACCACAACTACGGCAACAACATCAGGAACCACAATGACGCCAACAACATCAGGAACCACAACTATGCCAACAACATCAGGATCCACAACTATGCCAACAACATCAGGATCCACAACATTGCCAACAACATCAGGAACCACACCTATGCCAACCACATCAGGAAATGCAACATGGCCCTTAACATCAGGAATGACATCCCCATTAACGTCAAATACAACGATGCTGACAACTACAGGTTAGCCTGAATGTATGTTAGCCTGAAGTGTAACACTTATTTTCTTGTAAATAATGCATTGATTTTGTCACAAAATCAAAACAAAATCACAAAATCATTTACAAAATTTGACAGCTACATGTATGAAATTTAGGATATTCGAACAAAATTAAAAACAAAAATCAACTGTAAGACACAGCCAAAATTACAAGGACTAACAAAGGGAAGTGTCATTAACAGAATCTTCAGGATAAACCTGAACACCAGGAATCAAAACATTACCAACGAATGATGAACCAACCCAAACAGCTAATGTAACCCTGGCTTACCCCCCCCCCCCCCCCCCACCCCCTAAAACAAGAAAATAAGAAAAGAAACAAGCAACGAGGAGAACATTATGCATAATTTTGTACAACACCACGGAAAACAGCGGTTAAGTCTTTAACACAAATAGGCAGGGGATGCATAGGACTAAACAAATCTTTGTACCATAGTTTTTTCAAGTATAATTTACAATGTACAATTTTATTTTATTGTACTGTATTTATGTCGATGTACGACTGACATTTCATAAGTATGTAAGTATGACAAGCTCTTTACTATTTGTGAACCCCATTTAAGTTATCGTTTTATATATACGATTTTTAAATATTTTAAAAGGGGGCCATTTCATTTCTTGAGGGGCGTTACTTTCAAACCCTTGACTTATGCCTAACCCCTCCCATGCGATGACTGTTGAATTATTTTGTTGATATTTTTTTTTTTATTTGATGCATGGAAAAAATGAAATCAATCAATCAAAATATTTTAGCATCAGAATAAAGGAAGAAGAATGGGGTTTTCAAAAATTAACTCATATTAATTTACTATGAATTTTCACCACCATTTTTTATCCCAAGGAGCCATCCAGGCAAAGTTAAACAATTTTACCACAGTTTGTATTCTCTGGTTTAAACATATGTCATGAATTTTTTTTTAAAGTAATATTTCAGTTATAACTTTAATGCCCTATAGATGCATAATGAATGAAATATATATTTTATTGAAAGTGGAACATAAACAAACTGAGACCAAAATAAATGAGCTTAGTGGATAGTTGCATGACCATACAGTGTTGATAATAAAAATGAAATGGATTTTGTTATTTTTTCAGCCGCCAACAACACAGGGAACCAAATATTGCCAACAACATCAAGAACTACAACAATCCCTACACCACTAGACCTTGCAACATCTTCAACAATATTTACATGTAGTACAACTATGCCGAAAACAACAGGAGCACAAATAATGAATGGAAAACAGGGATAAGGCACAGTCACAGACCTAAACAATAAATAAGGCAGGGCAAAAAAGTGTGCTTGTATATTAATGAGCTCCCACTCCTCATATTTAATCCTGAATTCCCATAAGTATGTATTGTCAAATTGGATGTCTAGGATATACATACCCCCTAGTCTGCAAGCACAGACCCTAATTTGACACTTTATTAGAAAATCAATTGTTTCTTTAGAGAAGCCTAACCAGGTTCCTATTGGTTGTGTCAATTAAGAGCAGCTACAGTACAGGGCCTATAGTATGGCAGTCTTATAGTTCAGACACTTTTTTACATGTTTAAACTGACAAGGGTTTGTACCTGCAATCTATATACTCACTGTGTTTTAATGTCCAGGATCTACCCATCTGCTGTATTGTTTAAGATTCACCATGCAGCCTGCACTATAAGTAATGAAATATCACCCCTCCTAAATGAACGGCTGTATTTATTATTTATTCATTCATGAACACATAACCATCTCCCTGCTTTTGTCGCCTTGAAGACTGGTTGCTTTTTGCTCAACATTGGATATAATTAATTACCTAATTTCTCTTTTGTCTATTTAGCAATCATGACATCCATGTACTTTTTTTTTCAGAGTGCCTTGGCAAAAACATGTGTGAATGGACTCCGTGGTGTGACGACGAAGAAGGTCACAGAAAAGTGAAAATGACTGATAAAGGCGAGTTTGAGATTAAAGAGGAGTGCCAACAGAAATTTAACATTTGCGAAAGTCCGACAGATATCCAGTGCGAGATGTCTGGACCACCTCATTACAATACCTCATCACTGCCCCAGAACATTACTTGCGACATTGATGATGGGTTGGTCTGCCTCCACTCAGACATACAGCCGATATGCCTTGACTACCGTGTCAGGTAAAATCCTAGTGTTCCGACATTTGCTCCGACGACTATTGCTCCGGCAACAGTTGCTCCAGCCTTATTTCATCAAAGATTATAGGGTTAGGTTTTGGGTTATTGTTGGGTTTTAGGTTAGGGGTTAGGGTTAGTGTTATGGTTAGGTATAGTGTTTGGTCCAAGACTGAAGTTCAGAACTCGGTTAGCGTAGAATAATGACACCGGAGCAATTGTTGGAGGAGCATGTATCGTGAAACCTCTGTCCTCCAACTTGAATCACTATTCCTCTATCCTGTTGGGAGAGAGTTAATGACTGCTGCAGTTTCTAATATATTACACCGCTTTAACCTGTTAACTTCAACAGAAATAGCTTAGCGAAACGTCGTGGCGCGTAAGAACGCGGGAAAAACGCATATGACAAATTTGCTAAAAATCATAATTTTATTCTATAAAGGCAGACTCAAAATATTCACTATTCAAATATTTGAACAATTCTAAGCAAAATAATATGAAAATTTTATTCAGATATGTCTGATGCTAATTTTATAAGCACATACAAACTGACTTGCAGTTTTCCTCTATGCGTCTTTCCCGCGTTCTTACGCGCCACGACGTTTCGCTAAGCTGCATTTTATTTTATTTACTTTTGTTTGTTACTTTCATATGCAAAATAGGCAAATCCTCCCCTTTTTTTTAACATATTAACAGTGCAAAAGTAAGCATGTTTCTTTTAACATATGGATTGTAACTATTTCTGTTTTCAAACAGGGTCTATGAAATACAATAAATACTTTCTTATTAGACCCCTTCACTTATGTTTTCCTTCCGGTTTTCCTTTGCTAGTTTCAGATCTTACGAATTGCTTTATTACTGTAAATCACACCCAAGTCAATTGAATTATGATCTGTTATCTATGCCTGTGTATATAACTGTTATGTTCTTGTTTTTCATTTTGATATGTACTGGTTAAAAAAAAATTGTGAAAGACATATGTTGAAAATAATGAAACTTCAGAACAGCAGCATCTGCTCTGTACGTCACCAAAAAAAAAAAAAAAATGTTAAAAGAGGATGAATCCAAACTTTTTGATTAAGTTGGTATTTTTTTGCAAACGCCAACAATCACAATCTATTTGGAAAGTGTCACAAGTGGTGCTGAGCTCATGATGACATTAATCTGTTAATAGTTGTAAATAACTTATGTTAGATTAGCTTCAAATACTCAAATAAATTTATGCGCTAAACACTTTCACTGCAAGGGCTTTACTTGGGATTTAGTTATTCCGGGTCCGTCCGCTCGCTATTCATAAGAACCGCTATTCATAGAAAACCGCTATTCATTTAACACGCGCTATGAATAGCGGTCCTTATGAGTAGTTATGAATAGTGGTCCTTATGAATGGATGTCCTTATGGATAGCGAGGAAATTTGTGGTTTGCTCGCTATTCAGAAGGCCCGCTATTCGTTCAAAACCGCTATTCATTTAGCCACGCGTTATGGATAGCGGTCCTTATGAATAAGTGGTCCTTATGAATAGCGTTCCTTATGACTTAACGAGGTTACCCCAGTTATTCATACTATACCCGATCTCTCCCTAGATTCCTGTGCTGTGATAACGAAACTTATGATACAAATTGCCCAAAAGTGACATCATCTGTGCCAACTAGAAATGCTACCGTCGAATCAACAACTGTCGTCATGGGTAAATCTTTAAATCCCTTTCTATGCTTCATAAACTACATTAACATCTTCTTTTTTCAACATGGTTATCAAGTTCGATATCATCTTCTGTCATAATGTCGCTTATTATGGTCAATGCATGATTATAATTGTCGCCACATTACTCGGAATCGTCAGCAGCCACTTGACCACTTGATGTATCATCAACATAACAACTCTTTCAGGGGAAAGTCCACCCTGATCAGAGATGACAGGTTGTTTTTGATTTTTTGAAAATCAGTATAATGAGAGAAACAGATCAGTGCTTGAGAAAAATGTGATAAAGGATACGAATGTTATGATCTTTTTTTTTTTAAGTTGTAATTTATCAAACACAAATTGCCAACTCTATGAATACCCTTGCCAGCAGCTTTTAATTTCCTTTGTACTGGGATTTCTTAAATACATCCCTCTTCCAAGTAGTATGAATGAATTATACTTCTATTTCAGAGAAGGGATGTGTAACAGGAGTTTAATAATAATGGCATAGGTGTGATAACTTTTTTTTTTCTTTGGAAAATCATACTGAAAATTAAGACATTTTAGTAGAAGATAAATAGCTGCCGGCAAGGGAAATCACAATTTCCAATTTGTGTTTGATTGATTGCAAATGTAAGGCTGCATAAATTTATTATCCTTTATCAAATTTTCCTCAAACTTTTATTGGTCTGTTTCTGTCATTTCTGTGCTTCTTTTAAAGCCAACTTGATGCCAGGGTGGACTACCTCTCCCTGTATTACCATCACTACTACTTCGACGTCCATCATCATCATCATCATCGTCATCGTCATTGTCATTGTCAGCATCTTCATCAACATCATCTTAATCTCCATCATACTCCTCAATGTATGACTTCATCATTAACATTATGATCATCTTTGTCATCTTCAGAGTCGTCACCGTAATAGCACATTGGCGTTGGCCTTTTCCAAAATCATCATGAACGTCTATCGTGTTGCTTCGTATTGATAATAAAGTTATTTCCAACCTCACGGAGTTTACTGAATCTCTTAAGACCTTTATGGCTTAACAGACTTAAAACTATTAAAGGATCGTAAAATATTAAACAGGGTGGCCCAGAAAGAATGCAACACCTGAGATCTGCAATTTCAACGACATCATTGATACAGTATTATTAGTTTTTGTTTTATTGGGTAGAAAAATTCTTTTCTGAATCAATTTCCGCATGACGGCTTTCCATACCGTCAGCTTTGTTGACAAACGCATGTCTGCTCTCGCTTTGAAAACGAAGGCAACATGTATGAAACGAAGATTGTATGGAAAGCCGTCATGCAGAAATTTATCACGCTTTAAGCATGACTACGGTTGCAAAAGTAGCAAATTTTGGAAAAGACATTGCCTGACAAAAATAGTTGTAGAATCAAAACGCCTTACCCAAAATTGATGTTCTTGGTGTCATTTTAATATTCTGAAAAGAATTTTCTACTCAATAAAAAAAAAATGGTATTGTGTCAATGATGTCGTTGAAATTGCAGATCTCAGGTGTTGCATTTTTTCTGGGCCACCCTGTATAATACGGATCCTTATTTTGAGTTACGGTATATAATGTGGGGCACTTAACAAAAATAAAGCTGTCACATTTGCATTTGTTTCACAAAAAATATGCATTAAATAGCACTAACAACCTTGAATAGTTGTAACAGATAACATTGCCCAACATCATTTGTAGAATATTCATAAGTTGCCTTCATACTTATTTAGCTTACTGACAAAAATTATCCTGCCCCGACACATCACGTGTGGTTGTATGTAGCTTGAAAAGATAAATGTATGCTTAGTATTCACAGTAAAGAGGATCCACCGTGAAATACCATGAGTCTGCTTGATGGAGTCATAATTAACAGCTGATTAATGGACACCAACTGTCGTTTCTGAAAGTACATGTGTATCATAACAAATAAATGTGTGGTTGGCTTACTTCAGATTTCTATAAGTATTTCACCTTTTTTCACATTAATATAATATTTATAATAATAATAATAACTGTTTTTTTTTTATATAGCACCTTTCCAATTATGAAATTATCCTTCTGATCATAAGGTACATTATGCCATCATTACCAATCTACCATTTCCATAATTGGTTGCATACTTTAAAAAAAAATGAAGCCGGAATTTCCATAATGTATGATTACAGTAACTATACGTTGCATACACCTGCTATTTAATTCCAGAGACCACTGCCGCCATTACGCCACCATGTCCGCCAAGTAACTGTGCCCCTGTGCAGAGCAACGAACCTACAGTGATTAGTGACCAGAACTGCACCACCACTGAACCAGTGTATATGATGGAATGTGCGGGAAAGTGTCAATCTAACTACAGCTTCCGCAGGGTACGTCAGTGTCTCCGCATGAGTAAAAAGAACAAAACCCAGATTCCCTCAAAATTTTCTAGAAATCACAGAAGACGCAAAAAGTTCAACAATATGACCTTGGGGCCCATTATTTGTATTTTCTACTTTAATAGCATGGGTTATTCAAGATATTATTCAATTTTCTTATAACATCATGACGTAGCTGACTTTTTGTAAAGTTTTAGAACTTCTAATATTATAATAGCGTGGTAATTAAACATGATACCAAATTGGTTAAAACAGAAGAAGCGGTAGGATAGATACATGTATCATTGTGTAAAGTTGTGTGACTTTTGACGATTATTAATACCATCTATGTAAACTTTATTTTAGACATTCAGTTAATATACCTCCACTTTATACAGGGAAAATAACTAAGAAATACTGAACTAAAAGATGAAATCCATGTATAGATAAACATAATTTACGTATTCTGTGACTTTTAACGAAACATATGGATGATATAGATAATTTTTACACGAAAACTCTTCATGTTTTCACTCTAGATCATTGACGGGCAACTGACAGTAGATAAGCATTGTTCGTGCTGTCAATCTGAAACCGTTGAGGGAGACGTGGTCGAACTCGTATGCCCTGATGGCTCGATCTCGTTCGTCATCATACCCGTTATCACCAGCTGCTCGTGTCATGAAGTCGAGTGTGACACAGCGCCCAGTGGCGAGTAAATCTCCATGAACATCGATTAATTCATGATCTCGACAATAGACATGAGTGTGATCAAGTCTTGTTATATATCAAACTAACAGATCTATGTCTCATGTTTGTGCCATTTGCAAGTCTTTTTCGCAGTTATATTTTGAAAACATATATATTCATGTATTACTCATAATGAAATTGCTACCTGGAGCCATAGTTTTTCTTTTCATTAAAAGATAGGACTTTATCAGCAGTTTATTTTTTAAAGCAAGCTATGTTAGGAAATTGTCAAATGCCCATGTAATATAATTGCCCATATCATATAATTATATTATATCAGTTAGACATTTTATTTTATATTAAGTCTGATGTCGTTTTCTTTGAAATCTAGAATCGTTTGTGTCACATCTGGCTCATTGGATAATTATTTCTTTTCCTGACATAAAAACAACTTTCAGCGTTTCCTGCATGACACTTATGTGATTGATCTAGACTCTCCAGTAAATGATTTCACATATTTATAGAAAGTCATTAATATTTTGGTTAAAAGTTCTCAAAAGGAAAAACACTGCAGTTTTTCTTCATTTCTTATCATGAACAACAGGTTTTTGTACCATTTTATGTAATGAATATAACATAAAATTTGTGATTTATATGGTTTTCCAGATTGCTTATGTCCTTAATGTCTATTTTATTATTTTGCTTTTGATATATTAAATCAAGAAGAAAGAATTGATTTAGAATGTGGTCGTTAATCACCGAAGAATCCATTGCACCTTTTTTCTTTTATAATCATTCTGGTTTTCGTGTTATCATAAATGCTGAACCTGGTAAAATATGAAATATTTTAAAACTGGAACAGTGAATGAAATATAGTCCAAGTGTAACAAAATCCTGACCAGTGTTAATGAAAAGGCCTACTGATAAATGCATAATAGTTTGCAGAAATTATAACTTTACGTGAAGATGTCACGTGTTGATGGACAGCGGTGATAAAAATGAAGCTATAGAAGTAGAGAAAAATATGGCACATTTTAAAGCTCTACTGCCGTTTATTATGTACAATATCAATGGAATTCTACTAATATATTCATAAAATTAGCATAAATTTGCATAAATTGAAATGAAGATAGAATTAATTTTCTGGGTCTTGTGGAAAAGTGAAGTCATTTGCATTACCAGTACGTTAGGAAAGTTTGGTGATGAAATGTTTGGTACAATATGAATGGCATTATAAATTAAAAGTGGATAATTCCATAAATTTGCATAAAATAATTAGCATAATTTTTGCATGAAGATGTGAGTTAATTTGATAGGTGCTGTGGAAAAAATGAAGTTATGGCACAGCAATTACATATGGAAAGTTTGGTTCATTTTCAAGGACTTTGGTTTTTACATTGTCAATGTGTGTCTGTGTGTGTGTGTAATTAAGTTTTTACAGACTATTAGACGTGTATCATCAATCATAAAGCAGATATGATTATTTAGGACTGGGGCCCGACCTTTAACGTCACCATCCGAAAGACGTGACTCAGTCTCGAAGCTGGGTGCGCTAAATCAGTTTATAACTTCCACTGTTAGCTGGATTGCAGGCGCACGCCACAACGCCCAGTTGTGGCGTGCGGTAGGCATGGTAGGCCTACTCATTTAATACATGTAATTTACATAAATTTGCATAATTTTGCATGAAGATGTGGTTTGATTCGATGGGTCCTGTGGGGAAAAAATGAAGCTATCGTCCTAACAAGTACATAATTATGCACAGTTTGGTGCTTTTGTAAACTCTGTTCCCAAAACTCAAAAATATGGGCTTATAAACGGACCTGACTAATTGAATTTCATTTGTACAGACAAAAATACTCTGTTGTCGAATATCAGCTTTTATGAGTATCACGTCTTACTGTTTTGGCTGATTTCTAATATACGTCATTTTTCATTATTGTGAACAATCAAAAGCTTGATGTGCTATAATACTTGCAGTATTTTTTAGACTATGTATTTGTTTATGTGTGTATTAATTTTCGATAAAGTTACTATCACAAAGTGTTTTGATTGTCACTCGTGGTTATTAAAGGTAGAAGATAGTTTTGGGAAGCTCTCAAAAACTTTTCGTGAGATTTCTTTGATTTTACTTAATAAACAGCACGGTACTAACATAACTAAGATGCTGTGAAGTTTTTTCCTCCTCAAGTGAAATATTTATCGAATGAGAGGTGAAAAGTAATAAAAATCCCTGGCCCAAAAAAGAGGGGATGTAAATTCAAACAACGGCCACACACATTACGCACATATAGGGATTGCTGTGTGTTATAGAATACGCTGCACACAGTGCGAAGCGCTGGGTTTATTGTGCGGGGAACCTTCGGGTGGATATGGTCTTAGCGTGAGGCAGTGAAAAGCCGTTACCAAGCGTTTCTTACAGATATTTACACTAAAATTTGTTCGAAATCGTGAATGGAATGTTAAATAATCTCGTACATGTGTCTTATGATAAAAGGAGAATAGTATGTGACTATGTTAGATAAGTTTCTTGCCAGCCTTGTTTTTGCTACCGAGACTGTCTGTGAGCTTTAAATACCTATATTTTTGAAATTCCGTTACCACCCATGTTGAACTGCCCTATTTAATGTGAAGTACGGCGAAGCATGGGAAAGAGTCATTAGCGGTAATACTGTACCTCAGTCACATCGCCGAACTGACTCTACATCGATTTCAAATCGACCGATTATTGATCGGTCTGGTGTCGGTCTTGTTGGTGTGACTGAGATATAAGATGTTTTTGTCAAAGGGGCATCTTTCGATTACATTGAATTTGTCGAGATAAATTGTTTGAAGCATATATTGAGGGATTGTCTGTTTTGACAGGTTAGTAAAAAGGGTTCTCTCTCATTTGCCCTACATTGTGCCAATTTTGCCTACAGCTCCACTATCCTATAGCGTAGTTGTAGTAATATTACATACATGACATAAAGCCACTCCGATTCTTCGAAGCTAGATATGGCTCTTTTGTAAGAAACGGTGGGAAATAGGGGTATTAAAAAGGGGGCACTTATCAGAAGAGGAATAGGGCACATATTATATAGGAAAAAGGGAACGTATAAGAGGTAAGAAAAAGGGGCACCTATCAGCAGAAGAAAGTCACTTATCAAAGGAGAAAAGGACACATATTAGAGAAAAAAGGGGGCAATTATTAGATTTGAAAAGGAGTATCTATCAGAAAGAGAAAGGGGGCATTTATCAGAAATAAAAAGGGGCAGTTTTGGGGTACTAGAAAAGTGGGGGCACTGTGCCCGCCCCCGGGAGGGCCGCCTCTGTTCTTACATATTTCAGCCTAAGAAGAGATGTGTTATGCTATTTATGTTGAAGACATACAGTGCAGGCCGTAACCGCGCTAGCGACTAGAGGTCCGCTTTCAAAATTGGAAAATGGAACTGAAACTTTATTTTCAGATAGAAAAATGCCAAAATTTCCCCTACCCAGGGAGGGGGACACCCCCTCCCAGACCCTCCCCCCCCCCCAATTGGGCCCTTCGATCCCTTAATAAGGTCCACCTCATGTTATGTCTGCACCCCCAACCCCCCCCCCCCCCCAAGTAAAATCCTAGTTACGGATCTGTAGTGCATTTAAAAATATGGTTCATACCTGGCAAATCAACTGTAAAACAAATGGTGCAAATTTTCCAATATGGAATTACACCATTTTCATTAAATTGACGCCTCTCCAAGGCTACATCCTTATCTGACTTAAATTCTTTATTTCCCTGTATGTGTCATTCGATGTTTCTCTAATCTAATTTTCTTAATACGTTGTATTAAGCGCCGCATAAATGTTATGTAATATTGTTATCATTATTATTACAACATTATTTCCTACAATAGGGCGAATCCTACCAATGCGGTTTATGTCGTCACAGTAGAAATTTGACGTTGAGGCGAAAGCGACCGTGAGTTAACGCGAATGATAACAATAGGCTGAGATAAAATTATTCGCCCTAACGTTGCAGTAAGAGTAAGTATTTTTAATATTATCATTATCATTATTTTCTATAATTATCATTATTAATTTGTTTTCACCAACGTGTGCTGTTTCATTTCTTATTCATTCATTAATATTCATTTTTATTTTTGTAAATGTTTAAAAATATAAAGATATGTACTCCTACCTAAGGCTTCCCAGAATAAAAGAAATCGTGATTTGAATTATATTAAGATATGAGGATAGAATACTAGTTCATAGAATACATAGGCTACGAAGCGCGGAGGATTTTCAAGAATTTCGAAAATAGGCCTACGAATATTCTGGCAACCATCATCTCATATTCGGGTAGCGAGAGGTATCCATTTTGAGAGGTATCTATCCACAACAGAATATAATTTCAACTTCCCATTTTAAACCTCTCACCACCCCTCCCCCATTGCCTTCATCCATCTGCCTGACAAATTACCTTCCCATAGTAATGACTGCCAGGTAGGCCTATAAGGTAATCATTCCTGACCGGGCAAACCATCTTTATATATATTACGCTAAGGATTTGGGGTCTTTTTTTGTGTTCGAATAGGGAGACACTTTTTAAAGGGGAAGTTCACCCCGAAGATTACTTGAGTTTAAAAAATGCAGAAAAAATAAAGAAAAATATTGGCGAAAGTTTGGACAAAATCCGTTAAAGAATAACGGAGTTATGGACTTTTGAAGTTTTGATTTTGTGACGTCACATGCGAGCAGCTCCTCCATTATGCAATGTGATAAATATTCCATAAAATACAGTTTTCTCAGAAAATTTAGAATATTTTCGTCTGTGCATTTGATATATTGTCAGAAATGTTATTCAATACTAGATTCTGAAAAGAAACAATATTAATTTATCGTGGAACGTAAAAAAAAATGCGAATATATGGAATATTTATTACATGACCAATGGGCAGCTGCTCGCATGTGACGTCACGAATCCAAAACTTTAAATAGTCATAACTCTTTTATTATTTGACCGATTTTCATCAAACCTTCGCCAATATTTTTCTTTATTTTTTCTGCATTTTTTAAACTCAAGTAATCTTCAGGGTGAACTTTCCCTTTAAGTGCTAAGTGCTGAAGTGCCGTCCATATTTCATAAATTCATTTTTAAACATTGAATTTCCGGAGGGAGTAATATTTCTGTCGATGGAACAGCTCACTGTCGTAGCACGGAAAAAGTACCTTCTGTTATGCCCCTAACCCATACCGATTACCTGTGAAGGGGAGAAACTTCATTGGTGTATTGCCAAAGAACAACGTGACGTATTCTCCAAGGCCATATCCGCATGTGTATATTGGCTTCAATGTATACAGCACACGTGTTATTTTGTTCGCACATGTACATGTACTGCTCCATGTACTATTTGTAGCTTCATGGTTATATAACAGTTTAGAGCGTGTGTAACTCTATGGTTTCACGGCGGGGGGGGGGGGGGGGGGGGGGAATGGGGTGGTGGGTGGGGTGGGTGGGGACATGTCTCATTGAAGCCGGTACACGTACATGAAAACGGATAAAAAGGGTACCTTTTCAACAATAATCGCATAACCCGGATTACGCGTTTAGGGTATCAAAAAAAAGCAAAAATCAAGAAAAAGGGTAGCAAATTCAGAGATGATAGATCCGCGGAAGGGGGGGGGGGGGGATATAGTTCGGTAGTGTGTTCCAAAGTAGGTTAAATTTCTTTTACGGTTCCTTTTTGGCTAAAAAGAGGTCTATGATGATGATGTAATCCTCAAATAGGATGTAAAATACCTTAAGCAAGATATAAAATCGCAGTTAATAATGGTATAAAAATCAGAGATAGACGGGTTTCCCTGTTTAGAGTATCAAAATCTACTCCTACTGCAATCTGCTTTTTAATTCAGCAAGTGATTTTCGCCGATGATGTACAGGTCTCAATGAGACATCCGGGGGGGGGGGGCGGTCGTCGCGATCGATTCGGATCGATTCTGGTGCCCGTAAACTTTTCTGCCTTTTATTTGTGAAAATTCGGCTCCTTTGGAAGTTTGATTTATGTAAGCATTCCATTACTATATAAATTGAACTTTCAACAGGTTTTTTTGTTTGTTGGTGTTTTTTTTTTGGGGGGGGGCTGTTTCTTAGTTGAACTTAATTCTTTCTGTGATACAATTGTTTTGTTTGTTTGTTGGTTGTTTTTTTGTGGGGGGTTGATGTTCAATGAGACAGGGTGAAGCAGGGAGGAACATGTAACTGTTAGATGTAAAAAAAAAAAAGGGGGGATTTCGGCCACTTCATATTTTAGGACTCTTTATTTCACTTAGGAATATCGGTTGCCACTGTGTAAAGAAGGAGCCCCCCCCCCCCCCATCAAAATTTCCTTCAAAATTTCCTTCGAAAATATTTCCACTATGATATGAATACGTATAGGATACTAACCCTCGCGCTGGGGGTGACGGGAGGCGGATGGGGTGGGGAGGGGGTACGGTAGGGAAAGGTCAATCCGTCGGTCCTCCCAAGACTTATACGGGGGCCATAATCCCCCTGAAAAGAAAATGACAATAAATTCATTTTTTTCCTAATTTTTGCATCCTTTACAAGGGACGTACCGCTAATTATGCATGTTATGTTTTTATGGCCTTAATTTCTCTGAGTATTAAACCACAGAAACATGGCAAGATCAAATCGCTCACTCTAGCTCTATTCATGGATATACTATTCGAACATAATTATATCCATGCTCTGTGTGCGAGAATCCCGCCAAGGTGTAAATGAGATCATGTGTCATCCACAGGCCACAGGGCCGATGTAACATAAATATTATTCAGTCATTCATAAAGTAAAACAATCGTCATTTAGTCTTCATCAAGATGAAAATGTATTTTCTTCAGAACTCATGCAAGATTTGGATGAATAACACATACTCACATGTTGTAAATACTTCTTGGTAAAAAAATAATACATTACCAGACTTTTTTCTTTATTCACTTGATTATTGTGACAAATATACGGTACTGTGATTGATAAACACAGCTAGCGCCCGTGGATGATATGTCCACGGGCTGCTTCAGCTAGTTTATTTATATCTTGCGAACACCATCCATGATATAAGCGAGCAGTCAAAGTATCAGTCACTCGGCGTCATCACCGTAAGCACAGTAATATCATTACACTGTAAAAATGGTCAGATTCTTACGCGTCGGTCGAAGTTGAATTATGAGTCTGCCACAGTTTCATCTGACTATTTAGCTAGTATCTTCTCTATTTGTTAACAATTTAAGAGAAATGGAGATACTTGTGAAAGTACTACTTCACTGCTTGATATGTTGGTTGTCCTATAATTCCGTCACTGGTAAGTAATAACACACACACTATTGACTACTTTTATGGAAAGTTGATTTATTTCACCCCTGACTATCAATTATTTCATGGGACTGATAGTTGACCCTGTACTCCAATTTAGAAATGCAATCGCGGATTTTAAAGCCGTCAAAATACTTTCGTTATTAGTTTTCCCCGCCATTTTTCATCATTTAAGAAGCACATTTGATATAGGAGGTGCTAAAATATCACACACTTTTCACCTATTAAAAACCGGTAGTTAATTTTCGCACTTGGATTATTAATTATGAGCAAACAAAAATGCACTTTGGTATGTCGAATCATAATCATTTGCGTCATCATGTCATTGATTTTATTCTTTCGACACTCGATTTCACTTCATATAAGGTTACGGGATATGACTTTCATTTTCTTTTTATATTTGAAACTTTTTTTTTTACGTTTCGGTCATTTTCAACGCTGGCATTCTGCCTTGCATTTAGCAAAATAATTCAATCAGACATGTGCATACAAAGGCGCTATATCAGTCTTGTCATAACTTTATAATAATAATGTTAATCGCTTTCCGTTCCTTTTATTGTCCATTTATTCATTTTCATTTTATACATTCTCTTTTTTAATAAGTCAGTTTTTCATCCTAAAAATGATCACTTTAGATGTTTAGGTTTCCCGTCCGGTTTCAGTTATTTTTCTTTATTCACATTTGTGAGTCATCTAGGACGAGGGCGTAACGTTAATCTTGTGTGGGGGGGGGGGGGGCTCTTACTTTGTGGAAATGCGAGGAGGCGGAGAGGGTGAGTGGACAGGTCTGGAAGGGGTCGTCATCTTCTCACGTTCACCCCCCCCCTCTCTCTCTCTCTCTCTCTCGCTCACTCCCCCTCTCCCCCTCTCTCTCTCTCTCTCTAACACATACACACACACACACACACTCTCTCTCTCTCTCTCTCTCTTTCTCACACATACTCACATGCCCCTCTCTCTGTTCACATATTTTTTTGTAATTCAAGGGAAAACGGTTCCGCCGTGCCCCCTTTCCCCATCCTTATCGATAGGTCAATCTACTGAAGGCGTAACATGGAACTAATAAGGGCACTTGCCATATACTGTTACTCATTTGAAGCACAATACGGGAACGGGGTGTAAGGGTATGATCTCTCCGTGAATTCTCATCAAGTTGCATCAATTGAAATTGACTTTCCAACCAGCTTTGCGAGAAATCGAATACATATTTCATGACTTTGAAATAACTCTTTTGGGAAATCAAATACCCAGATATTACTACAACAGTCTATGAAATTGAAAGAAAATTACAGAACAGTTCCACTGCGTTCGAATTTGAATGATCGTTCATAAAATTTGTGGCTGAAATTGTGAAAATGTCCCTGAAAACCTATATTACATTCCAAATTCATATTATACAAATTGCGGAATTCCAGGTAATAAAAAGCGGTAGTCACTGGCAAATTTAGCGAGGGGGGGGGGGGACAAACAGCCATTGCCTTGATTAAAAGACAGTCAGTTGGCTTACACACCCCCAATCATGAGCCACCAGTTTTCAAATTTCCGACCAATGCTCAAGGGACATACAAATTTGATAACTCTTTACTTTTTTCCCCCTTTCTTCCTTCTTTTTGTCAGAGACTTTTAAAGGAAAATAAGCACCAAAAATGCAATAAATGTAATAACCATTTATTTCTCCTCGATTTTCTCTTCTGCTCGTTAGATATCATTTTGGAATTTTGCCCGCCCCCCTCCCCACATCCCCCTTACAAAATACTAGGCCTCTCATAGCAGTGTATGTCTCTTAACATCGTGCTATAAAAGATGTATCCTTGGCGTGAGACCGACACATGCTTCTCACGAACTTTGTATTTACTTGAGTATCCATTTCATAATTCCCTTGCTCCCAGTTCTTCTTCTCTCTCACACACACGCTCTCCCTCTCACCCTTTCTCCCTTTCTCCTTCCTTCCAACTCCTCCCTTCTCTCATTCTCTCCTTTTCTCTGTGTCTCTTCCCTCGACCCCCCCCCCCTCTCTCTCTCCCTCTCTCCTTTCATTCTAATCGCCCAGTCAAGTATGTTATCCATCTCCACCATATTATTGGGTAGATTGTAAGTCCATGGATATACTTCAGTGGGATTTTATTTCAACACATACCAATCCGGCTTCTATTTCAGTAATAACCATATTCATTACTCAGAAGAGGAGTTGTTATGAATTATTAAAGCGGTAAAGATTGTAATGGAATACTGCAGGTTATAATAGTGATATCAGTGATGCAGCTTTTTGCATAATTTACATCGATAGGTTGAATAGATAGGTCAGGAATATTAGCGTTTATGTGGACATATAGCTGATAACAAGTGTAATTATACAGGATAGGTAATAGGTGCAGAACTACAGTACTAAAGGTCCTTTAAAATCCTTTTTGAGTGTTTTCTGAAATCCAAAGTGGCGTCCAAAATGGCCTCCAATTTCCATTTCTCACTAATATCTATGCAGGTAGACTGAGGCTAGGAATACAAAAATATGTCTTTAAATGCATGCTTTAAGGCACAAGTTATCACAGAAAACTCACATTAAAAGCTTTACAAACATATTATGGAAAACAATATGGCGTCTAAAATTGCCTCCGAATTGGCCACCAGTTTCCTAATGCAACCAGATGAGCGAGAAATAGAAACAAAATTTTAAAATATATATTCCTATACAGAAGGAATCCAATAAATTCATCACTTAAATATTTCAGAAAACTGAAACATTAAAAAATCAATAAAGCTTTCAAAATGGCTGGTAAAATGGCATCAGAAATGGCCCAAATACCTCATGCAAATTCATCTCGTTATCAGCCACGTCCATGCTTTGGCATATTTTGATCTATTTTTCTTGGCCTCAATGCATTATTCGTCCTTTGATCATGTCTCATTTCGACGAACGGAGGAACAATCTCCACGTGTCCCTTGCAAAATCAATGTTTCACCATTTGTTGACTCCAGGTCGAACACATAAACACGAAGACACAGAAAAGACCCAATGCCTTTTCCTACCCTCCTGTGAACTCAACTTTAAACGTGATATTTGAAACTACTGACTTTTTGTGGTGTTTTATTGATTTTAACAAACGTACATTCTTTGCTGAATAGTCTATGAAAGACGTCATCACTAGTCGAATTATATAATTGTTTCCATTTTCAATCTTTTTGTTTCGTTTTGTTTCGTTTTGTTATGTATTGTAATATTTTTCCATTATATAATGTTTTGTACATTGTATTTTAATTGTAATAATTCTATGTATTACTACAGGGCTCTCTCGTAAAGCAGTTTTTATGTACTGATTACTAACCAGTATGAAGTTTGGTTGATCTAAATGAATGAATGAATAGATGAATAAAATAGATAAAATAAATAAATGAATAATAAGTATATACATAGTTGAATATTGGGTAGTATTGTTGATCGTTTCTCTGTTAATGTTATTGTTGTTATTTTACATACCGTTGTACACATGCAATTTCTTGGGGGGGGGCACAATGATAGCATGTTATTTAAAACGGAAAAGGATACAGTGCATTGTACGTACATGTTCTCCAAAGGGAGATAGTCATTCTGCTTCTGATGCAATCGGGGGGGGGGGCTGTCTAGGCAATGCGTTTCTAGGCGATTAGACGCAATAAGCACTCTGTCTTTTTAATATAATAAGTGCTTCGTTAATAATTCACTAGTTCTATCAATTACTCTGATGACTTCTTTGCCCCAAATGTTTCTTGCATCCTTTTCCTCTTGTACTCTCTCCCTCTTGTATCATTTACTTCTTCATTCACTTAACTTGTGACCTTCATACTCTGATGAATTCCTGTCAATTATTTTTGTTAGTTGTTATTTGCTATCAGTATCAGTGTGTTATGTTTTAATCATGGTTTTACATTATAAATTCAGCTGTAATTCAGCCCTAGGACTGCAAACGAGATTTTCGTGCACCAAATACCATAATAGCTTAACCATGTTAACTGCTTTTAGGCAATGACGAATTATTTGTCCAAAGTGCTTGTGTACTCCAGAATGTTCTCAATGATACTGCAATGCTTAAAATCCCAAAGGATACTCGAAGCGCATATACCAAGAAGGTTCAAACAGATGGAGTCATAACAGAAAGCTTCACTTTGAAGCGAGCTTCGATGCCGCCACAACAAACATGACAAATATGCGCTCTCCAAAAACATTCTTCGTGTCTTCCAAACGAAGAAACAAATCAAATTCCGTTTTATTGCATAACCATGGATACGTATAATGGAGGATATTCTGTTATAATGATAATTAGTTTTCGCAGACCCAAATGTAACTTCGAAAAAGTGCACATGAATGATATAACAAGGTTCAAGCGAAAATATTTAGTGCCAAAAATACCAGAACTGCAATGACAATTCCTTGACTGGCTGCGTGTGCTCACTACTTTGGTTGGCTATATTTCCTAGAGCCATCTTTCACGATAATAATATATGAAATTTAATAATCGGAATTAAGCGGAAAGGAGTTAAAATTGCCCTTAAAGAGGCATACATCTGTGACACTTTTAAGGTTTTATCTCAAAAAATTGTTCATCCTGAGACAGGGGAATTTCAGAATGAAATCGAAATCATTTATATTAAAACTGCACATTCACTTTCTGTGTTTGTCGATTTATGAATTTAACTGCGCATCGTAAACATTCAAATGTCAAAACATCTCTAAATCTTTCCCGTTTACTTTGGCGGCATCAGACATCGACATCAAAGAATCAAGGCAGTTTATTAATTCAGTTGTACATCCTTTATAATATGCCAGGTGTTTGCATTAATTATCGTTAGTTGAGACTCAATCTGTTTGAACCTCCTTGCGCATACGAATAAAGGCCGCCCCTAGACACTAGGCCATTAAATGAATTTAACTGGCGTGCTAAAATCAAGTGCTGCATATATAGGAAGTTGTACAACGCGTGCTGAATTTAGCACCTCAAGGGCAATTTATGTTTATGACAAGATAAAGGTTTCATTTCAGAAAACAAAATACATACTATCTTTTATCAAATGAAAGATAATCGGACAAAATGAATGCATTGAGTGCAAGGCACTATTTTACATTGTGGAATTAACACCGAGAGTGGTTGATTTGCTTGAATCTATTTCAGAGTGTCTGAAAAGCATATTTAAAGTAAGAAGCTACAACTGTACGTCACAGGCGGAATTCGCTTCTTTTACTTTGTTTTCTTTGTTCGGACTGCTTGTTGTAAACGAATTTGGTTGAAAAATGCCTAAATTTGCCTAAAGATTATGTTTTATTTTTCTCCCCAAATTTCAGCCTGTGTTTGTTTCTTTTCTTCCTTCCTTCCTTTTTTTTTTTATTATTCAGTTGTCCCCCCCCCCCCCTTTTTTTTTTTCTTTCTTATTTTCTATTTTGCCACCGCCGGTATAGGCCGGGGCCGTTTTGGCCACTTGGACCTGCCCATGCTACACACTTAATTCTAAGATGACAGGCCATTTTTTTTCTTAGATGAAAGTTTGCTTATATTCTTGCCAGAATCTCTCCTAAATGACTTTCTAGAATAATAATAATGATGTTAATAATAATGCAGACATTTTATACTGCGCTACATATTCACCCAAAGTGGGTGCTCAAGGCGCCCTATAATTCACATATAAAAATTAACATGAAAACATACAAAAATACACTTAAGGAGCATAGAATAAGATATATTCATGAGAAAATGCTAGTTATGAGACAAGTCTTCAATGTTCTCTTGAAATCCCCTACAATCTTCATCTATAGTCTTTGTCCAATAGATTCAAAGGATCGGTTTGTATCTATTTTCCATAATTATTGTGTTACTTGTCAATTCTGTCCGCGATAGAAAATTAAGAGCAATTTGTCATGTGCAGTATTAAATGAAATTTTGTGATTTTCAATGGAGGATTGACAGCATAATGGTCTGATTGTTTATCAAGGATATTGCCATGGATGGGCTTCCTCATGCATACGTCACGTATATAGACTAAAGGCTTTTACTTGCAAGTACTTCGTTCGATGCATAATGCGCTGTTAATAGTGATTGTTGATTACTCTGCTCATTAAACAAGGAAGCGAGAGTGCTTAACTTTGTATTGTCCATAAAAATCACTGGCGTATCTAAAGGGGGCAAAGGGGGCACGTGCTCCGGGCGCAAAAGATAGAAAAAAGGAATTGAATAAAAGAAAGAAAAAATGCGGTCCTTGAAGGTTATGCGCCCCAAACCCAGTGTAAATTGGAAAAGGATAAGTGTTTTACAGATATTCAAAATGCAAAAAAATTTTCAAGCGCGACCGCTTTGCTCCTTCACACAATTATGACTCTTTAGAATTTCATACTTTCGCTCCCCAATACAACACTTAGTGCATGAACATAGCTTTTTTAAAGGGTCAAGCTGATAAGCTTAAATGTGTGTGTGTGTGTGTGACTGTGTAGGCCTGTAAGTGGAAGATTATGAAAATGTCCAGGAAAAAGTCCAACAAAGCTATAAAATACATCGAGGTCTTCTGAAACATAAAATATATGTTCTGAACCTAATTGACAACTCTCTTCCTTTCTACCTCTTTTGTCACCTGTCTATCCATCACTCTATCTCTCTTTCTATCCTTCAGGGATTTCACATGATGATGGAATACGGATGATGAAGATCAAGCTCCATCAAGATCTGATATCAAACTACGGACCAACAACAATTCGACCCGTCAAAGACGATTCTTCACCTGTCCAAGTCCAATTGCGAATGCTAGTCGACCACATCGCCGATTTCGTAAGTCATGTTTGTGCTTTGTTCTTTTCACATGTTTAAAACTACATGTATGTTATTTCTTCATTGTTATCCCATATTAGTTTTTAATGGGCACACAGGCATGACAGGGCTCTCTCGAAATCACTTGGCAAAGTCAGAGACTGTCCCATTTAAATCAAATACTACTTCTACCGGTAGTAGTACTACTACTACTAATGATAATAATAATAACAACAATATTAACAACAGTGATAATAATGATGATGATAATGATAATAATGTTGATGATGATAATAATAATAATGATAATAATAATAATAACGATGATAATAATGATAGTAACGGCAACAACAATAATAACGATGATAATGATGAATGGTGATAATAATAATAGTAAAACTCGTCATCATAGTAATAGCGATACAACATCTCAATTTTCTCTTGCGAACTTAATAAAGTTAGTACGCATTACTAATTACACAGATCTGTACCTTAATTTAATCACAACTCTTGTACATTTCTTTCTCTACATGTACTGTGAATGTCCTGATAAATACCTTCTCTGTTTCATTTCATCAATCGTACTCATTAAATAGGACGAGCCCAAGCAACAGGTGACTCTCTTCTCTGCAATAAAAATGGTAAGCAAATGGAGCTCAGATAGGTGTTTCTTCTCATATATATATATATATATATATATATATATATATATATATATATATATGTGTGTGTGTGTGTGTGTGTGTGTGTGTCCACCAAAGGCTAAGTTTAAAAGAACTAAGTGTGGCAGAAAGGGGAGGAGGGAGGGAGGGAGGTATAAACAGAGACAGGCGGATAGGAAAAAACCTGAAAATCGTCGTTAGTGGTTCGGAACAATTTTCCTCATGTTAACAATTCAATCAATCAATCAATGTACACAAGTCATGCACTTTCCCCATTTCGACTACCCTCCCCCCCCCCCCCCCCCCCCCAAGTCAGCGTAGTTATAAAATGTTAAAGTACATGCCATTCGTAAATTTATTGTTAATCACATTAAGCATAGCTTAAGAAATATAGGAAACCAAGAGGTAGTTTATGAGCCCTATTTCGTTATCATGACTCAATTACACTCAGGTTTGGAGAGATGATTTTCTTGCATGGAATGAGAGTGACTACGCAGGGATAACTTTTCTTGAAGTGGACGTCGATCAGATATGGAGTCCTACCGTGACAGTTCTAACAAGGTGTGATTTGTTGACAGCCTAAGTACAGTAATAACTGCCGCTCGGTGGGACTGCGGAATGAATGTATATTATATTCTAAATTGCTTTTTTCCATATTGCACTTGAAACTGCTTTTTCAAATTACGTGATGAAGTCAAAAACTCAAGTCTCTACTTCGACTATGCTCTGCATTCGACTGGCAGTGGCAAACGATGCTAATTTACTTCGCATGTCCATATTTCAGTACCAAGACAGATTCACGATACAATAGGGTATGGTTGAAAGATTTTAAAAAAAAAAAAAAAACATTTTCGCATTTATATCACAATGCATTATTCGTGCTATACAAACAATTTATAGAAAATGTCCTGTACCTCAAACTACATAAAGATAACTTTTATAGTGTCGTAATTTTAGCAGGGAATATATTGCTGCAGAAAAGCAGTATAAAGCACATTCTAAAGATTCTTCCTGATGCAGTAATTTTCCCTAGTATTGTTTATGAATATTCTATTTAGCCTATGATGACTTAATGAAAATGAGGAAAAGTGGTTTATACAGGAAAAAAATGGGTAATCCGTATTGGAGAAAGGCCTACCGACCATGCCGACTATACACTCCACAGAGTGGATTTGGCGCTATATAAGTTACATCTATTATTATATAATTCATAAAAATTGTTTTGTGGTCATTATGTAGTGATACCTATGAAGGAACATAAGTGACTGGTCAGATCAATTGATTTCTTTGGGGCACCTTTCTCTCTGTCTGCCGGGTTTGTGGATGGCATGCGCTGAGATTCCAGTCTTCTGATCTAAACGGATGGCATGCGCTGAGATTCCAGTCTTCTGATCTAAACTTTCAATTGTTTTAATTTCACAGCAACAGCCCTGATTTCTTACACATGAACCAACGTCGACTGGTCGTATCACCAGAAGGCAAAGTTACATGGATTTCTCCTGCAATCATCACCAGTACTTGCTACTTCGATGTCAAACTTTTTCCTTTTGATGTCCAAAAGTGTGTATTTGCATTCGGACCCTGGGCTAGTCCTAATAACGTTGAGGACCTGGACTTCTTCTTCGAAAGGAACGAGACGACAGTGGACCGCTACCGCAAGAACGGCGTATGGGAGATCGTCAATGACACTGTAAGAAAAGAACATGTTTTCTACAGCTCCCACGAAGAACCATTTGCAGAGATTCATTATCACATCAGGTTCAGGCGGATGTCAAGAGTCTATGTTTTGGGCATCGTAATCCCGTCCGTCCTTCTTTCTCTATCCTCCATGTTGATCTTTCTACTGCCACCGGAGTCTGGAGAGAAGATCTCATTTGGTATTACTAATCTCCTAGCCATGGTGCTCTTTCAGGAGACTGTCCGATCTGCTATGCCACCTACTGGCTCACCTATTCTTGGTAAATATCAATGACAATGTCAAGAGCCTCAGAGCAATTTTAGAAATGGCAGGGCATTCTGACAAATGACCATTTTTCCATGGAATAGAGACACTGTACTCACACCCCTGTTTAGTTAATAAAGATATTTAAACATTTTTGTATTCATTATTTCCATGCTAAATTGCATGGAAACCTAGATTAAAATCTGAATCACAATTTAGCATGGAAACAATGAGAACAAAATATATTGTGCCCAGTGATATATTCTTGTCAGTGGCGTAGATACGCACACACTTTCTATCATTCTTGGGAAGGGGGGTAATGAATAGATCACCCCCCCCCCCCACACACACACTAACAATGGATAATTATGCGTGTCTACGCCCGTGATTCTTGTCTTATTCCTATCCTAACTGCCAGGTTTTTAGAGGAAAATTGATGACGATCTCTATGCCTTTATAGCTTGATGCTGGTTATACATTACTGTTTCGAGCAATAACAGTTTATTACCTAGATTAAAATCTGAATGACAACTTGACATTTTTAATTTAGACATTATCGATTTCTGACAGGATTTGGAAGCAGGCCACTGATCCGACATTTTCTCCGGGCTTTATTTCATTAAAGGGAAGTCCAACCTTAATAGCAAGTTGCTTTGAAAGAAAGAGGAAAAATCAGAGAAGCAGATTGGTGAAAGTTTGAACGAAATCGGACAAGCAATAATAAAGTTATGAATTTTTGAAAGTTGTAATGACTATGCTTATGGGAATTTCAAATTGGCCAAATAGGTAATGTCACTGTGATGTATCTGTGGACAACAGACAACTCCCACATTCACTCTAACACACAAAATGACTAAAATGTCACTTTTTTTCAAAATGCATTACTCAGTAGGATCTTTTCGTTTATGAAGACTTATAACAATATGCTATCTCCTGTATATGTTGAGTACAGCCCCGAGGGTAAAAGCGCCTCGAAGAAAACCGCAAATTAATGATATTTTTGTGTACGACAAATGGGAGAGTTGTCCAAAATGTCACAATTGACTCACCAAATTGCCAATTTGAGATTCGCATATATGTAGCGATCTCATTTTTCAAACATCCATAACTTTCTTAGTCCTTGTCCGATTTCTTTCAAACTTTCACCATCTTGTTTTTCTTATTTTTCTGCTTTCACACAAATCATGTTATTACCAAGATTGGATTGCCCTTTAAAGATATCGGGTTACGGTTACGGTTAAGATGGGTTTTTAGGTTATGTTGAGGTTTATGGTTAGGGGTTTGGTATAGGTTGGGTCCAGGTTGAAGTTAATAATTCGGGTGTACGAACTTCGCCACGAAGCAATATTCTTGCTGGAGCAAGTGTCGTACAACCTTTAATCCACATTTTTGGTAACAGCCACTTTTTTTCAATTTCAGCAAATTACATTTGTGTTATGGTGATTGTCGCCTGCACATCCCTAATCTTCGAGGCAATCGTTCTGCGCATGTACAACTTAGGCAACGTCAGAGACGTACCAAGATGGATGCAGCGCTTGTTCATTAGAGACGCAACAACTGTGGCATTCTGTAGGAGCAAGGTGTCTGGACATGATACTCCCCAAAAGAATGGGTCTATGATCATTCCCCCTGATGAAAATGACGCTCTTGAACACCATCTTCAAGAAGATGAGCAGAAATATCAACATCCTGACTCTTCAGAGAGACCAGGTAATACCCAGTTGTGGAAGATGGTGGCGTTGTCCTTCGAACAAAAGACCGCTTTCGTAACGCTTTGTGCGATAGCTGGAAACATAGTGTTCACTACTTTGCATATTACCATTTTGTCCATGAAACGGGTTGATGTGCCTTAAGGTGAACAGCAGAAGATGCCGTGTCACGGTAATATAGGGCCTGCAGCGAGATGCGTCTCGCCGGAATTCAATCCCCGACAGACAACGGCTGGCCAAGTCCTGACAGCGCCGTGACACATGACAAAATCAATCCTAAAGGTGATGAGAAGCAAAATGGCAGTGACAATTTATGAAACTTCTTTTCCAACAACAGTTAGACATTTCTTAGGTCCTTTGGCATAATTCTTTGTTAAAATCTCCAATATTATTTACAATTCATTAGCTTATTCTTTCATTAGTAAGTGTTCTTGTAATTAGTTACGTTCCCTCTGTTTGTTAGGGTGTACATTAATTAAACAGATGTATGTATAATTCCCTACCTTGTTATTCTATTTACCTGTTGTCACTATCTAATTACACACTTTAGCTACTCTACGTTAAGATATGTATGCCACATGATTTGCAAATAACTTTGAAAACTCCTTTGAGTTGAACTGCGCTGTATTTTAAATTATTATTATTATTATTATTATTATTATTATTATTATTATTATTATTATTACTTCCTTTAGATATTACGCCTCTATAACTTTATTGTAATTATTGACATTCCGTTCCTGAACGTTGATAATTTTCTTTAAAATTCATAGGATGTTTTTCTTATAGGCTTATCACGTTTAATAAATAATTCAATAAATTCAACCATGCAAGTCAAAATGTTTATTTAATTGAACATTCAGTATTTGTTTCGTTTTATTGTTTTTATGATTCATTTTCTGTAATTACATGAACGAAAGATTACCTTTAATGTTGAGTTACATAATTGAAAGGGATAAGTAATACATAATTATATATATATATTATTATTATTAGACAACGTTAAATATTTTTGTAAGCATGTTTCTCCGCCCATGTTGAGTTAAATGACCATGCATGTCATGATGATATTGGAAGGAATGAATAGCACATAATAATATAATAATTTTTATATAATAATTTCTTATTAGACATCGACAACGTACAATATATTTGTAAGAGTGTTTCTCTGCGTTGAGTTAAATGATCATAATGATATTGGAAGGAATAAATAGTACATAAATATATATTTCTTATTAGACGACGTGAAGTATTTTTGAAAACATCTTTCTCTATTTCTGTCTCTCTGTCTCTCTCTCTGTTGTTAGGATTACTATGCCTTCCTGTCAATCACTAATTAATCATAACGATGTCATAAAGTAATTCTTTCATAATTTCATACTTTGAATTCATACCAAAACATCATTCAATAATTAATCGGAAAGCCAGGGGGATGTTTCATAAAGCTGTTCGTAAAGTTACGCATGACTTTATGAACGACTTGAATATGAAGTGCCAGATAGGATGCCCAAAGTTTTTACTGATGTTTTAATAAAGTGTGACTATATTTCCAATAACCTCAATCATTTTATGGCAAAAAATATACTTTGCATTAAAAATTGTTTGTTATAATAAGAATGTTAGTCTACATCTGCACAGTTCAACTTTAGTTGATGCAGTTTAAAAATGATTGAGCATCCCATTTGGCTTGTCATATTTAAGTCATTCGTAAATTCATGCGTAACTTTACGAACAGCTTTATGAAACACGCCCCAGATATTTCGTGAAAATATATATTCTTTATCCGATTTTTCCCACACTTTACTTACTCTTAAAATTTAGATCGTCCATTTTTAAATCAACGCACTGACATACAAAACAAAATACTAGTAGAACGTTAGGATTGCAATGCCACATGTGTACAGATTTTGTGTGATTGAAGTAATTAACTTTTCGGCTTCCTAGAAGACTTTCTATGTCACTAAGATTTTTTACATTTTCTTCCAAATTTGTTTAGCACAAATATATTACCTTTAAAGTTTTGCTTACGGAATAAAATAACATTTGAACATAACACATTGAATACTAAGCCCGAGATATTCGCGTTGGGTTTCATGTCTTTATTATACCACAATTAAATTGCATCTAACGGGTTCAAAATTAGTAACCTTAAAGTAAAGGTGAAATTTGCCATGGCATCTCGATACCCATTATCTGTAACGCTTTTCCTCAAAGCTTTCATAAGCATGGAATGGCTTCTAGAATTGTTTTCATGAGACAGGATGTAGTCAACTAAATAAACACTTCATTACATTACCTAAATATCTACTGCTAAACTGGTATAGCATAAAACATAGCCAGCATGTCCGACGACAAACGGGCAAAAATAAACAGAGTAGGCAAAGACTTACGAGGCGGGGAATTTTGAAACTACCAATATCCTGGCAACCGTCAACTCATTCGGGCAGAGACGTAATTTGTAATTTCTTTTTAACTATAAAGAAAAGTTTAAAAACTTGAAAGTTAATATTCAGGTAAGAGAAGTCGGCCTTCTGGCGAAATTGTGCCCATATGCCTATAAGAGAAGAGGTTCGTTCTAGCCCTAATAGTCAAGGAGATTTTCCAAGGATTTCAAGGCTTGATGTATGGCATTGGTCAAGCCCGGAGTGTCAGGTAATTTTTGCATTTATCCAGGGGTTTTAAGGTAAGTTCGGCGAGCAAATCAAGACGCTGAGATTGGTTCAGACGAAACTCAAATCTTTGAAGGAGTTTGCCAAGGATCACCCGAGCTTCGATCTGCAGTAAAGAGATAATAGTGATCAATGCCTAGGTTTATTCGCTTGCTTGTCAGTTAATGAAAAGAACGTGACGATGGCAACATACTCCGTTTTCCCAGACGTACAATCGTAATTAATCATTAAGTTCCCCTTTATACTGTTTAATTTCGGCTGTCTATTCTTTCTTGCGTTTTACTCTGATGATTGCAAGACAAAAAGCTTCAGTATGTTTGCTTTAAAAGCTATTCTTCGAGATTGATAAATCAGTTTTTGCTAATAACCTACCAGGGCAAACTGTTGACCGATGCAAGAACGCTGCCCAACAGAAAATGGGAAGTATGCATATAGGTGTCTTGGTCTGGAATAAATGAAGAAGAAAAGGAAAAGGTATTTGTAGAAATTCAATGAACTGTGATTCAACATTTATTCATAAACTTACCTAGAAATTTAGCGCGGGCATAGTGGAATTCTTATTTAATAACATGATAATGTCCATTAACATTCTCTCTCTGAAATCCGGGAACAACGTGAAGTATGAACTCTCCTGCAATGTCTGTGACCGGTTACAGTTGCGAAAAGATGATAATCACCGACGCATTGTCTTGTGATCCTATGAATTTTGTACATTGTTACTCTAAAGATTGAAAGTAAAGAGAAAAGCGCAAGATATTACTAATGAAAAAAATCAGTTGTAGATTCATGCAGAGTAAAGATGGTATACAACCTCAGTACCACTCTAAGAAGCCTGAGATGCATGAAATCAGTTATAATGTAAGTTCATAGAAAATAGAATCCCAATACCGACTTATATGGTGAAATTTTTTTGTTGTTGAAATAATCATCAATAGAGACTCCCAAACAAATCGTCAGAGCAGATGGACATGAGCAGACGTCAACCACCGTAACAAAAAAAGAATAGAAGAGAGAAAAAATAACTTTCTTGTTTGCCGAAATCATTCCTTGAACTGTAAGTGATTACTTTCCTGCAGTCAATCTTTGACCATTTAATTTAACAATATAAAAATGAAACCTTCTTGTTTGAAAGTGATAACATAAGGTATGTATTCAGACTAAACACATAACTGTTAAATGTCCTTTTGCTTACAGTTTGTCGTCTTCCGGTGGCTTAAAGCGGTCAGGGTTAAAGAGAAGAGGGTCATCAAAGTATTCTTCTAGCCTTGACATCACTATGGTCAGAACCTGCAAGATACAGTGTTTGGCGAGGCTGAATACTGCACTTCATATATTGATGACGTTATCATGGTAAAGTCTGTATGCATGGGAAGGATTTTTCAATAAGGGGGGGGGGGGGGGGGGGGAGGGCAGACGTGAAGGATCCAACCGCGTATACGTAGCCAGGGTTTCATTTTAGGGGTGGCGGTTGTGAGCAAGCGAAGCGTAAGAAATTGGTGATGAGCATGCTCCCAGGGGGTAGGTGCAGGGAGGGGGAAGTTATCCCCCTCCCACGCGAAGCGCGGAAGCTGTGACGTTGTATAACAAATTTGAGAGAAAGTTAACGGCTCGTAGCACCCTTTTTAGGCGGAAAGTGAGTTTGAAGCGCTGCTTTTCAATTATTTGGACGCAATACTGCACTGTATGTAACGGGTGGGTGCAGTGAGGGGGAGTTTGACGTTTTAGCAAAATCTGAGAGAAAGATAACGGCTTGTAGCGCCTATTTAGGCTTTTTTCTTTCACTTCCCCCGCTTTTTCGCCCTTTTTTTTTTTTTTTTTTAGGGGCTGAATAGGGAGGCCATGGCCCCTTGGCCCCCCTGGCTACGCCTATGCATGGGCATCACTCGGTCAAAGATACATGGTTCAATATTCATTCAAAGTCCTGCCCAGTTTATTATGTTTATTCAAACACGGTTAAATTATTAACAACTTCAGCTGAAAGGCTCGAGTACTTTTTTTTTTCTTAATTTTGTACAGAAACAAAGTCATTCACTCAGCAAATATTCCACAAACTGAATAAACAATTTACAAATGTTAAAAAGATAACCATTCACGTCAGTGATTAAAAGAAAATGTGGTATTTCTGTACCAGGTTAATCCTGTTGAATAAACAGTGATACAGGGAGTAAAAAGAATAAAATTCAGCTTTATCTGACGTCTTTATTGTTGATTCCATTCAACTTATTTGCTTTCATAAAATACTTACAGACACACTAACACCTGCTGGAATAGTGATATCTTTGTACTTGATGGGATGTGCAGTGACACGAGTAGTACCGATAACAGGAGGGTAAAGTCTTAGAGTCTCCTTGAAAACCTGTAAGAAACATAGGCCTACAGCATGAATAAAATAAGCTTCATTATTAAAGGACATTATTGCACTTAATGCTAAATGCTTAATTTGATTTAACAAGCTTGAACGGTTAGCGTTGACAAATCCAAGGAGACCAACAACACACGAGACGTCGGTCTCATTGGATATCAGTCTCGTGAAGCCCCCGCGTTGATCTTGTGGACTGTACGTCTGTACGTCTGTACGCTGACGTACGTCTCCTCCCCTTATTTAAAACAGAAAAAAATCAATGCTATTTACGGTGTGTATTTTTCCCAATAACATTCATCCTCCACCTCTCGACCCCCCCCCCCCTCCCCCCAATATCTTTCAGTATTTGGATACGCCGTTGGTATTGAACACTGTATTGAATATTAACGCTGTGTTTACTTACCCGCATCATGTACTCGAGTTTGGCAAGATCTTCATACTCAATATTAGGTTTCTGACCTAACACTTCGTCGACTTCCGCTTGAAGTCTGAAATAAAGACAGTGGTATAATGGCATTATATTAATGAAGATAATAAACCGTATATTATAACTTATGCAAAATATGATAATCTACATTGTACGGTTGTATTTGTCAGATATCCAATGTTAACTCAAAACAACTTTGAGTATTAAAAATTTTCTTTCATAGAGACCCGAAGACACTTAAAATAGCAACTGCTCATATTAAAGCAAAAAGTGACCAAACAAAAGTAAAAGCCCTCACAACTGCTTGAAAGTATGATACATAGACATTTTTAGTGAACTAGAAAAATGCTTATAAATTTAACGTGGACAATAACCCAGGAGGATTGAGGTAGGTATGACGCCTGGAAGTCAAAAGCAATATATCTAAGAAAAAGGCATAAACAACGCTTACAGTGATATCCCTCGCTTTGAAAATGTCGAAGTACTATAAAGAAGAAAAACACTTTCTCCACTCCAACTCCACCACAAATGATGTCATTCGTAGTTTTCTGATAAATATTGCAATATCACAATCGCAAAGACTTTCAAAAAATCAACTCTAGGGCATTTCAATGCCCTACTATAATTATTGCCTATAAAAATCATGTTCTGATTAAGTAATACATCATTGCTATGTTTCACACATTTCAATGGGTGATGGACAAGGCTAACTTGAAATTGCCTCAGGTTTATTTTTCGAAACCTTTTGCGATCGTGTTCGATCTGACTATACCGGAGTCTAGATTACTGATGCATGTAATGAGGTTTCACAACAACATTGACTCTCATCATTGAGTTTGAAAGCAACTACTGTTGCTCAAGAAAGGTAAAATAGTCCATTTGGATAAAGAGGATTAATCCTACACATAGGTGACAATAAATAACGCAGGTTATTTATTGTCACCTATCTTCGGTCCAGTGATCGCAAGACAGCAGACAGCAATTAGAAACAGTGTGACTGATCACTTGGCTTGAGAAAGTCCACAGGAGTGGACGAAAGCTTGCCAACAAAATTTAAGGTTGGTAGAAGCTTAAACTACAATTGTAACACTGATTCTGAATATACGGAGATCTTATTCGTTTTTACCAGTGGAAACTTACTTCTTCGCCACATCAGGATTTCTTCCAAGTTGCTGGATTGTAAAAGCCAACAAGTTGCTCGTTGTCTCTTGACCTTTAAGTATATGGGAAAGAGATGGACACAAAATGTGATTGGTAATCAACATTTTTTATGAAAATGAGACGGAGTTTTTCAGAGGCAAGATGAAAAAAAGAGTTAGTTTAACTTTCGAAAATACATGTTGAACAAAATCAGTTCAAAAGTCAAAACAGACAGTATTCAATATTACTTGAGGTGACAATGTTATGGAATTCCTTGGGGAAAAAACTAATCCTGTACAAAGGGGATGAGCTAAAATGAGATCAGACAGAGCAATGTCTAATCTTTAATTCCATGAAAACTGATAACTTTGGGACACAGAAAGACAAATTATTATTATTATTAAGTATTTGGCGTCACCTGTGCTTGGGAGGGGAAAAGCGAACTGAATCACTGTAACCCTTAGGTCTCTCCTTTCGATATAACTGATTTGGATGTGCAGGTGTACCACTACACCGGGGTTTCCCCCTACTCTTATTCGAATAGTGCAATGGGTTCTTAACGTGTAAAGGTGGTGACTGTCCTCTACACGGGGCCTCCAGTTACTACCTATCCGAAGGACGGAGTGTTTTCCACTGTAACATAGCCTGAAACAAGGGAGGGGCACATTAACACACAACGCAAGCTTCAGTCATCAGCCCGGGGTGGATTCGAACCCACGATCTTTGGTTCGACAGGCAGACGCTTTACCAACTGAGCCAACTCGCTTCAAATACCTTGGAATTGCCCCTAGCATCATTAATCTCACTGTATATAGAGGGGACATTAAAGTACGATTACTATAACTGATAAAGAAAAGTTTTACCTGCCATGAAGATTGTAACAAATTCATCCACCATGTTCTCCATTTTGAAGTCCTCGTCACCATCACTAGTGCCATCAAGGATCACATTGAGGATATCATTAGGAACATGGTCTCCTCGTAGACGAGCAGCGATTCGTTCCTTGATCTGTTGTCGACCGGTCTCTCGAACGAGATTTACCGCAGCTCTTGATTTTTGTCGTATTTCCCGACACTCGATTCGTGGATCAAACTTTGTATTTAAAAAACACATACATGTATAGGCTAGCTTATAAGTTTGGTGAGGGCAAGGAAGCAAAAACAAAATCAACCTCATGCAGTGATAGCCACCCTCCCCCCTCCCCACTCTTACCCATCCATAACATTAAAAACATATCAATTATATGAGAGGATTTGACATTAATAATCGTTCAGTTGGAATATGGAACTGTAATTTTCCCATGAGCTATCATGCTAATAAAGTTATCTTTTTAAAAAATGTATCAAAAGAGCAACCAAATATAGCGTCACTTAACACCTCATTCATCTTTTTTTTTAAATCGTGGGCACATTTGATCGAACCCCCCCCCCCCCCCCTTCCATGCAAAAGGGTATAAAGACTCCCTGGTACTCACCGAACTAAATGGTTCATCAATCATAGTTTGCAGCCCTCGCAAACCCATCGTCACGGCAGCGGGAAAGGGACAATTAGGGTCTCCTATGGCTCCTGTAGCCATACTGAATGACACCTTACAAACAGAACAATAATGGGATAATAACAATAATAGTCTGGTCTTATCTCTTCCTGAGGGCCCAGCCATTATTATTACTCCAGCATCGTCAGGTACCCATTTGATACATCACTTATTGCCCCCAGTGTTAGAGATTCAAAAGAACCTTATTAAACAAATCATTCCCAAAACCTCTACTGTAATGACATTACCGACACACATTTAATCTTGTAGCATTTTGAATGGAAGGCTTTTTTTTAATTGGATAGCAACATAATGACCAGACCTTACATAAGTTATGAGGCAGTGAGAACTTTTACAATCTTGGAGAAGAATCGCCATGTGAAATCGCCCTTTTACATTATGCTTTTTTTTTAATTTCATGTTTTTACTTTTTATCTGTGTTAAAGGTATTCATTTTTTAGTAGATGCAAGGAATGACGTATGGAGTGTACAGCTATCCTGTAATGTGTTATGGCATGTATCGTTTACTTATTCGTACAATTATCATTCAATTTTTTTTTTTAATGAACGCTGCTCATTTACATTTGCGATGACATCAAGAGTGACGTTGTTGAGTTCATTGAGCATTTCGACTTCGGTCTTTCCGTCGGCTTTATTCTCAAGATGTTGACATAGTGTTTCTGACTCAGCGTTGAATTTCTCCATCATACCCATCAAGTATCTAGAAAGGTTTAACCCCAAAAAATGTATTAAAAAATTTGAATTTCAGGTTTACCTTCCATTAATTTTTGTATAGATTTCATAGATGTATTTCATTTCCATTTTTCAAAGTAACAATCATACAATTAACAATGCAAAAATTATATGACAAAAGAAACCAAAGTGCAGAACATGTTCCGAAAACAACAACAGAAAAGACTGCATAAAGTAAAATGAGAATGAAAACAGAGACCAGCAAAGCGGCATGCAGAGCTTGTGGAAACACTGGTCCCTGGCAAAAGGTACATAATAATTCATGCAATACATACATAAATCACACTAAACAATCACACATATGCCACGAAAAAAAAAAAGAATAAAAAGAAGATTGATACATGGCCATGGAAAACAAACAATCAAACAAACAAAACAAGCAAACAAACTTTTTATCAAAGGGAATGTAATGAAAGATAGTGCAAAAACAGAAAGGTGAAAACAGTAAAGAAAATAGCCGAAGATTAAAAATGAGGTCATACTCACTTACGTCTGAAGGCGGGGTTTATGATGCCACGCCTGTGAAACCATTTCTCATGGTTTATTTCTGAAACGAGACCATGGCCCATGAAACGAGCGCCAAAAACATACTGAAAATATCGGTAGAAATTTTGAGGCTTTATGTGACGGCTATTCAGCAGCAATTCCTGAAAACAAAGGTGAGGGCACAGATATGAAGAACGACGTCGCAAGATTCCACAAACATCTGGCTAATTTGTGGGCCATGAGTACTGGTAGTTTTAAAATTTGTGAGAGAAGAGTGATACATTCGATTAGATAAACTTTTATATATATTTGAGAGCTTATACATTTATGCTTTGGCTTTCGGTTTATTATGTACTTTGCTTTATGTTTATAATTTGTATTTTAATTTATCACAACATACATGTACAATAAAGTAGCTTCCTCAAAGATTACCTCTATAGTCAAAGTTTGGAAGCAAATTCAATACTTTCTAAATATTTAGGCTTTACATCTAGGCGTATCATGACTGATATGTGCATGTTTCCAACAAAATCATCTGGTAAAATGACTCATTATCTATTTATTTATTTATTCATTAATTTAATCAATTCTTTACTTGTTTATTAATTAATATATCTGTTTATTCTTCGTTATACAGGATGGCATTTTCAATAACGAGTGTTGCTCTTCCAAGGGGGGCCTGTCTGTACAATTAAAAACATGAAATGGATACAAATCCGTACCTTTACAATTTCAGGAGCGGCCGCAAAAACGTGACCTCTGGAGAAAACTCTAACCCAGAATACTGGCCCATGGTCCAGAGTGCTGGTGGAAATGTAATGGTATATTAATTTTGATTACAACTTTCGTTGATTTCTGTTAACATCTTTTTAATACGGGGAAAATGTTGCCTTATCATAAACAAAGAAGTAAGCTGACGTGTTAAGCCCACCGCACACTATACGATCGACTGCGATTCGATTTTGGAAATAAATCGCAATAGTATTGAATATGGGCATTTAAACAAATAAAATCTACCTGATTCAGGTTCTGAACAATAATTTGAATATTAAACATAGGATTTTGGTGCGCTGTCAGCCTTATACCCGGAATAAGGCCAAATCAGCTTCAAATCGTAGACAATCGTAAGACAGCTCTGACGTCACTACGACTGGGAGCCGATTTGGACTTTCCTCCCACTATATGGCTATTCAAAACCTCAATCTAAACTTTTTCACGCATTTAAATGCTTATATCAAATGCTATTATATTTTCTTCCAAAATCGGATCGCAGACAAATCGTACAATGTGCGGTGGGCTTAAGGATATAGTAAAGTAACCAGGTTATAAACACACACTCACTTTTGAAATAAAATAAAATGAGTCTTGCAGGCAAAGTTTCACATTGCGCTTTACTAAAATGTAACAAAACAATGTTATATGTAAGCAGTATCTTCTTCTAGTGATTCGGTCGAGGTTTACTGAAACAAGTATTTTCCAATATTTTACAATTTTAGACTAATGCACAATTACTGTAAAACTATCCGAAATACTCACAGTGTGTAGAAGACAAGGCCTGGAGGTAGACCCAATTTCCTCCGAGGTTCAAGGATGGTGAATATATTCCCCATGAAGAAACTGAATAAAAACAAGTAGAGAAAGATTAATCAACTTTGCTGTACAGGTGAGTGGCTAATGATCAGTCTGATCTCCTGTTGAATGGAGCATATTGTTCGTTGAGAGCCAGATGGGCGTTAATAGCAAAGTATGTGAAGATAACACCCTTCTGACTCTCAGCTGACGATTTAAATCAAAGTTGCAGATCCATACAGAGGTGATGATTATTATTCTTGATATTAGCATTGTCATTTTTTTTCATTATCATTGAGAACCCACTATTAATATATAATAATAATAATAATAATTATGATAATAATAATAATAATAATAATGATAATTATAATAATAATAATAATAATAATAACAATAATAATGATAATAATAATAATAATAATGATAATGATAATAATAATAATAATAATAACAATAACAATAACAACAATGATGATAATAATAATAATAATAATATTGATAATAATAATAATAATAATAATAATAATAATAATAATAATAATTATAATAATGGCTTCTTGTAAGGGGCACATGTCTGTCGGACTTGCAATCCTGGCGCTCCATAATTATTACCTCGGCTTTAGCATGGCTGCTCTTACGGCGCTTTAGCATTTCAAGGAATTAGTTCCTGCCAGGTACCCATTTGCCTGGATCCAGCGTGGAAGGTATTGATTAATGTCTTTCAAAAAGACACTAGTGCCACGTCAAGGATTCGAACCCCGTACCTTGTGGTTCACAGTCCGTGGACTAATCCACTCGACCACAACACCTGTACTATTATCATTCTCATAATCATGATAATCATCATCATCATCACCATCTTCATTATTATTATTATTATCACTATTATTATTATTATTATTATTATCATCATCATCATTATTATTATCATTATTACTACTACAGCTCTTACTAGTAGTAGTAGTAGTAGTAGTAGTAGTAGCAGTAGTAGTAGTAGTAGTATAGTAGTAGTAGTAGTAGTAGTAGTAGTATAGTAGTAGTAGTAGCAGTAGTAGCAATAGTAATAGTAGTGGTAATATTAGTAGTTATAGCAAAATGATTAGGCGTGAAGTGCAGATAGGTCATATTCAACAATACAAACAGTAGTCGGCTGAGTGCACATGTATAGGACGTATCTTTACATCGCAAGCTATAGAAGTTTCAAAGTAGGTTGAAAAGAAAGTCAAACAATTATACCTATAGTACTCAGTCAATAGCTGCAAAGTACGAGACAGAAAAAAAAATCATAGACTGACATGCAATATAACTCGTCCCTCAGCTATATAGAATCGTATATTGCAAAAAGAAGTCTGACGAGAAGTAATAATGAAGAATGCAATATTTGACCTTCGAAAAACACTTTACCACAAGATAGACCCTGCTTACAGAATAAAAAGCGACCGACTAAACAAAATCAAACATGATGAATATTGTATGTGTACATGTGTATACTTGAATACTCCCCCCCCCCCCCATACCAAATTCATATAACTGTACGTGTTGCACTTTCTAAACAAATTACTTACGATGTGTACAGTGATGTTGAATAAATTCAGTTCAGCAAATTATTAGCTAATTTCAGTTAATATTAGGCAGGATAGACCTCTTCGATTTTATGGATGTTTCTTCAAAGAACCCTTTCGTGACAAACTATTCAATTCAAGTATCAGGTATGACAGCATTTGATGTGTAGATAGAATATGATGATGTAGATACATGTAGATTTCAAGTGTTGCTTTATCGGGTAAGCATGGTAAGCATCTAGCAAGCTCTCGCTTTGCCATATTACCTGTTCCCTTTACATGGATTTCTACATGCCCAAACCAAGGGCTGATCACATATCGCCAGTGATGACAGCTATCATTAACTATAACAATAAAATCGATCTCTGTATAGAAATGTATTGGATTCGAAGAAAATCATTCTGTGCTGCTTCTCACTAGTATAAAATCAGCGAGTAACACCGATATCGAATACATTTCTGCATAGACCAATTGTAAAGGAAAAGCTTTAGACATCAGTTTAGGTGATGTATGAACAGCCTTGAACCTTTTAAGCTTATTATAGAATATAATACTTGTCTCTCTTTGGTCCAGGGATGCCGCTAAACATCCGTTCAGTTCGAAGTATGGCAGCCACAAAGAACACCAGTCCGACCCCAAGTACGCAGGCAAGCAACCCTAACGCATATCCCACAATTACAACAAACATGCCCATGGCTTCACTCTGAATCAAATGACGACATCAGAAATGTTTCATTCCCCAAAAATCACACATAAAAGGGGTTCTGACACAGGAAGTTTTATCTGGCGACACCATGTACAAAGAAAAAATAACAGCTACACTAATCGCACGATTGTGACATGCATTCAATCTTCAGTCGAGAGAAACTAGTACTGATAATAATGCAGGCACAAATATGACGATTACAACGATTGCATTGCGGATAGGAGAACAATGCAAGCGTTTAGTCTATGCTCAGAGGCATTGAAATGATATTGGCCATCATGGGTCAATGTACAATATCCAGGGATATTTATCTTCTTTCAGGAGTTCAATGATTATGAAGTGACTCATAATATACGTTGAACGTAGTTTTGAGGAAAGCCGCAAACAACTATCTGAGTGTATTCAAATTTGTGTTGTGCCTCTTGTTGAGAGCATATATTTTCGCATAATTCCTTAATAAATTGAGTTTCCTTTTCATATTTCCTTTCTAAATATTTTGTATAGGACTTAAAGCGAATAAGATCTTTGCTTGTATAGGCCTACGATGTAGTAATAATAGTAGTCTAACTAACAGTCTAACAGTATTTATTGCAATCATGCAATGCTCGTTCCAACTTATTTTTAAAGACTACACATTTTATAAAAGGAGAGAATGAAACCCTGGGGAAATATCCATTTAAATGAAAAGAGAGGATAGAGAGAAGCAATTAAAAAAAAGTTCCATCAAGATTGGTTACTTCAAAATGTTGCTTCAAAATGGCAGGTTTAGCAGTACAACGATCAATATTATGTTTTGTACACAAAATTTCACATTTTCTCCATTATCTCTAAAGATGCTCCTTGTCTATTTGTGAACTCAACATATGTTGTGTCAAATACATTTTCCCATGATATATCTTGAGCTAAGAAGGAGACAAGCTGCACCTTGAGAGATAATGGGGAAAATATGAAATTTTGTGTACAAAACATATGGAGAGTTGTACTACTAAACCTGTCACTTTGAAGCAACATTGCCAATTTGAGGATCGCCATAGAAAGTAAATTGAGACTTTTCAAACTTTCATAACTTTTTCATTTTGTAACCAATTTTGTGAGAATTTTTTAAAAATTGCTTCTCTCAATCCCCTCTTTTCATTGAATTTGATTTTTCCCCAGGGTTTCATTCTCCTTTAATCTTTGGAGCCTATATTACAAGCTTAGCTTCCACCTAAGGTTCCTCCATATTGCACTCTTCTTTTAGCTCAGTCTTTTCAATTGATACGAAATGCAAACATTCATATATAAGGTACTATGATCTTCTGTTCTGGTATCACAACAGAATTCATTTGTTTGTACCATTTATTTTGTGAAAATATTGTAAAATGTGAAATATGAATAGTCTGAAACTGAAAACTGAAGAAAAAAATAGTTTTGTAGGTGAAGGGGAAGAAACTATGGTTAGGTCAACTGGTGTTGGTTTGTTTTTTTCTGTTTTTTGTCTTTTTTTTTTCCTTTTTTTTTCTTTTTCTTTTTCTTTTTCTTTTTTTTTTTTGAGGGGGAGGTGGCAAGTTCAGTTAAGAATGTATTCTATAATGTAAATAGATTTTCGAAGTACAGGAATATAATGATTTGCTGATCCATGAAACAATTTGTAAAAGACGTAATTTATGACCCAACGTGTATGGTTCATAACTTATGAACTATAAACGTTGGCAGCTTTAAGGGGGTCGTGGACTCAGTGGCGGATCTACGGGGGGGGGGTTAGGGGGTTTAAACCCCCCCCCCCCCTTGGGCTGCCAAGTAAACATTTAATGTGCATAGGAAAACGCCATCATAATACTCAGCCCCTCAAACCCCCCCCCCCCCCCCCCCCCCCTTGGAAAAAAGCTAGATCCGTCCCTGGGACTGTTGCATGCTAATCTACTGACAAAAATGTACAAACGTGTAGGACAAACACCTAATATTACCACGAGAGAGGGTTGTACTACACATGCTCAGGCGATAATTATTGGCCAATATCCTAAACTATAACAGAATTCTAACTTCAACCCTTGACGGCTAGACCAAACACTATAGGCCTACCTATCCCTAATCCTAACTTTAAACCTAACCTCAAATCCTATCGCTACCCTAAACCTAACCCTAAATTATATCTTTGACGAAATAGAGTGGGGAGCAATTGCTGCCCGGCTAGGAGCATACTGTCGGAGCAACTGAGAGAGATAACGAAAAAAGACAAGTGCCTAACCATATAATTTGCTTAAACTCATAACGTACACGTATACAATAGCAAAACATTCTTCACTATCAGGCCTTTCTGAACTTCCTGGCGGGTCGAGGCAAAAATAATGATTCGACCCTCTTTTGAATAACAGACTTCTCGTGCGTAATATCCTGTCTCTCGACATCAGTCAAGAGCTGATCTATACACACAACTATAACCCATCATATCACAATCAATTTGTACAAGGATATTCTTATTGCCACTACAGGGTTTCACGTATACCAGCAGTTTTTATGCTAAGTGATTTCTTTACAAGATGGGATCTATCGCGTGCACATCTTCATATCTCCATTGATTGGATTTTGTTGAATGTAAGTACAATATTTGTCTTTCTTCCTTTGCTAAAATATTTCAGTCATGGCACTCAGTTCAGCCATGACAGCTGTTGCATACGGTAGGCCTGTGTGAGATATCTACTCATAAATTAGAATCAACTGAGATATTTTGTATAATACCTTGACACTATTATAGCTGTACTTCTGTCAAGTGACTTGGATGGCCGTGCTCTTACACTCAAGTTACAGACCTTTACATGCTTTATGTGTTATAATTCGACTAATTGCCTAACAGTACTCAGTGCACTGAAGGCAGATTCAAAATTCACTTCTGTATATACATTGTTACATATACATTGCTGACTCAAGTTAGATTAAGCCGGGATAGAGGGAAGGGTTATTGGGGGGGGGGGGGATACAATGTTGGGTTTACAGCTTATGACGACATTTTAAAAAAAAAGTGCGCTAAACAAAGGTCTAGGTCAGCGCCATGTAGATAACATAATATTATCGGAAGTCGCCAAAAGTCACTTTCCAGGGTTATAATGATATATCCGTCATGTCCGTTTATTATTATTCTTGTGCTCAGCGGTATTAAAAGACATTCACTTCTGAGCGCGTTGTATTGTATGAAAGTGAAATTTCCGTATTCCAATAACAACCATCATGACCATTGTTTGCATAAGGCAATCACAATCACCAGTAAAGTAACTTATCAAAGCGCTTTACATGTAGTTTATTGTTATCCAGGTCACTGGATTCTATATTCTCTGTAGGTTACCATGGAGAGTGAGTATTCACAATTGATGGCTTTCGGTAACACCATGTGGCAGCCTCTGTCAAAAGAGCCCGCTTATGGGACGTTTAGAGGAATTTAGGAAAAGGAAAAGGAAAGAGATGATAAGGAAATGAAATTAGTGACTGAATGAATCCAGCCATCTGTTTCATTTACTATTCAGCGATTACAGTTTGCACTTTCTGTTCAGTTATATAATTATATTTGCCTCAGTTGGGGGAAGGATCAAAAAGTCTGATTCCAGAAAACCCTGCTCTCTATACTCGTTTGTTGTATCCTCTTGCAGCAATATAAACAGATTTTGCTGTCACCATTTCATTATTGAAATTTGTCGGCCATTTAAAGAGGCCTTCTGCCTACCATGATATGCATGTATGCAATGTCATAATATTAATTTTTAAAGACATAACGCTCCTGAGATCGATATACGGCTTTCTGGCTTTAAAATGGCAATACGGGAAAATAAAACTTACAGAAAATTTCAATTTTATAAGGATTCGTTCTGATATCATTTAGCTGTTATTCCGTAATCCTGCTCTCCCTGGTAACAAACTGATCATTATTTGTTGTTGTTTCAAACTACCAACTTTTACAGACTATACTTCCAAAATTATGAACCTACATTTGTATTGATATTTAGGCCTATATATGTGACCCTGCACGACGGTTTCAGGCGGAAGTCGCAAAAATCAAAAAATCTAATTTTACATCCTCTAGAATCTCTGGTTCATAAGCTTTAAAATGATGTATAACAACTCTATTTTGCTCAAGTAGAAGTCATCGTAAAAAGCGATTAAAAACACGGAAAGTATCAGAATAGGAATCTAAATAACGGAGAAAATCGCATTCAAAGTTTGGGTGCGAAGCAAAGGCTGAGGGTGCGAAATTCAGCGTGACCCGCTTCGAAACTTCCTTAGCAACGTTCCCCCTTGAACTTGCCCTCTCGAGCATGAGGCAGAGTAGCGTGCCGTGTGCAAACAAAAAGAAATTACTCAAGCGGTACACTGTCACGTGACAGGCTCGCTCCATTGGTCAATGGCTGACCCAGGGCTGACCATTGCGCGGGCTTTTTGTTGACTTTTAGCCGCGGACCTGAAGGTGGATTGGTGACACCGCAAACGCAATCGTTGTCCATGCTAAGAAACCATTTTACACTCTTTTCATATACTTAACCAGCATGAATAAAATCGGTATAAATCTTGTCTTGACAAGAATTAATAGAACGAGACACGCAATTCAGCGGGAGGGTGGGGGTGAAAAAAGGGCTCCTTCTTGTTCATTTTCAATGCAAGAATCAATAGCAAAATAGCGCCGAGAAGCTTGGGGATGATATCCTCATAGCGGGCTCGCCAGGGCAGGATCTTCTCACCTTCACTCACTCAACAAGCGCATGATTACAAATGAGGATTACGTAGTATTTGGCAAGTGAGGCAAACAGTTAATACCCCCACCCCAGAAAGGGAGAGATAAATAGATAGAGAGAGAGGGGGGGGGGCGGAGCAATATTATTACATGTGCATGTAGTTGCATTTACGGAGCATTATTCTATTTCACCTGTGACTAGAAATTGAAATATCGAAATTACCAAATTTACATTGTTAACATGTTAAAACTACACTTAACAAGTATTACGTAGACTTCCAAGACCCTCCCCCGTCTTATTTTGTTTTCGCATCCTTCACAATGCTAAAATAAAATGCACCCTCTGGAAAAAAAAATAATAGAAAATTGCACCTCTTTAAACTTTTAATGTATGATAGTTTAGACACGTATTAATCAAGCTAAAAGAAGAAGAAAGGAAAACAATTTTAAAGGAAATCTCAGGAGTTTTCGACTTTAATCAAAATATTACGTTAACAAAAAAAAAGGGTCAGACGCTCATTCCGTTTCCCATAAAATTCTGTCACATTCTCCATTATACCATCATGGCTTCTTAAAACTAGCCGCGAAGCGAAAGTGACTGATAGTCCTACTGAATTAAAAATAATTGGATTTTGAAAAGAGACTTCATCATGCTGATGGCGATGAATTGTTTAATATCATATGAAATAATTTTATGAACGTTGAAAAAAAATTAAAAACAGGCTGATATAGGACGACATTCTGACATTATCGCGAACGGGAAACCATATACTTTCCCGTAGAAAAATAACAAAAGCGATTGCTATCTCTCGTTGGGCCAGGTTACCTATATTGTTTTGTTTTGTTTTTGTTTTTGTTTTTAATGTGTAATGTTCATTATTTAAAGGTTTTACGTTATACAAGTCATAATGAACGCAAAAGAAACTAAAGTGAGCAAATCCAAGTTTTGGAGCAGAGAGGAAGGTGTGACTTTGATGATATCATGGACCATGATGATATGATGCTTCCCCTTCGAAATTTTGAAGATTAAACAAAAATAGAGAAAGGCTAGTCGCGTCCCACAAATCAGCATGTTGATACCCATTTAGTTCAAAACGCAGATGTACCTGGAGCTTTTTTTTTCTTCACAGAAACACAATTACAAAAGTCACAAAAAGGAAGCAGAACTATAATTTGCATAGAGAAAAGAGAATTCAGGGATCATGATACATCGTTTTCAGACTGTGTTTCATAACTGTTTCAAAACGCTGATTCTGGTTTCGCAATAAATCATTGTAAGGTAAAGCGCGAGCAGGTGGCAAGGACAAGGAGTTATCACAGCCAATGCATACATATTGCCCATGTAAAGAATTCAGATCCTTTAAACTCTTTTCATAAACTTTACCAGCATTATAAGAATCCGTATCAATTGTCCTGCCCTTGGAGAAGAACAATACAAGACACGCATTTAAGCGGGAGGGTGGGGATGAAAAGAGTTCCTTTTGTTAATTTTAAACCAAGAATCAATAACGCTGAGAGGCATAGGGGGCATTGTTTTCAAACTGGGCCCGTCAGCGTGGTCAGGGTATGTTCTATTCAACCATAATTCCACCTTACCCATTCAAAACTGCATGTTGCATTGTTTCGCAAGTGAAGCAATCGACCAATACACGCCCCTAAAAAAGGGGGGAAGAGAGAGAGAGAGAGAGAGAGATATCGGGTGTGTGTGTGTGTGTGGGGGGGGCGTTTATTGCACTTAAAAGTAACAAATTCCCCGTTATTTTGTTTGAGCAGCCTTCATGATGCTTTAAAAAAAGGCGCACTCTGAAAAATAAGAAAATGCCCCTTTATTAGACATGTCACTTTGAGCAATAATGTACTTTTCGGATTAAAGAAAATTAAATCAAATATTTAAAACACGCATTAAGCTTTTAAAATACCCTTTTCATTTTAAAGGAAATCTCAGGAGTTAGAAACTATATTGTTTGGCATATAAAGCAAATGATTAATACCCCCCCCCCCCCCGAGAGAGAGAGAGAGAGAGAGAGAGAGAGAGAGAGAGAGAGAGAGTTTAGGTCGACTATTTCATTATCTTATTAAAGCAGACAGGTGTTTTATTTCACCGCATAAATGCCAATTCTAGGTGAAGAACACCCACTTTCGAAAGTTAATGGTGCCCTTCCTATTCTGACATCCATCCCCTCCAATAGTTACTCTTTGTTTAAGAAATAGATATATAGGCATGTTTTTTTGTGAGACAGAAGTCGCTCGGCTATCCTAAAAAATGTCAATGGTCTGGAAATTTGAACTGGAGAATCCGAAAGTCCAATCTCTGAACATTTTGTTGGACTTTGTCATTTGCAATTATACACTCATGTCATGAAAAGAAAACAAGCTTTGTTTTTTTTATTCTATATTAAAGCAAATTGATTTTATAAAGAGGAGATAATCTTCTGTACCTGATGAAAATACGTGTAAAGCAAAAAATGAAATAAAAGAAAAAAGATATAATTGATTATCGTGCTGTTTATAGGGCTACCAATTCCACCATTTCATGTCATAGAAAGCGTAGTAATTTGAAAAAGAGATCAAAATAAAAGAATCGTCTGGACATGTACTAGGTAACTAGGGAACTCTTTTTCAAATTATTTTAAGAAAGCTGAAATTGACTTTAATAGAGTGCAGATATTGCGTCAAACAAAAGATCTGTTTATATCATAGCGCTAGTCCAACTTGTGTTCCACTCTCTGTTTAGCCTGAAAAGAGTTAGGAGATGTGAAGAGAAGAAAACAGTTGGCTTTCAAAAAGAGAACAAAATCCACGAAAACAGTGACTGTGACAAGAGCGATTTAATGTTAACGGGTGAGAATAATGAAAACTGGCTATTTAGCGTGAAGAAAATAAGGATGATCATAAAACGAAGACCAATTTATTATAGCCCTGTTGAAATTCATTCCACTTTTATTATTCCACGAAGTAGAAAGTGAAGTGAAAAAAAAAAAAAAACTTAGCTTCAAAAAGAGGACAAAAAGAAGGGAAGCACGATGTCAAGTTTAAAGTTTATACTGATGCTTGATTCAGGAACCAAAAAATAGTAATTTTGGTGGGTTTTTTAAGGTGCATAATTCCGAAGGTTCGTTTTCCGAGGTTCCATAATTCCGAATGGTTCGATATTCCGAAGGTTCGTTATTACGAAATTGGAATAGGTTTATTATTTCCGAAAATTAAATGGAGTTCATAACCCCGAAGGTTCATAATTCCGAAAATGCAGTAGAACCTTTTCATTTTCTTATTTAATTTTCGGTATCACGAGCCTTTGGAATAACGAACCCTATATACTTCATTTTGGAATTAGAACCTCAGAGCTCCGGATAAACGAAGCTTCGGAATAACGAACCTCCGGAATAATAAACCTTTGGAATAATACAAGAAATGTTCGAATTATGAACTGAGCTTTTTTTCACTTTATGAATTATGAACTCCCTTGTTTGAGAAATTTTTATGCCCCAAATTGTATCAGGCCTGTTACTCTTTGAGCACATCTCTTAAGAAAATAGCAACTTGTAGAGATTTTAAAAATGAACATGTTATCTAGAGTGACAAAGAAAGATCATCAAACAAAGGATCATTATTATAGCGCCGTTTAAGGTGCATCCTGCTCTTTATACTGCACCATTAGGAAGCAAAACGAAAAGAAACAAGAGAGCAAAAGGCAGGGAATAATTCATCAACTTCAATGTGTACAGGTGCGTGATTTAGAAAAAAAAAATCAATAAACATTGGGGCCTGTGTTGCTTTTTGACCTACACCTTGTAAGAAAGCTCACAACTCTTTAAAATGCCAGGATTAACTATTGCGAAGAATAAATGAAGACGAGTAGACAAAAGGCCATTAACATAGTATCATTTTAAGTGAATCCTGCGCTTTATCATTAGAAAGCCGCAGAGAAAGGAAACAAAGGAGCAAAAGGAAGGAAAGCATCGTGTCCACAGCTGCGTCTAGAGAAGAAAAACTGCAAGAGGGGCCAATAAGTTTGGCAGATATTTGAAAGCGGGCCCGGTATGGTTATTTCCCGAATAGTTTTTCCGCTAGGCTTCGTTGCGACCTCGCTCTAATGCATGAACAAAACAAACTATATACCTACTGCTTTATTAAATGGATAATTAACTAAAGAGAAAGGGTACAATTATTATGAGCTTTATACCGCGACTGACTTTCTTATTTGTCTTACAAGTAAAACAAAAAAATGGATGGTAAAACGAATTCATTACAGAAAAGGACGATTTGATTTTATAAAGAATATAATTCGACGATTTCAAGTTGAATGCACCCACCGGTCATGCATATTCAGGTGCCTATTTACATGACAAGTAGGTGTACCAAGAATGACCAATCACAACGCGCTAAGCCGTCAGGCTGAGGATTACGTCATCCGGCATACGAGGCCACGCCGCCTTAGCAACAAAAGAGAGGTGTGCAAAGATCGATCGAGCGAGCAATGTAAATTTTCGAAAACGAAAATCCTGACGAAGCGTTTTGGAAAGGGTAAATACAAACACAGTTTTCAGGTACTTATACTTAGTATTTTGACTTCAAATTTTAGGAAGTGGTAAATGAATCATTAAAAAATCCAAATACGTAAAAAAAGAAATTTGGGGAAAAAATGAAATTTACACTAAAACACGCTATTTATAGACAAGTACCACTTGCGACTTCCGCCTGGTTTCGTCGTGAGCGGTCACATATTTCCTGATGATAAATACGAAGGCTAACTCGAACCTAAACTTAAAATCCAACTTTTGCATGGTATTTCATGACAGAAACTTGCGATATCATCTTATCCATGGCATCCCCATCACCGCCAACCCGTGGTTTCCATGCCAGTGGGGCATCTTTGAGCGACATCCTGCTGATAGAGCTAGCCGAGCGCCTGCATCCGAACGATTACCGTCCTCTTGGTGTCCGACTAGGATTCAACGAGATCAGACTATCCCAAATAGAACGATCAAATCTAGGAGTCATCTCTCAATGCATATATGTGATGCTCACAGAATGGAAGAGGCGAGAAGGACAAGACGCCAAACCACAAAGTCTCATCCAGGCTGTTAGAAACAGCAAGAACTCAGAAGCCGCTGATTGGTTACAGTCAGGTATATCTCATCAAAGTGGAACGAAATTTAATCATAACGATAAGCATATAATTATCTGACTCGATTCTCTGAAGAGAATGTTTGAAAAAACAATGGCCAAAATGTTTTGATTCATTTTGTCATTGAAGCAGAGGTTTTACCTTTAGATATTATTTGAATTAAAAGTAGGATAAAATTATGAATTTTCAAAGCTCGATTAGTATCGTTAGAATATTTCTCGCAGTCATAGCATCAAAGTGGAACCTGTGGAAATATTCTGCGTGTTTATTTTTAGTGTTAGCCCATGAATTTTCAAATTTTACAGCGAAAAAGGACATGAACTGACTTAACAATGCATTTCATTGTGTTTTCATAACATATGTCATGATTCTAATTTCTACAGAACTTGGGCTGTGCAACCCTGCCTTACGGACAGTATCAGGTAATAATGATTTTCAGTGATTCTTTATAGTTAGATAATGATTTTTATAATTATCGTATCAGGGTTTTTCAAGTGTAATTATAAAATTACAAGAAATTAAAGGGCTTTTATCAACTGCCAAATGTGTTATGGTAAATTGTAAATAATCAAACCTTCACTATACAGGTGACAATTTTCCTTCATAAAAGATACTACGAACTGAAATAATTCATTACTAAATGCAAGTAAAAACCAAAGAGTGTCATAAATTAAAAAAAACAAAAACAAAACAAACAAACAAACAAACGAGTGTTATTATTTTGTTTAAAAAGATCAGGAGCGTATATAATGTATTCGAGCAAAGACGTTGGTATTCAGAGTATACAGGCCTAGCTAACTGAAAAAAATATATACACATTTTCTCATTTCTGGCTTTAAAAAACGAATTTCCTTTCTAGTTGAGGACAAACTGAATGAAGGCAACGTACCCGCCTTACCCGACTGTTTAACTGAGAGACCTGTGGAACTAGCAGAGCTAAGGGGTAAACTGCGCCGAGCAGCCTCTTTGGATAAACCTGGCCGATGGGTGGTGGTGTATGGTATGGGAGGAATGGGCAAGACCGTCCTAGCTAACCAAGCCGTTAGAGACGAGACACTGGTCGAAGGTAATTCTATTTCCAAAAGAGATTTTAAAAAATCAATAAGTAGGCACTCAGTACAAGGGACCTTTACAGGTATAATGTTAAAAAATAGGATGTATGTCAGACTTCCCCTATATACCGAAACCCCCTCCTCCGATCGCACCCAAGAAGATTATAATGCTCTGAACACTTGTCTCCGTAGTAGTTTTATATTCTTTCTTTTTTTCAAGTTGAGACCAATGAGAATCTTAAATAATCTATGTACCTTAAATTCTTGATAATTGGAAATCATGTATATTTGACCCTAATTTTTATCCAAGGATTATGAAACCAAGTTTTCAATACAAACCTTTATTCCTGGCCTAAATGGTATACAGTTGTTGTTTTTTTTTCTCTCTACTAGCATTGTTTAACTTCTCTGTGATGCGTTTATAAAGCACTTGATATTTACCAAAGCATTTGATGATTACCGATATTTATTACATTCTTTTTTTCGGATGTGATCAGAATATTTCTCAGATGGCATCTTCTGGATGTCAATGGGTAACGTGAAAGAAGAAAACACTATCCCTGACCGTCTAGAGACATTGTGCAGAATATTCGATAGTAACCTATCATCAGCTCCATCTCCTCCAAAGACTTTGGAACAATGGAAGAATCTCTTAACTAAACTGATCAGCCAGAGATACCCAAGGTGAGAGGATAGCGAGGCTCTGGAATCTCACACGAGAGGTCCTGAGATCGTTCCTTGCTTGGTGCTGATATGACTGGGCAAGGTATTTTACCCATATGTCCCTTCTCGACCAAGCGTTGGGATACAAACTGGGCGGATTGAGATACTAGGCCGGCTCTCAAGGAATAGGGTATTAAGATCTACAATCAAAAGCACATGACTTGTGTGTTGATCAGATTCATTGTCAATTTCCGGAATACATTTCATGTGAAGCAGAACATGAATATAGACAAGATAAAATAGCTGTTGATTCTGCCGTCTCTGTTGTTGCTGTTCGCCTGACAGTCTGACAGAAGTAAGTTACCAAGGCTCCCCATGTAAAGGTCGACAGCTCGAGCCAAGAGACAACTTAACAGGAAGAACCCAGTGAAAGTATAATCATAGACCAACTATAGAGATTACAGTACCCTGGTACAATCTTGAAAATGCTCGAAAATAATAATTTCAATCCATTCCCGTTTAATCTTGCGGAATGTACGACCCACGAGACCAATTTCCTACGAGACGGATATGTTGGTCCCGTTGATCTTCTGACAACATTTTGAGGGTTCACCAGTCAGACATTTTCAGTCTCGTGGGCCCTCAGTCTACTGGGATGTCCCGGTTTAGCCATGTTTTAATCTGGTGATTCAATGAAAAATACATGTTTTATTTCATAATCATGAAAAATGCATCGTTCGTCCGTTTTATGGTTCACTTTATAGGTCTCTCCTTGTCCTTGATGATATTTGGATACCAAAGGTAGTGGCAGCGTTCGACGTCCGTAGTACAGTCCTTATTACTACTAGAGACAGCGGGGTAATGAGTCGTGTTTCAGGCAAGACATTTTTATCAATGTTTATTAACATTTTCACTATGATCACAAAAGTATAATGACAGATTCTAGAAGACGAAATTGTCCACTTTTACCCGTAACATCGGCGAAATTATCTCCCCGGTGAGGTTTTGCTTGGGAGCAAACTTCGTATAAGATTCTTCTGTTCATGCAATTTGCAGTGGTTTATAAATTAGCAGCTAATTAGAATTAGTAGAAAAGGCTAGCAAAATACCACTTTGATTTACATTGGTATTACTACATGAACTTCGGGTAGATTGTTTTATCAGTTTTACAGTCATTCATGATATCAAGAAGAACATAACTTAGTGATAAGTTTTGCATACGCTAGGAATATTACATTCTGTAGTACTCGTCGAAGTGTTGTCGTAACATTTCAACTGCCTGCTAATTCCTCAGGAAACAAAGAAGAACTGAACTTATCGCACGGCTTGTCTAAAGAGCAATCTATTCAGGCGTTATCCGAATGGACTTCCATCCCTCTTGCCGATCTCCCTTCCGAAGCCGAGCTCATTCACGACTTCAGCCGCGGGTCGCCTCTCGTCATCTCCATCGTAGGAGCCCTTCTACGGGACTTTCCCGATCGCTGGCAGTTCTACGTTGCGAAGATGGAGGCCAAGAAACTCAAGGATATCTCGTCAGATTCAAGCTATGAGTACCGCAGCGTCTATGATGCCATTGAAATGAGTGTGGAGCAGCTGAGTAAATCCCAGATGGAGGTTTATTCTTGGTTCGCAGTCTTTGATGAAGGCGCCAGACTGTCGAGTCAGGTACGTAATCATACTGTCTGCTACTAATGATAATAATCATCATATCCCGTTTTTGGTTTGTTCATGAAGAAAGATTTAGACTTTCGCTAATTATACTCCTCAATGTAATTTGTAAGTAAATAAACTCAGTTCAAGCAAGAAATCTGTTGTTCGTGATTTCGCCTCTTTCTCTCTCTATTGTAACTCACTATTCCATTGAAGATTTTAAGCTATGCCAGAAATGAATACATGGGAATTTCAGAAAATCATTACAAAATTTCACTATCAAACAGGTGCTAGCAATGTTGGTGGAGTGTTCCAAGGAAGAAGTCGAGGATCGAATGAGAGGTATCATCCAGAGGTCTTTGGTCTCTACAGATTGGTCTGCATCCGATGAATGTCGAGTCTATTGGCTTCATGACCTTCTTCATGATCATCTAGTAGCTAGAGGAGCCGGCAAAGACAAGGTAGGCCTTATAGTAATTTATTTATTTTATTTATTTATTTAATGTCTTCTTTATAAAAAGCAGGGTAGTCCCATTCAAGCCGCAAGGCCTGCTTTCCAAGGGAGCCCTGCTGTAACAAAATACATATAATACAAATAGCATACATTACAAACAGATAAAATCATACAATAATACATTTCATGAAAATGAGAAATTTATGTAAAAAGAGAAAGGGAGAGAGAGGGGGGGGGGGGTAAGGAAAAAAATACATGTATCCAACTTGCAAAGAAGAGGAAATCAATTAACCATTTGGATGTCGCGAACATTACGTTTAAAAAGGGGTAGTGAGGCGGAGCATTTGATAAGTACAGGTAGAGAGTTGAATAGTTTTGCTGCTATGTATGAAAAAGACTGCTTTTTATACTCGGTTCTTGGTTTGGCTAGATACAATTGGTGCATTGTGACTAATCTTGTAGGATATGGATTAGCTCTCTGGGGTATAAATTGTCTTAAATAACCGGGAGCAAGACCATTCAAAATTTTATATGATAAGTACATGGTAATTATATTCCAATCTATGTTTGACAGATTGTAATTTTAAAGAACCAAGCATAATTTGCACTGGCGTATAATAATCTGCATCTAATACTAAACGGCAATATTTGTTTTGACACCTCTGTAATCTCATTAAATTTTTCTTTGTCAGTGATCCCCAAACAGTGGAACAATAATCGATATGAGGAAGAATTAGAGTAAAATATAAATGTTTAAGTACACGTTTTGTCAAGCAGTGCTTAATCCTTCGCATACATATAAGGGAGTTCATAATCTTTTTGACAACATCATTAACCTGGGACGACCAATCTAAGTTCTGGTTTACAAAAACACCAAGATATTTAAACTTAGTTACATTTTCTACCAGTTTATCATGCATTCTGATCTGTAATTTGACTGGATTCTTCTTTCTTCGACCTGAAAATAACATTACTTTAGTTTTGTCTGTGTTAACAACCAATCCATTTTCATTTAACCATTTACATAAAACTTGTACGTCCTTTTGTAACTGGGTTTGGACTGCCTGTACTCCATACCCTGAGGAGAAAACGGACGTGTCGTCTGCATACAAAGAAATTTTAGTACTAGAATCAAAAGGTAAATTACATATATCATTAATGTACATACAGAATAATAGCGGGCTCAATATTGAACCCTGTGGTACCCCTGAAATGACTGGGAGAAAATCACTTTTCATACCTTTGTATGACACACATTGCTTTCTTCCTAACAAGTAAGATTCAAACCATGATAATTCTGTACCATCTATGCCAAAATAACTTAGTTTCTTTATAAGAAGATCATGGGGAATAATATCGAACGCCTTTCTCAGGTCTAAGAAAACAGCACCAATAAATCGACCTTTATCAAGGTCATCGTACAGCATCTCACAAATCTCAGTTAAACATGTTGAGGTGGAATGTTTACTCCTAAAACCAGACTGCCGATCACTCATTAATTCTTCTTTATTAAGGTATGCCATCAATTGAGAATGTACTGCTCTTTCCAACACTTTGGAAACAATTGATAGAAGGGAGATAGGACGAAAGTTGCTTAGTTCGTGACTTGTTTTTGTTTTGGGAATAGGGACAACTTTAGCCATCTTAAAATCATAGGGGAGACGCCCAGATTGTATTGATTGATTGAAAATACGAACAATAGGAATGGCAACCAATTGAGCACTAAGTTTCAGTAATCTTGGGTGGAGGTCATCAAGACCTACAGATTTCGAATAATCAAGGCTATGTAATTCTTTTTTTAACAAATTCAAAGGTGATCTTTTCAAAAACGAAACGTGAGTGTACTTTACTTAGTCTTTACATAGTCTTTTAATAGCATTACCACTGCTCATATCACAACATGCTATAACCAGGGGCGGATCCAGTATTTTATATAAGGGGGGGGGCACACAAATACAGGATTGTCAACTTCGGGAAACTGCTTGGAGTGTGATCCGTATTAAAAAAAATAATAATAAAAAAAAAATTCCTCAGCCGTCCAAATGTCGCTCAGTGTGTGTGTGTGGGGGGGGGGGGCTATGGGGTCCAGTTTCCCTCCATAATTCTCTGACAAGCAAAAAAAAAAAGGTTTTCCGTTCTAAAAGGGGGGGGGGCACAATAAAAAGGGGGCACAATGCATACTTTTCTTTCAAAAAGGGGGGCACTGGCCGGGAGTGCCCTCCCCCTAAATCCGCCACTGGCTATAACGACCTTATGCGCTTTCATAGTGTTTGAATTGTTTTAGCCCGCCTACTGTTATCATCGCGCAGCACACTCCAAGGAATAACTTTACCAGGTACCGACTTATCTGGGTGGAGTGTGGCAACTGAAGATGAATGTCTTGCCAAAGATAGTTAGTGATGTGGCAGGGATTCGAACCCGTACCTTGTAATGCACGTTCCTGTGACTTATCCACTAGGCCACAAAAGTAGACTGATTACTTGATCTGTCGTTGCTTTTATGGATAACGATATGTTGGAATATCAACAGAATGTAATTTAGAAAATTTATTAAGTGGACATAACAATTAAATGTACAATGGAACTGTGATAAAAACAGTTGCATTGGGGTCCGATAAGGACCGCTATTCATAGAAAACCGCTATTCATTGAATAGCGGTCCTTATGAATAGTTATGAATAGTGGTCCTTATGAATGAAGGTCCTTATGAATAGCGAGGTAATTTGTCTGTGGTTTGCTCGCTATTTAGAAGGACTGCTATTCATTTAGTCACGCGTTATGGATAGCGGTCCTTATGAACAAGTGATCTTTATGAATAGCGGTCCTTATGAATAGCCAGGTTACCCCGTTGCATTGTGGCAGATGCAACTGCAATGTGGAGAAAATGTTCATGATTTGTGAATACAATAACCTAATACCTGGCGAATCATAAATTACTTCTCGTGTGTAAAGTATACATTTATTGGAAGAATTTAACTAGTCCTACCATCAAGCGATTTTAAAAAAATTGTAGTCGTAAAAAAGGAATACAATACCCCTTATAAAGCCTTTCTACAATCTTTATTAAATGTTACAGCATGCATGATGCCTTAATATTTTTTTTCATTTGTCCTTGTAGCCACCGTCTATCTGCAACGAGTTTAGATGTCTGCTGACACTGTGCAAATTCAAGTCCTGCAGAAGAGATATGGTTCAGACAGCCTTACAGTTCCCTCCTTCATCATCAGTCTACAGGAAAGCACTCCGAGTAGCCCAGGAAACTAGAGGTGGTTTTTACATCAAAGAGACGTAAGATCTTTTAGAATTAATTATTGACCTCTTTGAAATATTATCAAATATAATTCCGCTACTAATCTTCCTTTGAAACAACACAGATTAACCATGTTAACACTTTAAACATGTTCTGGTATTTCTTCAGGGTAAGGTATACCGGAACCGAAGAAATTTGGACTGCTTATATTCTTCTGGACCAGACACACTGTATTATCTAAATTAATATTTGCATGGGTTCGGTAGGGACGGTATTAATATTCAAGTCAGGAAAAATTACTTCCATTAATGAAATAAATCCCACCAAAATCCTTCCCAAAGAGATTAACTGCTTTCTGATATAACCGGATGGTTTAAGTAATAGCTCAAGCAAGCCATGTGTTTAGATGGCTATACATCCATTGGGTAGATCTTAAATTTATTAGAAATCAACCAAAACAAATTAATCTCAGATCAGGATATTTCTCATTACTCCTGGATTTGCAGCACAAATACACAACCACTGATGCACTGCGTAAGACAGGGGACCAACGGTAAACCTGCAAGACGAGCTAAACTCCTCCCAGACGGCAAGGAAGTAGTGTCGGTTGGATTCGAAGGACAGCTCCAGGTAAACTTTGTCCTCAAATTTATAAAAAATTTAATTTATAACATAAGCTGAAATTAATGAGTATTATGCAAATACTAATATCACCGACATGGATACAAGAGAAATTTGAGAAATGCATGATTGATATGACATTGAAAACTTTACTGCCTCTGGAGGCTATTCTTAACCGGTTAAGGTATATCTCTGTGTGTGCTTCCTTTTTATACATTTATTATAATTAGCAATTTTTATTACAACATTTTGGCAATTAATGGTGGAATTTCTTATACATTTTGAAAGATATTTGGTAAAATTTCCCCCAATTTCCCCCAATTTTATGCTACGAAGATTGCAGATAAACATACCGGTGCAGTTCGGATGTACATCTCTGCTCACACGGACAGTATCAGTGATCTGTCTGTCAGTCCTGACGGGGCACTCCTGGCAACCACCTGCACTGCTGACCGTTGTGTAAATGTCTGGAATATCTCGAAGAACTGCAGCCAATCACAGCGACTTGTGAAGCGATTATGCCAGGACAATGCCAAGATTATCTGCTGTGCTTTCGTCTACGTCCGCAAGGAGCTGATGCTTGTTTCTGGAGATGATTCAGGTTGCCTTACGGTATGAAGTTAATTCTCCACATGTTTTTAGTGCAAGTCAGTTTTTTGCAATTTTCGTGATTTGGATATTGTTGGTAAGTAGAAAACAGGGGTTTAGAATATACAATGTATCAAGATAACCAGCATAATTAATGGAAATAAGAGTTTAAGAAAAAGAATAGGTATATTAAGAATGTCATTTTTATGACTGAAAGCCTCACAATTTACAGGTTTGAATCGCTGCTTGTCAGCTTAGCAAAACTCTTACTCTACAGAAGCTATTCAATAATTTTCATATTCCCTGTCTCTATATAGGTGTGGGATGGGTGTTTTTCATTAAAACATTCAATCAAAGCCCACGAGTCAACAATCATCGCATGCAGTCCTTGTCACAATGATGGTACCGTTGTTACTTGTGCGAAGAGAGACGACACGGCAATGGTATGATTAATATTCTCCTGCTTCAAATTGTAATTCCCTTCATATAGGGAGAAATAACAAATTTACAGAAATTGAATGTTTTTCGTAAAATGGGGTAAGGCGGGAAGAATTTTTTTTAAAATACTCTGAAATCTGCAAATTTATTGGTAAATGTCAGTTTAGTTATCAATTCTACTTTTTTTTAAAGATATATGCCGTATATATATAAAGGGGCCAATTTCTTGGAGTATAGACCGTTTTATTTCAACGTTTAATGATTTCACATATAATTTATATAAATAAATAAATATATATATATATATATATATATATATATATATATATATATATATATAAAGAAAGTGTTCTGCGTCGGTTTTGGTAAAATACAAATAGAAAAGACAAATATAAATCAAAAAACCGTAGAGATGTCAATTATCCGATATTTCGGGCATAGCCCTTTGTCAAGGAATGACAAATTTATTAAGCGTCAACATGATCAAAACAAAAAGCAAATAAAAGACGCACAAAATGGTCGCGTAAAAACAAGATGTAAGAACGCCCCAGAAGTGACGTAACAATACATCAAGAGAAGAATAACGAAGAAGAGCTAAGAGAGAGAGAGAAAAAAAAAATGAATAAATAAAGAGGAAAAGAGGAAAGAGGAAAAGAGGAAAGAGGAAAGGGAAAGAGGATGAGAAAAAGAAAAAAAAGAGAGAATGAAAAAGAAAAAAGAAAAGAAAAAGAAGGAAGAGGGGGGGGGGAGAGAGAGAGAGAGGGAAAGAGAAAAGAGAAAGGGACAAGAAAAAGAAAAAGAAAAGAAAGAAAATTACGTGATGGGAAATGAGCGGAAAGAAACATTAATTCCTCTTGGTTGGAGGCAGCCAAGGCGAAAAATCATACGTTCCTCTTCCTGCTTGCGTAGCTCGTCGGAGCTGAAAGAACTGCGTACTATGCATACTAGAAAGTTCTGGATGTCATGGTTGTGAGAATTAAAGTGAGCAGCCACAGGTAATCCAGTCGTGTTGAGTCGTATGGACCTCAAATGTTCTGTCACACGATCAGCTAGTCGGCGCTTAGTTTCTCCTATGTAGAGCTGATGACACTGGGTGCAATGGATAGCATAAATGCAATCGTCCGTTGTGCAGGAGAACTTTCCATGGATAACCCATTGAGACTTAGGACCTCTAATGGTGGTAGTGGCAGTGGTGACTTTGCAGGTGTTGCATCTGGGTCTGCCACAGGGATAGGTACCACTCTGGGAGAGGTCAGGAGTAGTAGGCAGTCGGGAAGATACCAAGGCTTGTCGCAACGAGTGATCCTTACGATACGCTATGAGAGGCGGCTCCTTGAAGATCCCTGCGGTAGCTGGGTCATCTCGCAAGAGGGAGAAGTTATCATTGATGATCTTGGCAACACGTTGGTTGGTGGGGTGGTACGTGAGGACAAAGGGTACCCTGGAGGCGGTGGCTGCCATACGAGGTTCCAAAACGGCCACGCGAGGTTGCTTGAGAATTCTGCTCTTGGCAGAGGTGACGATGCTAACAGGATATCCCCTCTGGATGAAGAAACCAGTCATCTTATCAACCTGCCGTTGGAAGTCATCATCCTCACTGCAAAGTCGATGGACACGTGTCAGTTGAGAATACGGAATAGACCGCTTGCAAGCCGGTGGATGAGATGATGCATAATTCAGATACGCATGAGAGTCAGTCGGTTTGTAGTGGACGGAAATCTTGATACCGGTGTCAGTAAGAGAGATGTCAATATCCAGGAACGACACGCATCTATTAGAGGTCTCATGGGTGACCTTCACCGTAGGATGAGAACAGTTGAATTTGTTGATGAAGTTGAGTAGGTTCTCCTCCGTCCCGGTGGCAATACCAAGGTAGTCGTCGATATACCTTTTGAAGAGAAGGGGCTGTTGCGTGTCATCATCAGATAGAATCTTCGTCTCGAGATGGCCCATAAAGAGACAGGCGAAGGACGGCCCCATTTTGGTTCCCATGGCAACTCCTCGTGTTTGTCGATAGAATGAGTTGTCGAAGCTGAAGGCCGAGAGACTGAGAACCAGATCAGTGAGACGGAGGATTGTGTCATCATCAGGTCTGTGCGGAGATGGGTGCTTTTCAAGGAAGTAGCGGACAGCAGCGAGCCCATCGGAACGTGGGATGTTGGTGTACAGAGATCGGACATCCATGGTAAAGAGTAACAAACTTTCTTCCGGAAAAGAAGTAGAGTTCAGAACCCGTATCATCTCCGAAGAGTCCTTCACATAAGTGGGTAACCTTCGAACCAAAGGAGCAAAAATGCTGTCAAGATATTGACTAATTAGTTCCGTGGGACAGTTGATTGTTGACACAGAAGAACCCGAAATCTCCGAAATTCTACATGCTTCCCAAAATCCATAAAGATGGAAACCCAGGACGCCCCATTGTGTCAACAATCAACTGTCCCACGGAACTAATTAGTCAATATCTTGACAGCATTTTTGCTCCTTTGGTTCGAAGGTTACCCACTTATGTGAAGGACTCTTCGGAGATGATACGGGTTCTTAACTCTACTTCTTTTCCGGAAGAAAGTTTGTTACTCTTTACCATGGATGTCCGATCTCTGTACACCAACATCCCACGTTCCGATGGGCTCGCTGCTGTCCGCTACTTCCTTGAAAAGCACCCATCTCCGCACAGACCTGATGATGACACAATCCTCCGTCTCACTGATCTGGTTCTCAGTCTCTCGGCCTTCAGCTTCGACAACTCATTCTATCGACAAACACGAGGAGTTGCCATGGGAACCAAAATGGGGCCGTCCTTCGCCTGTCTCTTTATGGGCCATCTCGAGACGAAGATTCTATCTGATGATGACACGCAACAGCCCCTTCTCTTCAAAAGGTATATCGACGACTACCTTGGTATTGCCACCGGGACGGAGGAGAACCTACTCAACTTCATCAACAAATTCAACTGTTCTCATCCTACGGTGAGGGTCACCCATGAGACCTCTAATAGATGCGTGTCGTTCCTGGATATTGACATCTCTCTTACTGACACCGGTATCAAGACTTCCGTCCACTACAAACCGACTGACTCTCATGCGTATCTGAATTATGCATCATCTCATCCACCGGCTTGCAAGCGGTCTATTCCGTATTCTCAACTGACACGTGTCCGTCCACTTTGCAGTGAGGATGATGACTTCCAACGGCAGGTTGATAAGATGACTGGTTTCTTCATCCAGAGGGGATATCCTGATAGCATCGTCACCTCTGCCAAGAGCAGAATTCTCAAGCAACCTCGCGTGGCCGTTTTGGAACCTTGTATGGCAGCCACCGCCTCCAGGGTACCCTTTGTCCTCACGTACCACCCCACCAACCAACGTGTTGCCAAGATCATCAATGATAACTTCTCCCTCTTGCGAGATGACCCAGCTACCGCAGGGATCTTCAAGGAGCCGCCTCTCATAGCGTATCGTAAGGATCACTCGTTGCGACAAGCCTTGGTATCTTCCCGACTGCCTACTACTCCTGACCTCTCCCAGAGTGGTACCTATCCCTGTGGCAGACCCAGATGCAACACCTGCAAAGTCACCACTGCCACTACCACCATTAGAGGTCCTAAGTCTCAATGGGTTATCCATGGAAAGTTCTCCTGCACAACGGACGATTGCATTTATGCTATCCATTGCACCCAGTGTCATCAGCTCTACATAGGAGAAACTAAGCGCCGACTAGCTGATCGTGTGACAGAACATTTGAGGTCCATACGACTCAACACGACTGGATTACCTGTGGCTGCTCACTTTAATTCTCACAACCATGACATCCAGAACTTTCTAGTATGCATAGTACGCAGTTCTTTCAGCTCCGACGAGCTACGCAAGCAGGAAGAGGAACGTATGATTTTTCGCCTTGGCTGCCTCCAACCAAGAGGAATTAATGTTTCTTTCCGCTCATTTCCCATCACGCAATTTTCTTTCTTTTCTTTTCTTTTTCTTTTTCTTGTCCCTTTCTCTTTTCTCTTTCCCTCTCTCTCTCCCCCCCCCCCCTCTTCCTTCATTTTCTTTTCTTTTTTCTTTTTCATTCTCTCTTTTTTTTTTCTCTCATCCTCTTTCCCTTTCCTCTTTCCTCTTTTCCTCTTTCCTCTTTTCCTCATTATTTATTTATTTTCTCTCTCTCTCTCTCTCTTAGCTCTTCTTCGTTATTCTTCTCTTGATGTATTGTTACGTCACTTCTGGGGCGTTCTTACATCTTGTTTCTACGCGACCATTTTGCGCGTCTTTTATTTGCTTTTTGTTTTGATCATGTTGACGCTTAATAAATTTGTCATTCCTTGACAAAGGGCTATGCCCGAAATATCGGATAATTGACATCTCTACGGTTTTTTGATTTATATTTGTCTTTTCTATTTATATATATATATATATATATATATATATATATATATATATATATATATATATATATGTATGTATGTATATATCCAAAATATGTAAAGAAAGACTAATAAATGCCTGACGATAATGTGCATTATGGTTCTTAGTTAATATTATACTGGGAATTAGCGTTGGCTTCCTATCATGTTTACAATCATAGGTGTTTTCTGTATCAGCGGGGGAACGTAAATGTGAGATCAAGCACTCAGATGATGTTTTTGATGCGGCATATCTTAGCAACGGTTTGATCGTGACAACGACTGGTTTTGAAGTCCAAGTCTCGAATAGCAGCGGACGTCGACTCTGCGTATGGTCGGGCAATACCGAGCATGAGTTCTTCGAGAAACTTAGCTGCTGTACGGGATCAGATGGGCACCTGGTCGCAGTTACCGGTCGAGGAGGAACAGTCACAGTAAACAATGGATTGAAATTTAATCAAGATCATATATAATCTGCATAAATTCAGTGGCTAATCCATGGTTCTCTGGCAGGGGGCACAAGGCTAAAAATTCTGTAACAAGCAATTGAATGACTGCAGAGGGGCATTTTCCTTTTATACTCAATTAGTACTTCATATCTGCCAGATTAGATTTTGCCCTCACCGCCCCCCCCCCCCCTTCCCTTTGGCTTTTGGATTCGCCACTGTAGTTCTTTGGTTGGTCTATTAAAGTTTAAAATAAGCTAATCTTCAGTTCTGAAATAAAAAAGAAACTTGGTATGAATGAAATGATCAACGTATACTTCGAGGGAATTCACATCCTGGCCAGGGATGTCAATTATTTTTCACCTCTCGTTCGTTTAATATTCCACCTAAAGAGAAAAAAACACCTTTTATGAAGGATAAGAATTATTATCTTGCTTTCCGTTAACTAAAATCACAGAAAGCTGACAATACGAGGTTAAACCTATAACCAAAACAAAAATTGGCAATGATATTACGTTCTATCAACACAAAATCCTTAAAATTGCAGAATTACACCACCTACAGTTAGGCTTGTTTATGCACAAGTTAAAGTCGTACGAACTTCCACATGTTTTTTTACTCTATGTTTACATTCAATAGCAATAGTAATAATCATCACTCTTACATTACCAGACAGGCTAGCCACTATCACCTGCCGTGAACAAGAACCCTCTTTGCCAATAAACTTTCACAACAACTGGACCTAAACTTTGGAATTCCCTTCCCCAAAATATTATTGAAACTCCTAATAATCATACGTTTAAAAGAAAATTAAAACAACATCTCTTACTAACCTACAAGGAAAAGCCAACCCTCCAAAAATATCCCGGATACAAGCTACACGCGGAAGTTTGATTCTGATCTCCCTCTTTGTTTTTGTTTTTGTTTTCTTTTTTCTTTAATTTATTTGTTTCCCCTCTCTTATTCCCTTCCCTGATTTCATCTCTTTTCGTCTATCAACCTATCCCTCCCTCTCTGCTTCTTAATTTAGGTGAGCCTTTGTGTGTTTATTTACTAAGTTGGTTAGTTAACGTATTCTATATGTTAAAAAAAAACAGCAAATAGATTTTCGAATCATGTATATAATTATAAGGATTTTAACTGGGAACATGCTATTTACAAGCTCCGCTTCCTTGCTGTTTCCCTTTCGTTACCTTTTCAATTATTATTATCAAAAAACAAATGAAACGTGTGTACACCTCTCTCTGTTATAACATTTATTTTAGAAAACAATATGTAAAACAAAGTTCATATGCGTTATGTTTGAGTGATGAGTTTCTTCTACAATGTAAATACTTTATACATGTTATATGATTTATGAATTGGTATCGAAAAATAAATGAATCTTGAATCTTGAATCTTATTGAACACGTACACCATGTAATATTCATGCGTGTTTTCATCTCTACTATCATACAAAATATAAAACCACTTGAAGTTAAGATATCGTATTGAACTGCCATGTACATGTACATTTACCGTTTTGTCATTTATATCTTCCAGGTTTTAAGACTGGGGATTATGTTTCCAATTTCACGAAATCTTTCGCTGTTTTGCCGCCTGAGGACCGGGGCCCTCTTTCGTGATATCCACTATACTTTCATATCATCCGTAAAAGGAGAGAAAGGGAGTAAAGAATCGATCTCCCTCACCACTACACATGATTGTGGACTCATACTGGTAATAATCTACTTTTATCAACTCTCACATAATCTTAAAATGTATATCAGAATAATACATCTACCTAAATATGGTGCTTCAAATCAACTTTTGTACAAAATAGTATGTAGGAAAATTATAGAATGAAATAAAGTTATAAACCAGATGTATGTGTGTATATATATATTTAGATTTCTTCATTTCCTGAAGAAGGCGATATATTGAACCTTTTGTGTCTAACGGAGTCATTTATTCTGTGTGTGTGTCTCTCTCTGTTTTTAATCTCCGTCGCAGAACTTTTGAACTTTATATATATATATATATATATATATATATATATATATATATATATATATATATATATATATATATATATATATATATATATATATATATATATACATATATATATATATAGATATATAAATATAGATAAGACTTTTTTCCTCGAAATGCCTTGAAAACGTGTAAACATTATTTGCTAAGAGGCAATGTTTGAGATAACCTGACGTTTTTAACCCCCCGAAATCTCGTTTTTGTCCATTTTTAGGTGTGGAAGCTATCACAAAGCGATCCACCTGTCACTTTGAACCACGCCGTTTGGGGTGCCTCCTTTCACCCTAATGGAGAACTTGATTGTCTAGTTGGTACGGAGTGTGCTGACTCTAAGCAGATTGTGGTAAAGCACTCATTGCATGTACCATTTATCAACTTCAAATATGTAGTCTTGAACTGAACTGTCGGTATGATGACATCTTATAGTTAGATATCCATCCCTTTGTAACTCCATCTTTTCTTTTCTTTCCTTTTTTTTTTCTTTCTTCTTTTAGAACTACTTACTATCTCATCCTTTTAATTAAACTGTGTAGTAGAATACCGAGTGCCTTGTAATGGTAGTACATATTCATCCACATAGCTTCATGCCCAAGTTAATAAGTGTCGTTTAAACATGAGCAGTAGATTTCAAGACTTGCTCGTATACGATCAATAGACAGAAAGTAGGTTAATACTAAAAAGGTTAAGTAGTCATACTTCGCAATTTTATGGCATATTGTATAAATATAATGTGCCCGAAGACATATCTGATGGATAAAATATGGAGTTGAACCCATTTTAGATTTTAATCTCTGTCCTATCTCCCTTTAACCTTCCCCATTCTTGCAAAGATAAACCAGCAAAATATGTGACTGATTTTTATTCAAGATGGCGACTTATTCAGACGATAGAAACTGCTTCAGTTCCTATACCAAAGTAGTGAAGGTGGGCAATGGAGATGATATCAACGCCGTTGATATGACCAAGGTCCCAGGAGAAGCCTGTGTGTTTACAGGCGAAGGCATACACGTAAGTACCGTACTTAGATTTTTAGTGAGTTCAAGAAGTATTTGAAGGCTCACATGACCGAAATATTAGATAAAGAATAAAGTCTGATATGATTAGTAACATTCATGTGTTTTATGAAATAGTTTAATATTTTTATATGACAGTGATTTGATGAATATGGCATAGCATATCTTCCTTTTTCCTCAAAGAAAGGATAATATACATGTAGATATTTATATATATAAATATATATATATATATATATATATATATATATATATATATATATATATATATATATATTTAGATTAATGTTGGATTATGTCTGATAAGTAATCCATGGTGTTAAAGGAAACTGATTGAAGAGCAATGCGTTTAACAAAAAATTTGAAGAGTTTCGTTATGATCTACTTTCATTGTTGAATGAATTTCCTCTCAAACCACATACGCTTCAGAAACTCCGGATATCAATGATCACAAACACTTTTTACCTCCTTCAGGTTGTAAAACTGCCAAGACCAGGTAAAAATCGCAGCAAATCGACTAACGACTGTCAGTTCTTTGAGCCGTCGGAAAACAAGATTTTACAAGCTCAAATTGTAGGCAATAAGCGAGAACTTCTTACCGTCTCCACAGGCTCAGGAATAAGCATTGAGGTGAGAAATGTAATCATTAGTCATTATTTAATCATCAGAGAATCCACCAAGGGCTTGTAGTATAATTTTTTTCCATCTCTTGAAACAACTGTTTGAAAGGAGACTAACGATATCATGGTTATTATAAGAGGATCTATATAAAACGAGACCCATGAGATTTTCCTCCACTCGTAACCATGCGTACTTTTTTTTATCTCTAGAGACTAAAATACACCTTGATAGTGTATTATTTTTTAAGTCGCTATTAGACCATTTGGAATCCCCAGCTGTGGTCACTGTCATCCTTTAAGGTATTTCAAAAGTGTTCATTTTCTATTCGCATTCAAGCATACAGGATTCCAAAAGGGCCCATTCGTCATCCATTCCTTACCCACTCGTCATACATTCGTCAGCCATTCGCCACCATTTACCACTCACTCGTCGCCCATTCGTCACCAGCTCTTCACACTTTCGTCACCCATCCGTTCCTAATTCGTCCACATTCACCACCCATTCGCCATCCATTCGTCACACACTCATCATCCATTGGTCATATATTCATCAAGCTTTCGTCAGCCATTTGTCAGCCATTTTCACCCTATTCTTTACCCATCTGTCAACCATTTGTCACTTATTTGTCGCTCATTTGTCTCCATTATTCCTCCTCCATTCGTCACCCACTCGTCACCCATTTATCCCCAATGCGTCACCCTTCGGCACCCATTCGTTATCCATTCATCACGCATGCGTCAGCCGTTTTTCAGCCATTCGTCAGCCATTCGTCAGCCATTTATTCCCCATTCGTCCTCCATTCGTCCCCCATTCGTCATCCATTCGTCATCCAGCCTCACCCATCCGTCCCCTTCCGTCACCCACTCTTCGCTCATTTGTCACACATTCATCATCTAATTTTCACCAAGCGTTGTGCTTTTCTTTTCGTGAACGCTCTGAATTTGTTTCAAATCTGTAAGATTTCAGCTTATTCGACCATGGATATGCTTCTTCATCTCTTCTTGAAAGTTGTTCCTCAACGTCAAAGAGACACCTTGGTTTGTAATTTAATGCAATGTTGTGGGTTCCTTTCCTTCTTTAGTTTTGCCCCTGCAGTTTTGATTTTATTATATATTCTATTTATCATTTCGTGTATTATAAATCAGATTTGGTCAACGGATAAACAGCCATCAGTGGTATGCAGCAGTCCTGTCATAACGTCACATCAAGGACTCTCTGCAGACTTGTCACGTGATCAAACAAACCTGGTCGTGGGCTGTTCGGATGGAACAGCTCTTCTCTTTAAGGTATATTTCCAAACCACATAACTTTTATACAGACAGCCATTGGCTTAGCAGGTAGGTGTGTGGCACATCTACCCCCCCCCCCCCCCCCTCATCGAATGGCGAAAGAAGGGGGAGAGGAAAGAGAAAAAAAGAGAGGGGAGGGAAGAGGGGGAAAGGAATGTAAAAAGATGATATGGGAGCACCTTCGACACCCTCTAATAGGTTAATTGTTGATCAATATCCAACCCATCTTGTAATACCGATGCCCCCCCCCCCCCACCATGATGCCAGTGCCCTCTAATGACTGGACCCAAGCTGTTATATTGTAGATAGCCCGCAAGTGTCGAGAGAGCAGAAATAAAATGGGGAAGATGAACAAACAGAAATGGAAGGAGTAGAAAACTGAATAATTAACAAAATAAGAAAATTAAGAAGAGAACCATGGAAGTAGATAAAGAGAATAAGCAAGAATATAGAGGAACCAGTAGTTGCGATAGAATAATAAGACAGTTAATGTCGAGCAAATAAAAAAAAATTGAATTTAAGTCATTAAATGATTGAATGTATAGACGCAAAAAGAAGATAAATGTATAGTTGGTTCATCAATACCAAAAAAAAAAAAATCCTGGATGACAGGATAATAGACTGCAGAAATGAAAGCATATTATCCCTGTCCCATAAATTGTTTTGATATCTAGATGTCCGATAGCAGGCTATGTGAAGGTGAACCAATCCATTTACAGGGTACAGCAAGTCGTGTAAGTCGGACCGAGTTCTCAGCAGATGGAAAACTCTTGCTATTGGCTGGCTGGAAGCATCTCAAGGTAATGATCGAGTTTATTTTTTATCGAATTTGTCTTATTCTGTGCAAAAATCTTGAAAAGTATACCATGTACACTGAATATTTGATTGTTATTTATTGGTCATGAAATGTCGTTATGGTGGAATGAAAAACTACATTTGTCAAGAATTTCAATATTTCGTGTGGATAATTAAAGGAACGTTATACAGATTTAATCACTTTCCTGTCTTGTGGACTAGTAGATAAGACTCCAGACTGTGAACCACAATGTTCGGGGTTCGAATCCCTCCCTCAGCACTAACGTCCTTTGGAAAGGCATTAATCTACATTTGTCGCACTCAACCCAGGAGTAGTAAGTGGGTACCTTATAGGATGTATTCCTTAAATGGGGGTAATAATATGCAAAGTTCTTTCTTTTCGGGGCCTGTTTCTCGAAACCAACGACAAGACAGTCATAACTTTATCCGCCAACTACGGAGATGTCCATGATCTTCCTAAACTGTTTCTCGAAGAGCTAACTAGCTAGACATCTCGTGATATCGATACTATTGGCGAGAATAGGAGCCGACACGTAGCCTTGGTTGCAATTACACTATATTTTTAAAAGCTAAATTAAACTCAACTGCAAATATATGAATGAATTAGGAAATAAAAAAAATATAAAATGTAGAAGGGTATAATAGATGCCAAATACTTTTTAAATTATGTCAATTACATGATGGATTCGCTTGTAAAATGAAAAATATGAGTTATTGATTTCATGATCGGTGAGCCAGTTTTTACGTTGGATAGGTACCCCCCGAATGTCGTCATCTGATAGTTTATCAAAATAAACCCATATATTTTCATTGTAATAATAATATGCTTTGAATGTTTTACATAATGTTTCTGGGCTTGACTATGATATGGAAATTACAAAAATATTCATATTATAAGTTTATTTAAAAGTATTCATTTTAAAAATCGTTGATATAATCTATGTTTACACTGATATGGGTCTGAAAACCAGAGAATATGCCGTTGACTATGGCTGGCCTATGGTGTCATATTACAGTTCCTTCGTCGGATTTTAGTTCACCAAAGATATCTTTATAGAAATCATTTACGAAGATCGCCCAATCATTTGTTTTCACACAAAAAGCACTCTTGTAATTATTATATAAGAAGTAACATGTGATTTTCAAGTTTATTATGGTAGCACATAATTGTTCATGCTAATTGATCAGATATGAAGGACCCATATCGTAAAATAGCTTTGACATCAGAAGTTAAAAGACTTACTAAATTCATTTAGTAAGTCTAAAAACATACCTAGCAACAGTTATGAATTTTTTTTTTTTCTTGCCCAATGTTTTTGTCAATAGTTTATTTTTTTCCCAGTTTCCAAAGATGGGATAAATTTTACAAGTTTTGGTTTAACTTTTTTTTTTTTAATCCCACCACATTTTGATACAGGCCTATCTCCTGTCAGTCTATTATTGTTATCGTTTCTAATATTATGGTTTTCTTTTTCATTCGAAAAAAAAAAGTTCCTTTCATATTGAAATGACCTCAATCGGGCTTGTTTTTTGTATTTTTATCCTTTAGAATGTGGAAAGAGTGCTGATTCACTAGAGTTAAGTGGAGACAAGCCTTGAACAGAAACACTATGTATTTTCATATAATTTTCATAATATAAACATGGATAAATTCCAGATAAAGTGAATGCGTAAAGAAGAGTTGCATAGAAGTATGTAGTGTCCCTTTTTGCCGACCATAATCTACCCAATAAATAACATGTGATGGCGCTGTACGTCGACGTAGATATGACAAGGTTGGAGGCGTCATAAGTCCTTAGTCAGGAAGTTGTCGCGCATCTTGGTAAAGACTGCTTCGTGAAACACGTAGC